>SKCR01030704.1:0-129646 GCA_019454045.1 Zanthoxylum bungeanum | reverse complement strand
CTCCACCAATTGCTCCACCAAATATTGCATCAAACATGGCAACAAACATGGCACCAAATCCTCCACCAAACATGCAAGCATGTTTGGTGGAAGTTTGATAATTTTTATTTTTATTTTTTTATTTATTTTATTTTACATTTTGAAAATGACTATAGTAATTACACAAAATACACTAGATTATTCATCAATTTCGGTCTTGCAAACTTTAGAATTCGAAAATATTTAAAACTTCAAAGTTGTAGAAATTTGTGTCATCTTTAATTTGCAACTTGAATCAGCTTAATTGGATATCAGATGAAATCTGTATGGTAACATACCAAACTTGTGCAAAACTGGAATGTAGGACTGCACTTCGTGACACATATAGTAAATTTCCATTTTCTCCATTTTTTACTCCGGATTTCATCGTTTTAGCCCCGAATTGATTCCATTAAGTCCCAATACTTTGTTAATCTAGAAAACACATCAAAACACATCAAAACGTTCATCAAACCCGAGAAACTAAACAAATTATTAGGTAAAAGGGGTGGTAAATATTGATATATTTTCCGCTCATCAGCCAGAATTGGCATTGCGATGCCGAATCCTTGGGAATAATGTATGGAGTATGTCTGTGCTCAATTGGCCTCGCGACGCAGAACAATTATTAAAAATGTGATTTCTGCATTTAGCATTTTCATGCGTACTTTCTTTACGTTCGTATATCCCAATACACGTACATTTTCTCCAAGATCCATGCTTCAATGCTTCCTACCGATAAAACATAAAAGAAACTACAAAATATATTAAAGTACACGAAATCTAACAAAATTGTAAGCTAGGAATGTAGGAAAAAGTGGGTATAAACCGCACTTATCATAAACTCCATGCTCAAAGTATTCAGTGCCTCTCGAGAGATGATGTCTATCGCTCTCCCATGGTCCACCAATATTCTATCTGACTTTGCCCTACAAATATTGGCTTTAATTATCAATGTATTATCCTGAGGGTAGCTCACACCCTGGGCATTCTCCTCGGTGAATATTATGGGCACTGATTTAGCTTTTTGAATCCCCAAGGCTCTCTTTACTGTCAATATCTCGAGGCCATAGATTTGATAGTAGTTCTTCCTTGCTCGGTTGCAATCTCTAGCTAATGTCCTACCACATACTATTGTAAACATGTGCCTCTGCTCTCTTCGCTACCTCGCCTCCATGACATCATGATCAATACATTGATTGAGGTAGCCATTTTTTACCAGGTCATCGACTCGTTCTTGCATGTCTTTGCAACTCTCTATGTTATGTCCATTAGCATTATGATGTACACAGTAGGCCCTATGATCCTTCTTATCAACTGAAAACCTCCTCAAGTCGGTCTCAGCCAACAAGCCTTTGTCTTGAATCTCCCGGCCTATTTGTGTAGAGGTCTGTTGTGTGCAGTGTATGTTGTACCCCCTACAACATGTGCGACCTTGACTGGGGGCCTCCTATCCGTTGTCGGGATGTTCGGGGTGATTGGCCTAAATTCTTATTGCCTTGGGCATGGCCCTCTCTAATCATTGGGAGGTCCGTGTGATTCTCCTGCCTCAGTTCATTTTTCACCCGATCAGTACCACCTAGTGATACATTATCCTCCTCTTCTAGTAGTACAAACATCATTGCTCGCTACAAAGCCGCAACATTTTACAGATAGGGTCTCAAATGAGACTATATCGGAGAAAAAAAGTTTAAGTATTGAAATATAGCTTGGGATATTTTAAAATAGATATTTTATGTTTTGGAAATCACGTGACATAAAAGAACTGCTTACACGATTTTGGTATGTTATTCTATACTGGAAAATTATATTGTTTCAGCCATAAAAATTTCAAATGAATTCCGATTGTGTTGATTCTTGAACTATTGAAATTTTTTTTCTGAGACGAACAACTTTCGTGTTGAATACTTTTCGAAAATCACATCAGAGGGGCTTTAAAATAGCTAATTTCCGAAATTACCCTTATAACTGTGGGCAATTTAGTAATTTTAGGAAGAATGACACTATATGTTACTGTTCCTCATTAAAAAAAAAAAAAAAAAATAGAGAAGAAATACGAGAGAGAGAGAGAGGCTACCATAGAAAGATACCCATAAACCATATGGACAAGACGAACCAAGAAACATGTATCCAATACATGTCACTCCACTGCTTTATTTAAGCGGGGATATTCCTCAAGAAATTTTTGCTCTACATCAAATGCAATAATCTAGATCAACTTCTAAACAGTTCAATTCTACCTTAGAAAACATAACTTAACTTAACCATTAAATTTCTGTTACGTTTCCCGTAAGCGTATAACCGAAAAGTCAAGAAATATCTAAATTACATGCATGTGAAAATATTAAAATTGGATTATATATCATGTATCAAGCATGAAAAATGTAATGGATGAAGGATCAGACCTGCTCTGATATCATTTATGTTGGGGTTTTGGCTCAGGCACAGCGGAAGCTTGCGGTTCGAGTGAAATCGTAATTTTAAAACTTTTAAATTTCCGAATAAATTATTCAATATCCATTATGAATAATTCATTCATATTTCACCTAAACATATTTATTCGATATCAAATAACGACATAAATAGTTAAGAAACCTAGCGAAACTTTTACGAAAATATTTTTCCGCAAAATGGCATAAAACGCATTTTTGACCTAACCGACCACCCTATACACATGAGGACTACCCAGGTCAGCCCCAACAGTATTAGAGCAGTTCATGGGCTGCCTGAACAATGAAAAATTCATTGTTTGGGCCGCTGTCACCCTGTTGGCTCAAAAGTCACCCGGTAACACCGTTTTTCACCGTTTTCACATATTTCAACTCCGAAACAATTTCCGGAAATTGTTCCAACACCCAAAACACATCCAATACATTCATATGACATTATATTCATCAAAATAAACCAATTTTTTCCAGATCTGATTTTGTAACAAAAATAATCAATTTTTCATGCTTTAATCCAACTTTCTCAATATTAATCATATTAATACTAATACCAATCCAAGCCACCACCAATGGAGCACCCAATAACAATTATAGGCATTACAAGAGTGTTCATAACACTCTAGAATGGAAAAATACCATCAAATGATCAAATTGAACAAATATTACAATGATATCATTCAAATCAACTTCACACACCACCAAGCCTTCAAATCCATCCTCCAAATCAAAAAGCCCCAAATTCTAAGAAGTAAATAAACCCTAGAACCATTCTAGTAATTCAAGAACAAGAAAATAATTTTATATACTTAAGAACATTAAAGATTACCTACTAATCTTCAACTTTCTTTAAGATTTTTCAATGAATTCTTCACTTTCTTCTTTGTTGTATCATCAAGCATGATTTGGGAGTTATTTGGAGGAGTATTTTCGGCCATGGTATGCCTTCTAAGGAAAAAGAAAAATTTTTCCTTTAAAAAGTCCCATTGCCGACTTAGGAAGGATAATTTTTTCAATTTACCAATTTAATATAATTAAATTAAAAGAAGCTTTATTTTAGCAAATCAAATTTGCAAACAATAAACTTATTTAAAATATGCCACATGTATCAATAATAATTAAACATATTGCATAAAATTTATGTAATATTAATATTATTTAATTATTCAAATATTTAACATTTAAATATCTAAATAATTAATTAATATAATTATTATTATATAAGTATTTTTATTTACATTAAATAACAAATACATATATTAAGGACATGTGACAAAATCTCATTTGATAAATAATTAATGTGTATCTAATCAAATTTTGTATCAAATACAAATACATAAAAATTATTAATTGACTAAAATCCCTGAAAGCACGTGTTATCATTTAATCGATTAAACGATTCGAATTAACTCACTTAATCCGATGAAGTATTATGAATAATTTGTATTATTCATAACGCGTACAGTTCATATTGTGGGACTCTCTAAGTTTAGGTTTATCCGTCACAAAATCCAATTTCGTGTCCGTAATTCACTCACTCATGAATTATGACGACCACAGATAATCTCGCTAAACTATACAAGTCGAGGTCATTGCATACGTATAATCCCTCATTCACAGACTATCCATATTATCCCTGGGATATAGATAAGAACGTCAAATCCTTATGGTGTAATATAGTTGACTTTCAAATTTACGATCTCTAAATATACTCGGAACTTGATTCCTAAGTTATACCACGACCATGGATTTACTAGATCGCAAACACATGTAGGATACATATGCCTTGTACACAAGACTGGCGAATTCTATCTTGATACGCACTGGATATCATGAGCATCAGTCCACACCCAACGAACAAGCGAAGGTTTGATCTAAATAGATCGGTCATATGACTGCCAACAAAGTGTGGAGGATAACTCATATATCCACTGTGGTATCTCAAGTCGAAGGACCACTATACTCGCTCAACTCGAGAAGATTCTTATTGACATTGGTGTGCCATATATTAGGAAATCTTCAGTGAGTCGTTAAATGTTTATCAAATAAACACCTACATGTCTATACGAGTCTTCTGAGACTCATGGTTCATTGGGATAAACCACCGGACCATTGTTGGACAATTATGACCCATAGCATCACTATCTGTACAGAACATGGTGTTATAGTACAAATTAACTATGTGATAAAGGAAATTGCTCTTTTATCATTTGTAATTGGATTACCGGGATATATAAATGATAAAATTCCATATGATTAGTTCCGGATTAATAAGTTATGAGACATTATTAATCCACTAAGGTTTAATCATTAAATTATCCCTAGTCGTAGTATTATCGAGATTGGACATCGATAATACGGAATAGACTAGTATTGCACTTGTGCGCGTTGTGGGATCATAACGACATAGTTCTCATATATTAAAGTATTGGATACTTATGCAAGTGTGATAGGAGGTTGTGTTTACCGATGGTACGGAAACAGCTTCGCTCTGGATAGACCCCTCGGAATCCCATTGGTAGTATGACTATGTGTCTATGGAAGTCGGAATCAGGGTAGGTGTATTGGGTCTTAACCTGAGACTTGCATCGCTAATACTTACGACAATCAATATATTTTGGTTTTGGTCGACCGTAGCTTTAACAGGTTCTGTGTACGCCTATTCTGGGTATACTGAGAATCGTAGTGTATTGGGTGTGATGTCAAGATGGAAGTGTCACTCCAGTCATATGGAGATGATGATCACGCATGATACGGAACTAGTACTCTTTATTACTGTAGTCATCGGGATAATAAAACTAGGTTATGATTATCCGATTATAGACACTAGTTACTAAAGATCCGATATATGCTTCGTATGAGGCAGACATAATTCCAGCCCTAGGCCTAGCATGTGACATCCGATACTGGATCGCAATACGCAATACTACTATACTACGCCTGACATAGATTACATATTCCTTAAAAGAATATTTCTGGAGAATTGGGTAGGCATGGTGCTTTGCTAGAAGCCAACCATGTCTTGTAAATCGGTAAGAACGTGGTACCGGGTACGCAAGTATTCGGATATTCCGATGACCGGATTTACTGCCAACATATCCAGGGATCTCATGGGTCGCTTCCCGAAGATTCACCGAAGACGTATGACTCGAACATAATTAATCTGGGATTAATTGGAAGAGAGAGAAAATTAATCTAGGATTAGTTACGGAGAATTTTATCTGGGATAAAATTCAATTTAAAGAGAGAGAACGATTAATTTGGAATTAATCGATAAAATAATATATTCGATATATTAAATGAAATTAGATTTCATAACGGAATTAAAAGTAGATTTTAATTCGGGCAATCGAATTAATTTAGAATTAATTCTCAAGCGACGTGAATAGTAATTTTACTATGCATAATTATTTAATTAAATTTGATTTAATTACGTCGCAACGGAAAATTTGTTAATTCGGTATTAACGAACCCGAGCCCGGGAGTGTTTACGGGCCCACTCGGATTTTGAATTCAAGTGGGGTCCACAAGTCACATCAAGTCACATCATTAGTCAATCATTTACCTTTATGGTGATGGAAGTTAGTGTAGGAATTGATGGAAACTTGTTTTACACTCAAGTAGATAAGGTGAAGGACTTTTACCAATTATTAGATTTTGGTATATCTTTAATTTATGATTTTGGAAATCAATTACACAAGTCAATATTCACTTCCTTCTCCTCTCTCTCATTCACGCCCAAAGTAACTTTTTTCTCTCCTAATTTGGCTTGGCCGAATTCATCAAAGAAGAAGAAGAAATTGTTGCAATTTTTTTCTTAGTGCTAGCACACACAATGAGTCATTCAAACCTGTTAGGGAAACCTATCCATGAGTTTGGAATTCAAGGACAAGCTTGGAAGCTCAACACACATTAAAGGAGAAGCTTGGAGCAACTTCTCAAAGGAAAAAGTTTTGAACTCTCCGCCAACATCCAAGCCGATCAAAGTGAGTATTTCCGCTACTTTACTTTACGTATTCACACATTTTATATGCTTAATTGATCTTGGTTTGAACTAGAAAACCCAACAGTGGTATCAGAGCCATAAATTGAGCACGAAATGAATTATGGTTCATAGACTTTAATTTGGGGCTTTTATGATTTATGCATGATTTCTTCAAAATGAGGTTTTGGTTGATCTTGGATGATGTTAAATTAGATTTGTGCATCTTATGAATTGAGAAATTAAATTGGATAAAATTTCCCTAAATTCCATATGCTTGGCCGAGAGTTTGAACCTTTTAAAGTCATGGTGAGTTTTGAATTTTAGACAATTGGATGTGTTTAAAATGCATGAATATATTGATTTGTGATTTAATTGGCTTGAAATCAAAATCGGATATAAAAATCCCATGATTGTCGTGACTTTATAAGCATGTTATGATTGATTTTGCTTCAATTTGTGTTAGACATAAATTGATTAATTAAAGCATGATTAATTAGTGTAATTGGTGTTTTGGAAATATTAATTTAACTAATTAATTATGGCTAATACACTTTAATTAAATAATTGTGATATTTGGAATATTATGATTAAATTAATTGGGCTTAATTTGGAATTGGGCTAAAAAATATTGTTGTATTTGGGCTTAATGGGCTTGGTTGGGCCAAGTATGGTTTAGGATAATTGGTTGGATCCAATTGGGCCTAAAATCATTTCCATAAAGTCCAAATATGATTATTGGGCCTTTAAAATTTAATTAGGCCTAATGGGCCAAAATTAATTTTGTGGCAAATGGTGATTCCTTATTGGGCTTTGGTTGCCAAAGTCCATGCCTTATAAATTAATTGAAAGCTCATTGGACTTTAATTAAATTGACATTGAATGTTAATTGGGTTTTGAGACCCGTTAAGATTAGATCTAGAATCTAAGTCGCAAAGGCTCATTAATAAAGTGTAATTATTTAATTTGGAATTAAATAAAGAATTAGTATTGAATACAAATTAAATTGGATTTAATATTGTAGTTTCATATAATTCGAGAATTCGTACTTTGAGTACTTATTCTTAAACGAGTTGGACCCGCGCAAATCAAATCGTTGTTTGAACATTGGATGGTCATGAATCAAAGATTAATTAATTGGATTAGATTGATTGATAAATGTTTTGTGTGAATACATGGATGTAATGTATGAATAATGTATATCGGATGGATATTAGATGGGTGAGGGCAATTTTGGAAATTATTGTAATAAATTTAGAATTTATTAAATTGGACCTGCGTGTCCAGCCTATTACCTCTTGATTCTTTGTATTTATCTTCTCACATATTCCCCTCAATGTAAATGAGGTTTCTTTAGAAGTGTTATGTAATTGGGTAGAAGTAAGAATAGTGCTAGCCGGGGAGAGGAAATGGAGTGATTTGTTCTAGGAAAAATTTGTGAGATATCCATCCGCATATCATTATTAATTTATTTACCGCGCCTTATTATGCTTTTAGAATGCATGCTTAAGGGTGTATGATGAGACCTAATCAAAGATAATTAATTGGTTGCCAATTACGCGAAAAACCCTCAACAAATATTAAACGTTTTCCTTCCATTGAGTGATTCTCTCTCAAGATCCAAGATTGTCACTGGTTTGTTGGCCAAAGTCAATAACTTTGTCCATCGCGGATGTGTTTGAATCATGAAGGCTTTGTTCCATATCACATGTCTTGTCCAAGTTGTGATTTGTTGGCCAAAGTCAAGATCACTTCTTGTCCATCGACATCAATTACGAATCTTTCCAAAGTCAATGGGTCCCGTTTAAATGGAATCATTAAGCTTGTTGTGCCAAAGCCAAGACTTAGTTGATTCAGAGGAAAAATGTTAGGGAATATATCGGATATATTGGCATATATTAGATATATGTTTCGGACTTGGATGTCCACCTACTGGATCTAGGAATTAGATAGGATCCAATTGATCTTAGAGATCTACCTAGTTAAGTATCATATAATTTATTGGCCAAAGTCAAGATTGTGTGCTATTTAACGGGATCCTAGCCCACTAGGAAACTAGGTTTCCCGAGTACTCAACAGAGGGTTAGAGGCTCGCCGAAAAATAGTGGGAGGCAAGTATTAAATTTGCAATTTCGTTTAGATATTTTCCAATACGCGCTCATTTCAATTTTTTCGTCATTTATTAATAAATATATATTAGTTGGACTAATATTTTATTGTTGTTTTAAATTAAAGAGTTGGACTGTATTCAAACTACTTCATTTATACTTGATTATATAATTGGATTATAGTAATCAGTATATTTGAATTTTAACCAATCAAATTATAGTTGATTATATAGTTAGACTATAGTAATCATTATAATCAATTGTACCTGAAATCGTTGATTGGATAGTTAGACTATTGGAATCAAGATAACTTAAAGATTAGCGTTTAAAACGTAATCCTAGGTGAAAATGTCTTTAAGCGGCTTCAATTTTCTGATTTGGAATAGAACCTCATGATAGTCCTAGGAACTAAGAAGTTATTCTATTTGATAGAGTGACATCTCGGGCCTCAGCCCAGAGTTGAGTAAATAGTGGAGCATGAGCTTTGGAAGACTCATGGTGATGATAACTTTAGTGCTCAATCTGTTATGCTTGCCGCAACGAATCCTTAATTTCTTCGTAAAAAATAAGGATTAGATCATTAAACCATGATGTTGACATTGAAGGATCTTCATAGATATATTCTTAGATCTTAGAAGTACTAAATACAATAGAAAACTCTTGGAGAGTTAATGGCTATGCTCAAGGAGACAGAGCCAGAGTTTGCAAAAGGGCAAGAAGCGCAAGACGCATCTTACTTCAATATCCCAAATGGCCAAGGCTTGGCCGAAGGCTTCTGGGGTTTGGAAAAGGGCAAAGGCTAAATCGTCATAGTCTTCTAGGAAGATAAATGACATATCCCAAGATGTCTGCCTAAACTGTGGCAAACGGAGTCACTGGAAGCGTGACTGCCGTATGGACAACGCAGACATGAAGGAAGTGAAGGCGGGGCAAGGCTCCGGCTTCAAGTATGTTTGTCATAAACATGTTCACTACTAGTTTCAAAATTGGATTTTTGATACTAGATCTGGTACATAAATATGTACTGATGTGCAGAATCTGCTGATGAGCAGGAGACTGACTTCAGATGAGATCGATCTGCGACTCGAAAACTGGACGAAAGTCGCTGTTTTAACCGTAGAAACCTAAGTTTAGCAACTACCTTTTGGGCATGTACTTAAATTAGGAAATTGTTATAATGTACCTAGTTTGACTAGAAACATTATCTCTATATCTAAGTTTAACCCGTTGCGGGTATACCTTTTATATTTTAGAACACTAAGTGTTTTATTTATAAAGATGATATTGAGATAAACACATTAGATGTGAATAACAGTATTTATATTTAGAATATAAATTAATCTCATACATATAGCATGACAAATAAATAGCTCAAACTGAATTAATCAGATGAGACTTATTTGTGGCATTGTTGTCTGGGACACATTAACAAGACTCGTATGTCCATACTTTCGAAGAGTGGGTACTATGATGAATTTGATTCTAATTCAAATGATGTCTACGAATCTAGTTTATTAGGTAAAGTGCCTAAAACACATTTTACTTGGTAAAAGTGCATAAAACACCTTTTACATGGTAAAAGTGCAAGTGCCACCGATCTTTTAGCCCTCGTTTATAGTGACGTAAGTGGACCCATATCTAGCTAGGCTAGAGGTGGATATGAATACTTTGTAACCTTTACGGATGTGGCATCGCATTACGGTTATGTGTATCTTAAGAAACACAAATCGGAAACTTTTGATAAATTCAAAGAGTTTCGACACGAAGTATAAAACAGATCGGCAGGAGTATTAAAACATCACGATTGGACTGTGATAGAGATACTTAAGCAATAAGTTTCTCAATTACTTGAAAGAGTATAGCATTCTTTCATAGTGGACTCCTCTCGGAACACCTCAATTTGACGGTGTGTCCGAATAGAGAAACCAAACTTTGTTGGACATAGTAAGGTTAATGATGAGTCGCTCTGAGCTACCAATTTCCTTCACGGGATACACATTAAACAGTGCAATACTTATTTTGAATAAGGTTCCATGATAATCTATTAGATAGACTTCATATTCGATATGATCAGGAAAGAAATCGGGTTTTTCTCATTCGTGAAGATTTGGGAATGCCAGGCATATGTTTGGATGATACAAACTAGAACCCAAATCTGATAAGTGCATATTTGTAGGTTATACTAGGGAAACCAAAGTATAGTACTTATACAACTCACAAGAGAACAATATAATTATTGCTCTCCATGCGGTTTTCCTAAGAGGAATACCTATATGCAGTGGTAAGTGGGAGGAAAGTAAAACTCGATGAAAATCGAAGTAATACTATTTCATGCACCGATTATTTAACATAGCACAAACATTTCATCAGGGATGAAACTATACCACAATCTTCAAATACACAAGAACCGCGCAAGTCATAGAGAGTTAGAAAACAACTTGGGAGGTATGGGTTTCTTATCTCACCTCGTATAGATGTCAATCTTATTGAGGAACACGAACTGGCTACGTATGAGGAAGTGATACTAGGTATCGGCTCCTTATTATGGCAAAGTGACATGATGTGAGAAATGGATTCCATGTATACCAACCAAGTTTGGACACTAGTTGTTGTACAGGAAGGCATTGTGCCTATTCGTACTATATGAGTCTTCAAGGAAGACATACATGGATGGTAACATACAAATGTACACAGCTAGGCTTATACAGAAAAGGTATCTTCATCAACATAATGTCGATTACGACGAAAACTTTTACCTGTTGCCATGGTTAAATCCATTTGGATAATGCTTGCTAATATTGTGTATTTCATTCATGAAATATGGCAGCTGAATGTCAAAACCTCTTTCCTTAAATGGAAACGTTTTGGAGGATGTTTACAACATCCTGGCGATTTTTTCGTACCAAAACATGCAAACAAGGTTTGCAAGTTAATTCGATCCATTTATGGATTGAAGCAAGCATTGCGTTCTTGGAACTAACGTTTTGATAAGATCATAATGATATATGATTTATTCAAAACATAGATAATTCTTGTGTATATAAGAAGGTTAGTGGGAGCGCACTGACAATGATTGTCCTATATAGAGATGACATGTCATTTCGTGGAAATGACATTCCCATAATACAATCGGTGAAAGCTTGGCTTTCATGAAAATTCTCCATTGATTACTTGGGTGAGACAACCTTTATTCTAGGAATAAGGATCTACTGGGATAGATCTAAAAGTTGTTGGCACTCTCCGAGAAATCGTACATTGAAAGATATGTACGTGACCTGGTGTCTCATATGCTTTGAGCATATGGAGTCACAATCAGGCCAATCCAAGTGATAGTCACTGGATTGATGTTAAGAACATCATTAAGTATCTTAGACGAACTAAGAATGCTTTCTTAAGCTATGGAGAAGGAGAACTTGAAGTGACTGGGATCACCGTTGCAAGTTTCCAAACCGACAAAAATGACTATAAGTCATAATAAGAGTACTATATAGTTTGAATAATGGAACATTGAGCTGGAAATCTTCCAAGCAAGATACTGTTACCGAATAAACAACAAAAGCGGAATATTGCTGCAGCTGAGGCAGAAAAGAAGCAATTTTGGATCTGTAAAATTCCTAATTAGATTAGGAGTAGTTTTGTTAGCAGCTAAGCTAGGCTACAGCACAAGCTAAAGAATTAATGGTCTCATCAATGATCCAAGTATATGGATAATGCGGAATAGACTAGTATTGCACTTGTGCGCGTGGTGGGAGCATAATATCATAGTTCTCATATATTTAAGTATTGGATACTTATGCAAGTGTGATAGGAGGTTGTGTTTACCGATGGTTCGGAAGCAGCTTCGCTCTGATAGACCCCTCAGAATCCCATTGGTAGTATAACTATGTGTCTATGGGAGTCCGAATCAGGGTAGGTGTATTTGGTCTTAACCTGAGACTTGCATCGCTAATACTTGCGACAATCAATATACTTTGGTTTTGGTCGTCCGGGGCTTTAATAGGTTATGTGTACACCTCTTCTGGGTATACTGAGAATCGTAGTGTATTGGGTGTGATGTCAAGATGGAAGTATCACTCCAGTCATATGGATATTATGATCATGCAGGATACGGAACTAGTACTCTTTAGTACTGCAGTCATCAGGATAATATGACTAGGTCATGATTATCCGATTATAGAGACTAGTTACCAGAGATCCGATATATGCTTCGTACGGGGCAGACACAATTCCAGCCCCAGGCCTAACATGAGACATCCTATACTGGATCGCAATACGCAATACTACGTATACTACGCCTGACATATATTACATATTCCTTAAAAGAATATTTCTGGAGAATTGGGTAGGCATGGTGTTTTTCTAGAAGCCAACCATGTCTTGTAAATCGGTAAGAACGTGGTACCAGGTACGCACGTATTCGGATATTCCGATGACCGAATTTACTGCCAATATATCCAGGGATCTCATGGGTCGCTTCCCGAAGATTCATCGATGACGTAGGACTCGAACATAATTAATATGGGATTAATTTGAAGAGAGAGAAAATTAATCTAGGATTAATTACGGAGAATTTTATATGGGATAAAATTAAATTTAAAGAGAGAGAAAGATTAATTTGGAATTAATCGATAAAATAATATATTCGATATATTAAATGAAATTAGATTTCATAACGGAATTAAAATTATATTTTAATTCGGGCAAACGAATTAATTGAGAATTAATTCGCAAGCGACGTGAATAGAAATTTTGCTAGGTATAATTATTTAATTAAATTTGATTTAATTACGTCGCAACGGAAAATTCGTTAATTCGGAATTAACGAACCCGAGCCCGGGAGTGTTTGCGGGCCAACTCGGATTTTGAATTCAAGTAGGGCCCACAAGTCACATCAAATCACATCAATAGTCAATCATTTACCTTTATGGTGATGGAAGTTAGTGTAGGAATCGATGGAAACTTGTTTTACACTCAAGTAGATAAGGTGATGGACTTTTACCAATTATTAGATTTTGGTATATCTTTAATTTATGATTTTGGAAATCAATTAAACAAGTCAATATTCACTTCCTTCTCCTCTATGAATTCCCCAAAGCAACTTTTTTCTCTCCCAATTTGGCTTGGCCAAATTCATCAAGAAGAAGAAGAAGAAATTGTTGTAATTTTTTTCTTAGTGCTAGCACACACAATGAGTCATTAAAAGGTGTTAGGGAAACCTATCCATGAGTTTGGAATTCAAGGACAAGCTTGGAAGCTCAACACATATCAAAGGAGAAGCTTGGAGCAACTTCTCAAATGCAAAGGTTTTGAACTCTCCGCCAACATCCAAGCGGATCAAAGTGAGTATTTCCGCTACTTTACTTTGCGTATTCACACATTTTATATGCTTAATTGATCTTGTTTTGACCTAGAAAACCCAACAACCAAGTCACGATATACGACATGTACTGTTCTCAGCGGATTTTACTAACCGATCTGTGTTAGTAAATTTTTACCAAGAACTTTATTTAAGGATATACAACTTATAGTGACGCTTCCCAATGTCAATAACAAACTACATTATAACTGCGCACTACATTGTAAATCCTAGGGTCTTTGTCTATTCTATATACGTATCACTAAATCAGATTTAGTTTCAATCTATTCTTAATTAGATATCTAATCAAAATTAGATCGAATATGTATATAAAAGACAATAGGTGCTACCATTAAATAAGTAATATTATGCAAAAATGAATTATTCGTATTTATGAATGAGACATAAATATGATCCGAATTAGCACTTTAAGCACCAACCCTAACAATATTATTGACGTTTGATAGGTCATAATAATAACTTTATGTGTTGTTAACATAGAGAAAGTAAATCATTGATTACCTTAGAGTTTAATAGGTGTAGAATTGAATATCTTTTGATTGTTGGGTTGGGATGTGAAACTTCAATTGTGTAATAAAAAGGAATTGATGGTTGAATATAGAAAGTTGATACAAGATATATTCAAGACGCTTTGCTGTTTATCTCTACTGATATTCTTCAATATATTTTCCATATTTTTTATTTTATATTATCAATTCAATCTTTCTTTTCATTAAGTTACTGTTAACATTTTGTTTAAGTAAATTAGTGTTTTATAACCATCTCGCTAAGGAATCGACACCCCAACTATACTGCGATAACCACAAGTACTTTTTGGGCATAATCAGTGTTTTTTTTCATGGTGCATAGATCTTTCAAAACCTTCGCATATATGGGAACTTGTTTGATCACATGTAATAGAGAAATGTTAATCTTTACTTGCTTTAGATGTTCTAGAATATCACCGTTTGGGTCTGCAGCTCTTGTAGTAGGTCTAATAGCTTGAGGAAATGGTACTCTAACTGGGATACATGTAATTTGTTCTTCGTGAGGGGTACTCGCACAAATATGATTGGGGTTACCTATAGTTTTGGAGGTGTCATGCAAGCCTACCTCCTTACCACTCCTAGTGACTATGGAATTTGTTAGTGTGTCCTACACATGCCAAGGATCTCTAAACAAGATTAAAGTGTGAATAAATCAAGATAAGTTGCGAAATACTTACATTGATGTAGAAGCTCCAAGCTTTGTTGAGTGTTTCCAACTCTTAGGTGAGTTTCCCTAAAACCTCATTCAACTCCTTTAAGTGCTAGCTTGTAGAAAATTTGAAGAAAAATTTTCCCAATTGATGAGAGGTATTCACGGCAAAGAGAGAAAAAGAAGGCAGTGAATAGTAGTTGACTTGGTTGGTGTGTGAGTTTAATGAATCCAATTAACTATTCCAACTACTTCCATCACATGTCAAAAGGTTGATGTAAGTAAAGCGGCTCCCGCCACTTTAAATTCAAAATTTAGTTGGCTTACATAACACACTTTGGGCCCGGGTTCGTTTAATCCGATTAAACAAATTTTCCATCGCGACATTATTAAATCCAATTTAATTAAATAATAATGCCTAGCAAAATTATTACGATAGTCGCTTACGAATTAATTCCAAATTAACTCATTTGGCCGAATTAAAATCCAATTTTATTCTGCATTGAATCCGATTTCAATTAATATATCCAATATATTATTTAATCGATTAATTCTAAATTAATCACGTTCTCTAATCTAGACGAATTTAATTCCAGATAAATTCTTGCCGGAATTAATTCCAGATTAATTTTCTCTCTCATAATTAATCCCAGATTAATTTTGTTCGAGTCAAATGTAATTGGTGAATCTTTGGGAACGACCCAAGAGATTCCTGGATATGTTGGTAGTAAATACTGTCATCGGACTATCCAAACACGTGTGTACCCCGTACCACATTCTCACCGATTTACAAGATATGGTTGGCTTCTAGCAAAGCATGGTGCCTAACGAATTCTCCAGAAATATTCAACGATGAATAAATAATATGTATCAAGCGTAGTATACAATGTATTGCGTAATACGATCCAATATCGGATGTCACATGTTAGGCCTAGGGTTGGCTCTATGTCCGCCCCGTATGAAGTATATATCGGATCCCGTGTAACTAGTATCTGTAAAGGGATAATCATGACCTAGACATACTATCTCGATAATTGTAGCATTTAACAGTACTAGTACCTTATCAAGCGTGATCATCATCTCCATATGACTGAAGTGATATTCCCATCTTGACATCATATCCATTACACTACGATTCACAGCAAACCCAACAGAGGCGTACACAAAACCCGTTAAAGCTCCGGACGACCAAAACCAAAGCAAACTGATTGTTGTAAGTAATAGCTATGCAAGTATCATGTTAAAGATCACATACACCTACCCTCATTCGGATTCCAATAAACACATAGTCATAACACCAATGAGACTCTGAGGGGTCTATCCAGAGCGAGGCTGTTCCCGGTCTAATGGCTAACAGAACCTCTTATCACACTTGCATAAGTATCCAATGCTTAAATATATGAGAACTATGTTTTTAAGCTTCCATAACGCACACAAGTGCAATACTAGTCTTTTCCGCATTATCGATGTCCAGTCTCGATAATACTATGACTAGGGATATTTAATGATTAAACCATTTGTGGATTAATACTGCCGCATATCTTATTAATCTGGTTTAACCATATGGACTTTTATCATTTATATATCCAAGTAATCTAATTACAAAATGATAAAATAGCAATTTCCTTTGTCACATAGTTAATTTGTACAAAAACACCATGTTCTTTACAAATAGTGATGTTATGGGTCATCATTGTCCAACAATCTCCCGCTTGGCTCATAGCCAATCACTCAAGTATCTAACACCTGAACTATGTACATGTCACTCAAACTTTTGCTGAGAAATAGCTTTCGTCAGCGGATCTGCAATGTTGTCAACCAAGTCAAAAGGTTGATGTAAGTAAAGTGGCTCGTACCACTTTAAATTCAAAATTTATTTGGCTTACACAACAAACTTTGGGCCGGGGTTCGTTTATTCCGATTAAACAAATTTGCCATCTCAACATTATTAAGTCCAATTTAATTAAATAATAATGCCTAACAAAATTATTACGATAGTCGCTTACGAATTAATTCCAAATTAATTCGTTTGGCCGAATTAAAATCCAATTTTAATTCCGCATTGAATCCGATTTCAATTAATATATCCAATATATTATTTAATCGATTAATTCTAAATTAATCATGTTCTCTATTCTAGACGAATTTAAATCCAGATAAATTCTTACCGTAATTAATCCTAGATTAATTTTCTCTCTCATAATTAATCTTAGATTAATTTTGTTCTAGTCAAATGTCATTGGTGAATCTTTAGGAAGCGACCCAAGAGATTCCTGGATATTTTGGTAGTAAATACAGTCATCAGACTATCCAAACATGTGCGTACCCCATACCACGTTATCAGCGATTTACAAAACATAGTTGGCTTCTAGCAAAACACCATGCCTACCCAATTCTCCAGAAATATTCAACGATGAATATATAATACGTATCAAGCGTAGTATACAATGTATTGCGTAATACGATCCAATATCGGATGTCACATGCTAGGCCTAGGGCTGGCTCTGTGTCCGCCCCGTACGAAGTATATATCGGATCCCGCGTAACTAGTCTCTGTAATGGGATAATCATGACCAAGACATACTATCTCGATAGTTGTAGCATTTAACAGTACTAGCACCTTATCATGCATGATCATCATCTCCATATGACTGAAGTGATACTCTCATCTTGACATCACATCCATTACACTACGATTCACAGTAAACCCAACACAGGCGTACACAGAACCCGTTAAAGCTCCGGACGACCAAAACCAAAACAAACCGACTGTCGCAAGTAATAGCGATGCAAGTCTCATGTTAAAGATCACATACACCTACCCTCATTCGAATTCCCATAGACACATAGTCATAATACCAATGGGACTCCGATGGGTCTATCCAGAGCGAGGCTATTCCCGGTCCAAAGGCTAACATAACCTCTTATCACACTTGCATAAGTATCCAATGCTTAAATATATGAGAACTATGCCGTTAAGCTTCCATAACGCTCACAAGTGCAATACTAGTCTATTCCGCATTATCGATGTCCAGTCTCGATAATACTATGACTAGGGATATTTAATAATTAAACCATTTGTGGATTAATACTGTCTCATATCTTATTAATCTGGTTTAACCATATGGACTTTTATCATTTATATATCCAAGTAATCCAATTACAAAATGATAAAATAGCAATTTCCTTTGTCACATAGTTAATTTGTACAAAAACACCATGTTCTTTACAAATAGTGATGCTATGGGTCATAATTGTCCAACAATCTCCCACTTGGCTCATAGCCAATCACTCAAGTATCTAACACCTGAACTATGTACATGTCACTCAAACTTTTGCTGAGAAATAGCTTTCGTCAGCGGATCTGCAATGTTGTCAACCAAGTCAAAAGGTTGATGTAAGTAAAGTGGCTCTCACCACTTTAAATTCAAAATTTAGTTGGCTTACACAACAAATTTGGGCCCGGGTTCGTTTATTCTGATTAAATAAATTTTCCATCTCAACATTATTAAATCCAATTTAATTAAATAATAATGCCTAGCAAAATTATTACGATAGTCGCTTACGAATTAATTCCAAATTAATTCGTTTGGCCGAATTAAAATCCAATTTTAATTCCGCATTGAATCCGATTTCAATTAATATATCCAATATATTATTTAATCGATTAATTCTAAATTAATCACGTTCTCTATTATAGATGAATTTAATTCCAGATAAATTCTTGCCGCAATTAATCCTAGATTCATTTTCTCTCTCATAATTAATCTCAGATTAATTTTGTTCGAGTCAAATGTCATTGGTGAATCTTTGGGAAGCGAGCCAAGAGATTCCTAGATATTTTGGTAGTAAATACAGTCATCGGACTATCCAAACACGTGTGTACCCTATACCACGTTCTAACCAATTTACAAAACATGGTTGGCTTCTAGAAAAACATCGTGCCTACCAAATTCTCCAGAAATATTCAACGATGAATATATAATATGTATCAAGTGTAGTATACAATTTATTGCGTAATACGATCCAGTATAGGATGTCACATGCTAGGCCTAGGGCTGGCTCTGTGTCCGCCCCGTACGAAGTATATATCGGATCCCGAGTAACTAGTCTATGTAATGGGATAATCATGACCTAGACATACTATCTCGATAGTTGTAGCATTTAACAGTACTAGCACCTTATCATGCGTGATCATTATCTCCATATGACTGAAGTGATACTCCCATCTTGACATCACATCCATTACACTATGATTCATAGTAAACCCAACAGAGGCGTACACAGAACCCGTTAAAGCTTCAGATGACCAAAACCAAAGCAAACCGATTGTCGCAAGTAATAGCTATGCAAGTCTCAGGTTAAAGATCACATACACCTACCCTCATTCGAATTCCCATAGACACATAGTCATAATACCAATGGGACTCCGATGGGTCTATCCAGAGCGAGGCTATTCCCGGTCCAAAGGCTAACATAACCTCTTATCACACTTGCATAAGTATCCAATGCTTAAATATATGAGAACTATGCCGTTAAGCTTCCATAACGCTCACAAGTGCAATACTAGTCTATTCCGCATTATCGATGTCCAGTCTCGATAATACTATGACTAGGGATATTTAATGATTAAACCATTTATGGATTAATACTGTCTCATATCTTATTAATCTGGTTTAACCATATGGACTTTTATCATTTATATATCCAAGTAATCCAATTACAAAATAATAAAATAGCAATTTCCTTTGTCACATAGTTAATTTGTACAAAAACACCATGTTCTTTACAAATATTGATGCTATAGGTCATAATTGTCCAACAATCTCCCACTTGGCTCATAGCCAATCACTCAAGTATCTAACACCTGAACTATGTACATGCCACTTAAACTTTTACTGAGAAATAGCTTTCGTCAGCGGATATGCAATGTTGTCATCTGATGCGATCTTCTCGATCGTCACATCACCACGATGTATGATCTCACGAATTAGATGGAAACGTCAAAGTACATGCTTGGATCATTGATGAGACCGTGGTTCATTAGCCTATGCTATTGTTGGATAATATGACCCATAGCGTCACTATTTGTACAGATCATGGTGTTGTTGTACAAATTAACTATGTGACAAAGGAGATTGCACTCTTATCATTTGTGATTAGACCACCTTAGATATATAAATGATGAGAGGTCCCTATGTTTTGTTCCTGGACGGAGAATGATATGAGACAGTATCAGTCCACGTAGGATAAATCATTAAATATCCCTAGTCGTAGTATTATCGAGACAGGACATCGATAATGCAGAATAGGCTAGTATTTCACTTGTACGCGTTGTGAGGGCACAACGACATAGTTCTCATATATTAAGTATTGGATACTTATGCAAGTGCGATAGGAGGTTGTGTTTCACCGATGGTACGGGAAATAGCTTCGCTCTGGATAGACCCCTCGGAATCCCATTGGTATTATGACTATGTGTCTATGGGAGTCCGACATCAGGGTAGGTGTATTTGGTCTTAAATGAGACTTGCACCGCTAATACTTACGATAATCGGTAGACTTTGGTCTTGGTGGTACAGGGCTTTAACCGGTTCTGCGTACACCACTTTGGGTTTATCAGAGAGTCGTAGGATTGGGTGTGTGATGTCAAGACGGAAGTATCACCTCAGTCATAGTGGATATGAGTCACGCAGGAACGGTACAGTGCTCTTTAAGTGCTGGCCGGCCATCGGGATATATGACAAGGTCATGTATATAGTTTATAGAGACTAGTTACCAGAAATCCGACATGGCTTCGGACGGGGCAAAACACTTATCCAGCCCCAAGCCTAGCAGTTGTGACTATCGATACTGGGCTATATACAAAATACTACGGTATAATAAGATTGATAAAGATCTATAAATTCCTGTAAGAATATTTCTGGAGATGGGTAGGATGGCGATTCTGCTAGAAGCCAACCTTTGTGTCATTTTTTTTTTGGTAGTTTGGGTTTTCTTTTTTTGTTTTCTTTTGGTGTTCTGTCTTTGTAAATCGGTTATAAACGTAGATACGAAAGGTACTACAGGTTCGGATAGTCGAACGACGTATTTATGCCCAACATATCTGTGGAGTGTTGGTTTCTATAAATGTCCCAAACAAAGATTAAGCATGTGAAATACTATAAAGAATATATATTAAACATGAAGTATGGCGGAATCATACTTACAATGCCTTGTGATGAAGAAGATGATCAAATGGTAGAAGCTCCAAGTGTGGAAGATTCGGCCAAGAGGAGGAAGAAGACTTGAAGCTCCAAGCTTTTGTATTCCAAGCTCTTTGATGGTTTCCCTATCACCTCTTTTGATCCCTTGCTTGTGCTAGCAAAAATGGAGAAATGGAAGATCAAATCTTCCTTGCCCTTGTCAATGGAGTTCACGGCAATTTGAGAGAGAAGAGAGATTTTTGTGTAAAGTCTTGAATAATTAATTTTTATTACCAAAAATCAATTTATATTTATGTTATAATTTATTAAATTAATAATAAATCTATGACATAAACCATGCAATGGCTTAGAGTGTCAAACACTCAAACTCCATGCAAAGCCTTTGAGTGAAATGCACACTATCACCATGCAATGCCTTAGAGTGTTTGTACACTATTAACATGCAATGCCTTATCAATAAAATAATGCATATAATGACAAGTGTCATGTGGGCCCCACACGTTTCCCAATGAAAGTGGGCCCACGTCCACTCACGCGTTCGGGTTCGATATTTCCGAAATACCGAACTAGCGTCGCGACGTTAATTAAATCGGATTTAAATAAATAATCGCTCCTAGCGAAATTATTATTTACGTCGCTTACGAATTAATTCTAAATTAACTCGTATGCCCGAATTAAAATCTAATTTTAATTTCGCGTCGAAATCGAATTTCGATTATTATATCGAATATAATAATTTTACGATTAATTCCAAATTAATCGTTCTCTCTCTCTAAATAAGGCACTTTATCCAAGATAAAGTTTCTCCGCAATTAATCCAAGATTAATTAAGTCCGAATCAAATATCATAGGTGAATCTTCAGGAAGCGACCCAAGAGATCTCCGGATATTTTGGCAGTAAATACGGTCGTCGGATAATCCGAACACGTACGTACCTCGTACTACGTCTTTACCGATTTACAAGACAAGGTTGGCTTCTAGCAAAGCGCCATGCCTACCCAATTCTCCAGAAATATTCTTATAGGAATATAAGATCTGTATCAGGCGTAGTATACCGTAGTATTGCGTACATCGATCCAGTATCGGATGATCACATGCTAGGCCTGGGGCTGGAGATGTGTCTGCCCCGTACGAAACATATATCGGACATCAAGCAACTAGTCTCTTTAAATCGGACAATCCTGACCTGGTCATATTGTCCCGACGGTTGCAACCTTTTATAGAGTACTAGTTCTGTGTCCTGCGTGATCATCACCTCCATATGTCTGAAGCGATACTTCCATCTTGACATCACATCCAGTACACTACGATTCTCGATAAACCCAGAAGAGGTGTACACAGAACCGGTTAAGGTCCCCAACCACCAAAACCAAAGTTTACCGATTGTCGCAAGTACTAGCGATGTAAGTCTCAGGTTAAGACCATATACACCTACCCTGATGCGGCCTCCCATAGACACGTAGACATACTACCAATGGGATTCCGCGGGGTCTATCCAGAGCGAAGCTGTTTTCCGTACCATCGGTAAAACACAACCTCCTATCGCACTTGCATAAGTATCCAATACTTAAATATATGAGAACTATGCCGTTGTGCCCTCACAACGTGCACAAGCGCAATACTAGTCTATTCCGCATTATCGATGTCCAGTCTCGATAATACTACGACTAGGGATATTTAATGATTAAACCTTTGGGGACTGATACTGTCTCATATCATTCTCAGTCCAGGTACTAATCATATGGACTTTCGCCATTTATAAGTCAAAGTAAATAATATTACAAAACGGCAAAAGGCAATTTCATTATCACATAGTTAATTTTGTACAATAATACAATATCATTTACAAACAGTGACGCTATGGGACATAATGTCTAACAATCTCCCACTTGGCCTATAGCCAGTCACTCAAGCATCTAATACCCGAACTATGTATGTGTCGTTCAAAAACTTGCTGTAGAACAGCTTTCGTCAGCGGATCTGCAATGTTGTCATCTGATGTGACCTTCTCGACTTTTACATCGCCACGATGTATAATCTCCCGAATCAGATGATAACGTCGAAGAACATGCTTGGACCGTTGATGAGACCTTGGTTCCTTAGCCTGTGCTATAGCCCCGTTATTGTCACAATACAATGGAACGGGCTCAGCTGCTAACGGAACTACTCCTAATCCGATTAGGAACTTTCGGATCCAAACTGCCTCCTTTGCTGCTTCAGATGCAGCGATGTACTCCGCTTCTGTTGTTGAATCGGCAACAGTATCTTGCTTGGAAGATTTCCAGCTCACTGCTCCGTTATTCAAAGCAAAAAATGTACCCGGATTGCGACTTGTAGTCATCCTTGTCGGTTTGGAAACTTGCATCGGTATACCCAGATACCGCAAGTTCTCCACCTCCATAAATTAAGAAAGCATCCTTAGTTCGTTTAAGATACTTAAGGATATTCTTAACTGCTATCCAGTGACCTTCACCTGGATCGGCCTGATAGCGACTGCACATGCTCAAAGCATATGAGACATCAGGTCGTGTACATATCATGGCATACATGATCGATCCGACTGCCGAGGCGAACGGTATCCGACTCATGTGGTCTCTCTCTTCCTGAGTCTTAGGACACATGTCCTTAGACAGAGAGGTACCACGTACCATTGGAACCAATCCCCTCTTGGATTGTTCCATGTTGAATCTCTTCAACACTTTATCAATGTATGTACTCTGGGAGAGTCCAAGCAGCTTTCTAGATCTATCCCTGTAGATCTTTATTCCAAGAATAAAGGCTGCTTCTCCCAGATCTTTCATGGAGAATTTTAATGAAAGCCAAGCTTTCACCGACGTTAGCATGGGAATGTCATTGCCTATAAGCAATACGTCGTCGACATAAAGGACAATAAAAGTAAGTGCTCTCCCACTAACCTTCTTGTATACACAAGGGTCATCTGCGTTTTGCACGAAATCATATTCCTTTATGATCTCATCAAAACGCTGATTCCATGACCGTGATGCTTGCTTCAATCCATAAATGGATCGATTTAACTTGCAAACCTTGTTTGCAAGTCTAGGTACGATAAAACCGTCAGGCTGTTGCATATAAACATCCTCCAAAAGGTTTCCGTTAAGGAAAGCGGTTTTAACGTCCATTGCCATATCTCGAAGTCGAAATATGCAGCTATTGCAAGCATTATCCGAATGGATTTAATCATGGCAACGGGTGAGAAGGTTTCGTCATAATCAATACCATATTGTTGACGATACCCCTTCGCTACAAGCCTAGCCTTGTACGTTTGTACGTTGCCATCCATGTCGGTCTTCTTCTTGAAGATCCATCTGCATCCAATAGGCTTTACGCCTTCTGGTGCATCAACCAGTGTCCAAACTTGGTTGGCGTACATGGAATCCATCTCGGACTTCATGGCTTCTTGCCATAAAGCGGAATCGATATTTTGTATCGCTTCCTCATACGTAGCCGGCTCATTATCCTCAATAAGATTAATATCTATATGAGGTGAGATCAGGAACCCATACCTCTCAGGTACTGTTCTGACTCTCTCCGACCTACGCGGTCCTTGTGTATGTGAAGTTTGTGGTACAGACTCATCCCGGACGGTCTGTTCTTGTTCCGTCGTTGATTCATTGCCAGGAACAGTATCACTACGATCTTCATCGAGTTCTACTTTCCTCCCACTTACCACTGCATTTATAAAATCCTTCTCAAGGAAAAATGCTTGTAGAGCAACAAATACTTTGTTCTCTTGTGGGTGATAGAAGTAATATCCTTTGGTTTCCCTAGGATATCCAACGAAAAGGCATTTATCAGATTTGGGTTCAAGTTTGGTACCTTCCAAACGTTTAACATATGCCCAGCATCCCCAAATCTTAGGAAAGAGAAACCTGGTTTCCTTCCTGTCCATATCTCATATGGAGTCTGTTCAACAGACTTCGACGGTACCTTATTCAAAATAAGTATAGCACTGTTTAATGCGTATCCCCAGAAGGATATTGGTAGCTCAGTGCGACTCATCATTGACCTTACCATGTCCAACAAGGTGCGGTTTCTCCGTTCGGACACACCGTTTAATTGCGGTGTTCCAGGAGGAGTCCACTGTGAAAGAATACCATATTCTTTCAAGTAATCTTGAAACTCATAACTTAAGTATTCGCCACCACGGTCTGACCGTAATGTCTTAATACTCTTCCCTGTTTGTTTCTCCACTTCGTGTCGAAACTCTTTGAATTTCTCAAAAGTTTCCGACTTGTGTCTCATAAGATACACATAACCGTAACGAGATGCATCATCTGTAAAGGTTACGAAGTAGTGAAATCCACCTCTAGCCTGGCTAGACATGGGCCCGCATACGTCAGTATGAACGAGAGCAACAGTTCTGTGGCACGTTCACCTTTACCGCTAAAAGGTGATTTAGGCATTTTGCCTAAAAGACAAGATTCGCAGACGTCATATGAATTGGGATCAAATTCGTCCAAGTACCCACTTTGAAAGTGTGGATATGCGAGTCTTGTTGATGTGTCCTAGACGACAATGCCACATATAAGCTTCATCTTTTAGATTACTCCTTTTGAGCCTTTTGTTTGTCATTTTAGGAGATTCATTTATATTCAAAATATAAAGACCGTTATTTGCAACAGCTGTGCAAATTTCTGTATCATTTTTATATAAATAACACCCTGTGTTCCTGAATACAAAAGTGTAACCCTGCTGGGTTAACAAGGATACAGATATAATATTCCTAGTTAAACTAGGCACAAAATAACAGTTCAAAAGTTTAAGTTCATGCCCTGAGGGCAGTACTAAAACAAAAGTCCCTACGGCCAAAACAGCAACTGGTGTTCCGTTTCCGACCCGTAGATCCATCTCCCCTGATGCCAGCACCCTGCTATCATGCAGATCCTGCACATCAGTACAAATATGAGCACCACAACCAGAATCAAAAATCCAATTTTAAAACTAGAAGTATTCATATTTATCTCAATAACAAACATACCAGAGGCAATGGCCTTGCCAGCCTTGATATCCTCCCTCTGCACAATGCTCATTCGGCAGTCACGTTTCCAGTGACCCCTCTTGCCGCAGTTGAGGCAGATGTCGCGAGATTTGTCCTTTGGCTTCCTAGAAGCCACTGTCAACTTGCCTTTACCCTTCTTCTTGAACTTCTTCTTCCTTGCACCTCCAATTGCCTTGGGGCCACCCTTTGGCGCATGAGAGGTCAATGCAAAATGCGCCTCGCGCTTGCTCCCCTTTAGGAGTTCCTTTTCGGACTCCTTCAGCACAGACAACAACTCTCCAAGAGTGTCGTCAGTATCCATCAACTTGTAGTTGACTATGATTTGTTTCCAAGTATCAGGAAGTGAGTGACTGCAAGATCATATCTATAGTCAGATCAGCCTCCAAGACTATTCCCATATTGGCCAACTCATCAATATCGGCAATCATTTGAGCCCCGTGGGCTTCAACTGATGCGCCGTCTGTCATCCGGGAGCGGAAGAGTTTCCTTACTAGCTCGTACCTCTTCATCCGCTTATTGGTGCGGTGAAGATCACGCAATCTTGCCATCATGTTATAGGGATCCAAGTCCCTATTCTGGCGTCTGAAATGCTGAGTCATTGCAGCTAGCATAACTGACTGAGCTTGGTCACAATCATCACTATGAGTTTTCCATAACTCTAGCTCCAGTGGCTCAGTGGGTTTAGGCGGGAGAGGTCTCTGAATAGTATACAGTATCCTCTCAGCCCCAAGCACTATCTTGAGGTTCATTTCCCAGTCGGCAAAGTTTGTCCCTTTGAAGACATTATCGCCCATGATTATGTCGCGGATATTACCTTTGCCAGTCATCTTGACAACTATAGTCCAACTATAAAGTCAACGATGTTATGGGTACAGTCAAACTGTTACATATAAAAATAACAATATATTAGTCCAACTAATTATTTAAAATATTGACGAAATAATTTTGAAAGACGCGTAAGGCTAAATATCTGAATGAAATTGCAAATTCAATAATAGCCTCCCACTATTTTCTTCAAGTTTCTAACCCTCTGTAGAGAACTCGGGAAATCGAATTTCCTAGTGGGCTAGGATCCCGTTAAATAACACACAACCTTGACTTTGGCCAATAAAAATTGTATGCTATTTAACATAGGTAGATCTCCATGATCAATTGGATCTCATCCAATTCCTAGATCCGGTTAGGTGGACATCCAAGTCCGAAACATATGTATAATGTCAATGTATCTAATACATTTTCCTAACCCTATCCTCCCGAATCAACTAGGCCTTGGCTTTGGCCAAAAACAAACCTAATGATTCCAGTTAAGCGGGACCCATTGACGAGGAAAGTTTCGTAATCAATGTCGTTGGACAAAAAGTGATCTTGACTTTGGCCAAAAAATCACGATTTGGACAAGACACCGATATGCAACAAAACTCTCATGATTCAAGTACATCCTTGATTGACAAAGGTCTTGACTTTGGTCAAAAAAAACCAATGCCAACTTCGGATCTTGAACAAGAACCATTCAATGGAAGGATATTCGCTTAATATAAATTGAGGGATTTTCGCGTAATTGGCAACCAATTTATTTATCTTTGTTAGGTCTCATCATCATACCCCTTAAGCATGCTTCTAAAACATCATAAAGCGCGTAAAGTAAATTAATAGTGATATGCGGATGGATATATAAACAACTTGTTCCTAGAACAAATCACTCCCTTTCCTCCCCGCTAGCACTATTCTACTTCTACCCAATTACATAATACAATAAGAGAAACCTCATTTACATTGAGGGGAATTAGGTGAGAAGAGAATACAAAGAGATAAAGAGATAAGGCTGGACACGCAGGTCCAATTTATAAATTCCAAATTACAATAATTCTAAAATTACCCTTTCCCTTCTAATATCCATCCGATATACACTATTCATTCATCACATACATATATATTCAAACAAGACATGCTTTTACAACCAATCTAATCCAATTAATTAGTCTTTGTTTAAGTGATCATCCAATGTTCAAACAACGGTTTGATTTTGCGCGAGTCCAACTCGATTGAGAATAAGTACACAAGGTACGAATTCGCGAATTATATCGAACTACTTATTAAATCTAATTTAATTCGTATTCAATACTAATTCAATTATTTAATTCCAAATTAAATGTTTACACTTTTAATGTGCTTTAAAGACTTAGATTCTAAATCCAATTCTATTGGGTCTCAAAGCCCAACTAACATCCAATGTTTAATTTAATTCAAGTCAAATGGGCTTTCAATTGATTTATTAAGGCTTGGGCTTTGGTCAATGTGGGTCACACCCAATTACCAAGCCCAAATAAGGAATCACCCTTAAGTGCCATAAAACCAATTTCAAGCCCATAAGGCCCAATTAAATTATTAAAGCCCATTATATTATATTTGGACTTAATGGAGTGATTTAGGCCCAAATTGGATCCAATCCATTTGGCCCAAATCTACTTGGTCCAACCAAGCCCATATGCCAAATACAATATTAAAAGCCCATGCACCAATTAAGCCCATTAATTAAATTTTAATATTCCAAACATTAAAGTCCAATTAATTAAAGTGTAAAACCAAGATTAATATATTAAACCAAATATTTCAAAAAATACCCATTTAATTTATTAATCATTTATTGTTCAAAATAAATGTCCAACATTAATTTTAACAAAAAATCAAATCCTTTACATGTCTTTGTACATTCGGCCAAGGTGAGTTTTTTGTGTCGATTTGTTTTTCAATCCGATTGAATTACTAATCTACGTGCCGTACACGTTCTAAGTCATCCAATGATCTTAAACACAAAAAATTTCAATCCACTCCAAGTAGCAACACATTCGGCCAAGGCATGGATTTGGGGAAAAAATCATCCAATGCATTTTTCATGAAATTGATTCCATATAACATCATGTTATACACATGCAAGCATACTTATTAATCAAATTTCATAAGAACATGCTTATATCAATTTCATCATGCCATTCGGCCAAGGTGAGGATATTGGGGAAAAATCATCCAATGCATTTTTCATAAAATTGATTCCATGTATATCATTCTATATACATGCAAGCATACTTATTCATCAAATTTCACAAGAACATGCTTCAATCAATTTATCACACCCATTCGGCCAAGGTTGAAAATTTTGGGGAAAAATCATCCAATGCATTTTTCATAAAATTGATTCCATATAATGTCATTTAACATACATATAAGCATACTCATTCATCAAATTTCACAAGAACATGCTTCAATCAATTTTACCCAAATTTTAACCTAAAGTATTTCATGCTTAAACCTAGCTCAATGATACCATTGTTGGTTTCTATAATATGTCCCAAACAAAGATTAAGCATGTGAAATACTATAAAGAATATATATTAAACATGAAGTATGGCGGAATCATACTTACAATGCCTTGTGATGAAGAAGATGATCAAATGGTAGAAGCTCCAAGTGTGGAAGATTCGGCCAAGAGGAGGAAGAAGACTTGAAGCTCCAAGCTTTTGTATTCCAAGCTCTTTGATGGTTTCCCTATCACCTCTTTTGATCCCTTGCTTGTGCTAGCAAAAATGGAGAAATGGAAGATCAAATCTTCCTTGCCCTTGTCAATGGTGTTCACGGCAATTTGAGAGAGAGAAGAGAGATTTTTGGTGTAAAGTCTTGAATTAATTAATCTTTTTATTACCAAAAATCAATTATATTTATGTTATAATTTATTAATTAATAATAAATCTATGACATAAACCATGCAATGGCTTAGAGTGTCAAACACTCAAACTCCATGCAAAGCCTTTGAGTGAAATGCACACTATCACCATGCAATGCCTTAGAGTGTTTTGTACACTATTAACATGCAATGCCTTATCAATAAAATAATGCATATAATGACAAGTGTCATGTGGGCCCCACACGTTTCCCAATGAAAGTGGGCCCACGTCCACTCACGCGTTCGGGTTCGATATTTCCGAAATACCGAACTAGCGTCGCGACGTTAATTAAATCGGATTTAAATAAATAATCGCTCCTAGCGAAATTATTATTTACGTCGCTTACGAATTAATTCTTAATTAACTCGTATGCCCGAATTAAAATCTAATTTTAATTTCGCGTCGAAATCAAATTTCAATTATTATATCGAATATAATAATCTTACTGATTAATTCCAAATTAATCGTTCTCTCTCTCTAAATAAGGCACTTTATCCAAGATAAAGTTTCTCCGCAATTAATCCAAGATTAATTAAGTCCGAATCAAATATCATAGGTGAATCTTCAGGAAGCGACCCAAGAGATCTCCGGATATTTTGGCAGTAAATACGGTCGTCGGATAATCCGAACACGTACGTACCTCGTACTACGTCTTTACCGATTTACAAGACAAGGTTGGCTTCTAGCAAAGCGCCATGCCTACCCAATTCTCCAGAAATATTCTTATAGGAATATAAGATCTGTATCAGGCGTAGTATACCGTAGTATTGCGTACATCGATCCAGTATCGGATGATCACATGCTAGGCCTGGGGCTGGAGATGTGTCTGCCCCGTACGAAACATATATCGGACATCAAGCAACTAGTCTCTTTAAATCGGACAATCCTGACCTGTCATATTGTCCCGACGGTTGCAACCTTTTATAGAGTACTAGTTCTGTGTCCTGCGTGATCATCACCTCCATATGTCTGAAGCGATACTTCCATCTTGACATCACATCCAGTACACTACGATTCTCGATAAACCCAGAAGAGGTGTACACAGAACCGGTTGTTAAGGTCCCCAACCACCAAAACCAAAGTTTACCGATTGTCGCAAGTACTAGCGATGTAAGTCTCAGGTTAAGACCATATACACCTACCCTGATGCGGCCTCCCATAGACACGTAGACATACTACCAATGGGATTCCGCGGGGTCTATCCAGAGCGAAGCTGTTTTCCGTACCATCGGTAAAACACAACCTCCTATCGCACTTGCATAAGTATCCAATACTTAAATATATGAAAACTATGCCGTTGTGCCCTCACAACGTGCACAAGCGCAATACTAGTCTATTCCGCATTATCGATGTCCAGTCTCGATAATACTACGACTAGGGATATTTAATGATTAAACCTTTGGGGACTGATACTGTCTCATATCATTCTCAGTCCAGGTACTAATCATATGGACTTTCGCCATTTATAAGTCAAAGTAAATAATATTACAAAACGGCAAAAGGCAATTTCATTATCACATAGTTAATTTTGTACAATAATACAATATCATTTACAAACAGTGACGCTATGGGACATAATGTCTAACACGGAGATCTCATGGGTCGCTTCCCGAAGATTCACCGATGACGTATGACTCGCACTTAATTAATTGGGAATAATTAGAAGAGAGATAAAATTAATCTGGGATTAATCACGGAGATATTTTATCTGGGATAAAATATTAATTAAAGAGTCGAAATTAGCGAACCCGAGCCCGAGAGTGTTTGCAAGCCCAATCGCATTTCGAATCAAGTGGGGCCCATAAGTCACATCACGCGTCATATCATTAGTCATTCTTGTGATGGAAGTCACATCACTTTGAGTGATGTGATGGTTGTCACTTGTGATTGATGGTGGTTGTTGGAGACTTTAAAGTCTTGTACCAAAATTTTGGATTTGTATTTTGGTATTAGTTTTAGAAAAAAAATTACAACTCATTCTCTTTCCTCTCTCTCCCTACATTTACATTTGGCCAAGGGACATTCTTTCTCCCTTTTTTTTTCTCCATTGCCGAGAACAGAAGAAACTTAAGGGAATTTTGGTGGCAAAATTCCAAGTGCTAACACACTAAAGGAGTCTAACAAAGGTGATAGGGAAACCATTCATGAGCATGGAATCCATTTACAAAGCTGGAGCTTGACCGAAAATCAAAGGAGCACAAAGAGGGCTTGGCCGAGAGCTTCCATGGAGGAGGAAATTTTTTGTGTCTTCGCATCGCAAATCCGTTCATTGTAAGTATGATTCCGCCATACTTCTTTATAGTATTCACATATTTTCATTGCTTGAATGATCTTGGACTATAGTAGAAACCCAACAATGGTATCAGAGCCTTATTTAAGCATGAAATGATTTAGGGTAAAATTGGGTAAAATTGATTGAGCATGTTGGATGAAATTGATTGTTTGAGTATGCTTGAATGATGATAACTTAGAGTTATTTGGATCAATTTGATGAAAATTGAATTGGATCAAATTTTCCCTAAATTATTGGCTTGGCCGAAAGTTGTGTGCCCTAAATGTCATGGTGAATTTTTTTTTTGGATCATTGGATGAGTTTGAATGACTTGGGAAAGTTGATTTATGATTAATTGGATTAAATCGAAATCGGACAAAAAACCCTAAAATGTCGTGACTATATAAGCATGGAAATGGGATTGATTTTGCTTCAATTGTGTTGGACATGTGTTGATGATGATAAGCATGATTAATTGATAAATTGGTGTTTGGAAATGTTGATTTAAGTAATAAATTATGGCTTTACACTTTAGTTAATTAATTGTGAAATTTGGAATTTTGTAATTTAATTAGTTGGGCTAAATTTGGAATTGGGCTAATAAAGTTGTATTTGGGCTTAATGGGCTTGGTTGGGCCAAATAGGTTTAGGTTAATTGGTTGGATCCATCTGGGCCCAAACCATATCCATAAAGTCCAAAATAATATAATGGACCTTTAAGATTTTAATTGGGCCTAATGGGCCTAAATTGATTTTGGCAAATAAAGGTGATTCCTTAATTGGGCTTTGGTATTTGGGTTTGACCCATATTGACCAAAGTCCATGCCTTATAAATTAATTGAAAGCCCATGGGCTTTAAGTAAATTGACATTGGATGTTAATTGGGCTTTGAGACCCGTAATGATTAGATTAGAATCTAAATCGCAAAAGGCTCATTAAAAAGTGTAATTATTTAATTTGGAATTAAATAAAGAATTAGTATTAAATATAAATTAAATTGGATTTAATATGTAGTTTGATATAATTCGAGAATTCGTACTTTGAGTACATATTCTTAAAACGAGTTTGACTCGCGCAAATCAAATCGTTGTTTGAACATTGGATGGTCATTAATTTCAGATTAATTAATTGGATTAGATTGATTGATAACATGCTTTGTGTGAATACAGGATGTGATGTGATTATGAATAATGTATATCAGATGGATATTAGATGTGTGAGGGAAATTTTGAAATTATTGTAATAAATTTGAATTTATTAATTAGACATGTGTATCCAGCCTATTACCTCTGAACTTTGTATTTCTCTTATCACCTATTCCCCTCAATGTAAATGAGGTTTCTTTAGAAGAGTTATGTAATTGGCTAGAAGTAAGATTTGCGCTAGCGGGAGAGAGGAAAATGAGAGATTTGTTCTAGGAACAAAGTGTGTTAAATATCCATCCGTATATCATTATATTTATTTACGCGCCTTATTAGGTTTTTAGAATGAATGTTTAAGGGTGTATGATGAGACCTTAACAAAGATAATTAATTGGTTGAAAATTACGCGAAAAACCTTCAACATATATTAAGGTTTTTCCTTCCATTGAGTGATTCTTCTCAAGATCCAAGATTGGCACTGGTTTGGTGGCCAAAGTCAAGACCTTTGTCCATCGCGGATGTGTTTGAATCATGAAGGCTTTGTTCCATATCGCATGTTTTGTCCAAGTTGTGATTTTTTGGCCAAAATCAAGATCACTTCTTGTCCATCGACATCGATTACGAAGCTTTCCAAGGTCAATGGGTTCCGTTTAACTGGAATCATTAAGTTTGTTGTGCCAAAGCCAAGGCTTAGTTGATTTAGAGGAAAAATGTTAGAAAAATATATTGGATATATTGGCATATATAATATATATGTTTCGGACTTGGATGTCCACCTACTGGATCTAGGAATTGGATGAGATCCAATTGATCTTAGAGATCTACCTAGTTAAATATCATACAATTTGTTGGCCAAAGTCAAGGTTGTGTGTTATTTAACGGGATCCTAGCCCACTAGGAAACAAGGTTTCCCAAGTACTCAACAGAGGGTTAGAGGCTCGCCGAAAAATAGTGGGAGGCAAGTATTAAATTTTCAATTTCGTTTAGATACTTGCCAATACGCACTCATTTCAATTTTTCGTCATTACTCGAATAGATATTAGTTGGAATAATATTTAATCGTTGTTTTAATTTAACAGTTGGACTGTATTCAAACTACTTAAATTTATAGTTGATTATATAATTGGATTATAGTAATCAATATATTTGAATTTAAATAATTAAATTATGGTTGATTATATAGTTAGACTATAGTAATCATTATATTAAATAGTACCTGAAATCGTTGATTGGATAGTTGGACTATAGCAATCAAGATAATTGAAAGATTAGCGTTTAAAATATAAACCTGGGTAAAATGTCTTTAAACGACTTTAATTTTCAAATTGGGAATAAAACCTCAGGATAGTCCTGAGAAGCTACTTTATTTGATAGCGAAACCTCTTGGGCCTAAGCCTGGAGTTGAGCAAATAGTAGAACATGATCTTTGGAAGATTAATGTGATGATAACTTTAGTGCTCAATCCATTATGCTTACCGCAATGACACTTTAATTCCGTCATCAAAATTAAGGATTAGATCATTGAACCTTGATGATAAAATTAAAGATCTTCATAGATTTATTCTTAAATCTTAAAAGTACAAATTGCATAAGAAGCTCTTTAGCTCGTGTATGTCAGAGGGTACATCTGTCGAGCACTAGGTGTCGCAGATGATTGCTAACATCGATCAGCTAGGTTAGCTGGGCATTACCTACGTGGCCGAGACTACAAAGATTTGATCTTATAGTCTCTACCCGAAAGCTGGGGCAGATTCATTATGAACCAAGAGTAAACTCTAGGAGAGTTGATGGCTATGCTCTAGGAGGCACAGCCAGAGCTTTCAAAAGGGGCAAAGGCAAAATCTTCATAGTCTTATAGGAAGACAAATGACATATCCCAAGATGTCTGCCTAAATTATGGAAAACGGAGTCACTGGAAGCGTGACTGCCGTATGGACAAGGCAGACGTGAAGGAAGTGAATAGGGGCAAGGCTCCGGCTTCAAGCATGTTTGTCATAAACATGTTCACTACTAGTTTCAAAATTGGATTTTGATACTAGATGTGGTACATAATATATGTACTGATATGCAGAATCTGCTGATTAGCAGGATACTGACTTCTGTTGAGATTTACCTGCGAGTCGGAAACTGGACGAGAGTCGCTGTTTTAATCGTAGAAACCTAAATTTAGGAACTACCCTTCGAGTGTGTACTTAAATTAGGAAACAGTTAAAATGTAACTAGTTTGACTAGAAACATTAACTCTATATCAGGGTTTAACCCGTTGCGGGTATACCTTTATATTCTAGAATACTAAACTATTTTATTTTATAAAGATGATATTGAGATAAACACATTAGATGTGAATAACGGTATTTATATTTTGAATATAAAAAAAATATACATGACAAACAAATATCTCAAACTGAATTAATCAGATGAGACATATTTGTGGCATTGTTGTCTGGGACACATATACAATACTCGTATATCCACACTTTCGAAGAGTGGATTCTAGGACAGATTTGATCCTATTTAATGATGTCTATGAATCTAGTTCATTAGGCAAAGTGCCTAAAACACCTTTTACTTGGTAAAAGTGCAAGTGCCACCGATCTGTTAGCCCTCATTCATAGTGACGTAAGTGGGTCCATGTCTAGCTAGGCTAGAGATGGATATGAATACTTCGTAACCTTTACGGATATGGCATCGCGTTTTGGTTATGTGTTTCTTTTGAAACACGAATCAGAGACTTTTGATAAATTCAAAGAGTTTCGACACGAAGTAGACAGACAGATCGGCTAAAATATTAAACATCACGATTGGACTGTGATGGAAAATACTTAAGCAATAAGTTCTGATTACCTGAAAGAGTATAGTATTCTTTCAATGTGGACTCCTCTCTGAAAACCTCATTGAGCGGTGTGTCCAACGAAGAAAGAAATCAAATTTTGTGGGACATGATAAGGTTAATCATGAGTCGCTCTGAGCTACCATTTTCCTTCAAGGGATACCCATTAAACTGTGTAAAACTTATTTTGAATAAGGTTCCATAAAAATCTGTTTGACAGACTTCATATTAGATATGAACAAGGAAAGAAACTGGGTTTTCTCATTCCTGAAGATTTGGGAATGCTAGGCATATGTTTGGATGATACCAAATTAGAACTCAAATCGGATAAGTGCTTAATTGTAGGTTATCCTAGGGTAACCAGAGTATAGTACTAATACAACTCACTAGAGAACAATGTAATTGTTTCTCGCCATGTGGTTGGTGGAACAATCTCATCCCTGATGGACTGTTGGTGTTCCGAGAGGGGGTCGGTGCCAGGAATATTATCACTCTAATTTTCATCGAGTTCTACTTTCATCCCACTTACCACTGTATTTAGGAATTCTTTTTCGAGGAAAACTACATGAAGAGCAACAAATATTTTGTTCTCTTGTGGGTTGTAGAAGTAATATCCTTTGGTTTCCCTATGATAACCTACAAATAGGCACTTATCCGATTTGGGTTCTAGTTTGGTACCATCCAAACGTTTAACATATGTTGAAAGACACGTCTTTCTCCAGCAGATTGCACAGAGGTTCAGCAATCTTAGAGAAGTCTTTGATAAATCTCTTGTAAAATCTTGCATGCCCGAGAAAAATTCGAATCCCTTTGACGGATGATGGTGGAGGTTTTTTCTATATTGTCTCGATCTTTGCTTTTTCTACCTCTATTGCCATCTATCAGATCCGATGTCCCTGGACAATGCCTTACTGCACCATGAAATGGCATTTCTCCCAGTTGAGTACCAGGTTGGTATCTTCACATCTTTGTAATACTTTTTCCAGATTTTGCAAGCAGTGGTCGAACGAGTCTCCAAATACTGAGAATTCATCCATGAAGACTTCTATGATTTGTTCTATCATGTCTGAAAAGATAGCCATCATGCATTGTTGAAATATTACAGGAGCATTACAGAGTCCAAATGGCATCCTCCAGAATGCAAAAGTCATATACGGGCATGTAAAAATGGTTTTCTCCTGATCTTTTGTTGCTATGGAAATCTGATTGTATCCTGAGTATCCATCCAAAAAACAGTAGAATTCATGTCCCGCCAATCTGTCTAGCATCTGGTCAATGAATGGAAATGCGAAATGATATTTCTGTGTTTCTTTTTTCACCTTCTTATAGTCCATGCATACTCTCAATCTAGTCATTGTTCTTGTTGGAATCAGCTCGTTCTTTTCATTGATGACTACAATTCATCCTCCCTCCTTTCTTCGGGTACCCATTGCATATGACTCACCCAAGTGTTGTCAAAGATGGGGTAAATGTTGCCAGCATCCAACCATTTGATGATTTCTTTCTTTATGACTTCCTTCATGATTTGATTCAGTCTCCATTGATGCTCCACTGTGGCTTTGTATTCATTGTTCATCAGGATTTTGTGCATGTAAAATGATGGATTGATGCCTCGAATGTACGCTATAGTCCAGCCAATAGCTCTCTTGTGCTCGCGTAACATTCTCAACAACTTATCTTCCTGTTAGAGACGAAGAAATAATCACAGGTAATTCAGAAGAGTTTTATAGGTATGCATACCTGAGATGGCTCGGAAATGGCTTTAGTTCCAGCTGCAGTGGTTCTTCAATCGAGGGCTTGATTCTTTTTTTTCGATAATTCCAAGATTTTCATCTGTGGTGTCGATCTGAAGTGAGATACTTCATCAAGATACTTCAATATTATAGAATCTCATTATCTCGTTCTTTGTCAGTAATGTGGTGCCGTATGCTTCACGTTTGTCAGTGGAAAGTTGTATTGCATATATGTTTTTGATGATACTATCTATTACATCAAGTCTGTAACATTCCTCCTCATTTTCCTCATTCGGGAATTTCATGGCTTTGAAAACATTGAATGTTACTTCTTGGTCTTGCACCCTCATAGTTAGTTCACCTTTTTGTACATCAATGATGGTTCGACTTGTAGCCAAAAATGGCCTCCCGAGGATGATGGGTACGTCTTTGTCTTCCTCCATGTCAAGGACAATGAAATCTGCTGGGAAAATGATTTGTCGACTTGGACCAATGCATCTTCCACTACACCTCTTGGAAACGTGAGTGATCTATTAGCCAGTTGTAGAGTGACTGAGGTGGGCTTTGCTTTTCCAATCTGCAGATTCTTGTAAATACATAAGGGCATCAAGTTAATACTAGCACCTAAATCACACAAAGCCTTACCGAAGTAATGTTCTCCTATGGTGCAAGGGATGGTGAAACTGCCATGATCTTTCAACTTTGGGGGAAGCTTCCTCTGAATAATGGCGCTGCATTCTTCTGACAATGCTATAGTCTCATAATCTCCCAATCTTCACTTTCGGGATATAATATATTTCTTGAACTTGACAAAGCTGGGAATTTGATCCAACTACTCTTATGTGAATGGAATGTTGATATGCAACTTTTTGAATATCTCCAGGAATTGAGCAAATTTCTTGTCTAGTTTATGTTTCTAGAGATGTTGTGGAAAAGATAGAGGTGTAGTAAAATTTTCTTTTGCCTCTTTTGCCTCCATCTGTGGATCTGCTTCACTGCTTTCTTTTAGAATTTCCTCAGTATATGTCTTGATTCAAACATCTTTGTTGATTTCAGTGCCGCTTTTCAAAGTGATGGCTTGACATTGCTCATTCCCTATTTTCCTTGGTTTTAGTTCTGTATTGGTAGGAAGGGTACCTTGCGGTCTGTAACTCTGAGTATTGGCCAGTTGTCCCAATTGATTTTCAAGTGCCTTTATATAAGCTGATTGGCTTTGAAACATAACATCGTATTTGGCTTCTTACTTTTTCAACATCTCTGCAAGAAAATCTTCTATTCCTGGCTTTTATTCTGCTGTTGGAATCCTGGTGGTGGATTGTTCCTTTGCCCTGAATTATTGGTTCATGCAAAATTGTAATGATTCCTCCAACCAGGATTGTAGGTATTGGAATATGGATTGTTCCATTTTCTGTTGACGTTGCTGACATAGTTCACAGTCTCATCATGTTGGTAGTAAGATTTTACCTGTCGTGCTCCTCCATATAGTGAACTTGTGGATCCAACATTAACCTAAATGATAGGACTATCCAGACTTTTGCAAATCTGATCCATCTTGGCATTCATTATTGTGTTGGTTCCTACTTTGTAGATTCCTTCTATTCTATGGATCATGCTTATTTCTCTTGGCCACAAGGAATTATTGTTTGTCATTTCTTCAATTATGTCCCAGGCCTGATCTTCTACTTTTGCCATTAAAACTACTTCAGCAGCAGCATCTACTGTGGTTCTCATTAGTCTAGAAAGTCCATTGTAGAAGGTTTGGACTTGTAGCCTCTTTGCAATCTCATGGTGAGGACATTTTCGAAGCAATTCATTGTATCTTTCCCATGCTTCGTAGAGGGATTATGAGTCATGTTGTACAAAAGATGTGATGTCATTTCTCAGCTTTTTTTTTTCTGGCTGAGGGAAAATATTTTGCAAAAAATTTAGTAGCAAGAGTGTTCAAAGTTATGATGGAACCTACTGGTAATGAATAGAGCCAAGCCTTAGCTCTTTCTTTCAAATAATATGGGAACACACGCAGTCGCATTGCTTCCTCTACCGTTTGGTTGTAATTGAATGTGCCACAAACTTCCAGGAAGTTGTTGATGTGGGCATTAGGATCTTCCATTACACTTCCCCCAAACTTGACTGATTGATGTATCATCTGAATGCATGTTTTGATGTCACACGCATTTGCTGGTAAAGGTGGAAGAAAAATGCATTATATGAAGACGACAACTACCGAAATTGTTCTGTCTCGAATGGTAATTGGTGGTGCAACTTCCGAAGGTTTAGGTTATTGATTGTTAATGTTGATCAGTGCTTCTTGATCTTCTCGTGTTTCTCTTCTCATCTATCTGATTGTTCTTTCAGTTTCTGGGTCAAGTGGACAGATTTCAAAACTTTTTCTTCTTTTCATGTTGTGTCTAAGAACTTGAAACACAAGAAAACAAAAATAATAAGTAAAAATAAATTAGACACAAGTAAAATATCTAACCCCAAAATTAATAGTAAAAGATAAATAAGTCCCCGACAACGGTGCCAAAAACTTGACTGATGGTAAACACACACGTTACGCAAGCGCACGTATAGCTCAAGTAGTATAAAATATATCGATCCCACGAGGACTTAATATCTAAGCTATTAATTTACTGAAGTTAAATTTCTACAAGTATCTAATTGATTTTATTTTTGGTTGATTGGTGATGTTTACTAAAGATAAGTAATTAAAACAGTACGAAAGTAAATTAAAAGAAAAATCAATATTATAAAGCTATATAGGGTTGTGAATCCTTCCAATATCTTTTAAATATGAAGTGATTATCTTATGTTTGTGTAATATATCAGTTTATTAACTTGGAACATGAAAATATGTAAAAGCCTATGTCGATGATCATATGCAAACACCCAAAGTAACACAATTAATCATATATCTATGTTAATTAAGAACTCTAAATTCATTAAGATTAAGTTCCAATTGAGGCTACACACGTCCGACATGTATATGTCTATCCTGGAAGGAAATCTACCCAAAAGGAAATTTACCCTAAGGTGAGATCGTGAGCTATTGAGTCTAAGACTGAAACCTAAAATCCCTTCGTCAAATTCATTTTAAGTTTACCAAATCAACCTTATTAGTTGCCAGTTAATAAGAAGCATTAAGACTAAGACTCGATAAATAAACCTATATGTCACATAAGACACAAAATAACCAACTTATAAGCCTATGGTATTGGATTCATCACAACCCTAGATAAGGTATTTAGTTACACACATACCTAGGATTATTAAAGACATAAATAAAGAAAACATTATAAAATAAATTTGAAATTAAAAAGGTATAATTACAAAATGAAATAAAACACTGGGCTAGATGATTAACTTTTATTACTTTTAATTTAGAAACCTCCCTTATTATAATATCTAAATTTGCGTTATATTACCAACCGACCATATTATCAGTATACTGATTAAGTCAGATTTTAATTAATTCCAACAGACCATAAAGGCAGTATCTAATTAAGTCAGGTCAAAATTAATTTAATTAAGTCCAACCGACCAATAAGGCGGTATCCCATTAAGTCAAGTTTTAAGATAATTTATATATTATAAATAAGGGAGATTATTCTAAACTATCATTATAAAAGCTTCACCTTTCCACCACAGCAAAAAGAAGTTTCCTATTCATGCTTTAAGTAAAAAGACTCATCCCCTAATAATAATTAGGAAATCTTAACTAAATAAGAATTTCTTATTAAATAAAACTTACTTATTTAATATATATTATGACTCTGTTTAATTGGGTGTTAGCCCACTAAATTAAGGCCCCAAAATTGAATATTATCTTGACCTAATAAGTAATTAACTATTAATTAATTTTAACTTTACTTAATTTTAAATAACTATTAATTAAAATTACATTAAATTAAATTATATTTGTTTGATATAAATATCAAATGTTTATTTAAACAATTAAATCTAATTTTAATTTCCAATTTATTAATCAAATAATATTTCTGAAATATTCTGAATGTCCCAATCTTATTAGGAAATTTTATTTTGCCAAAATAATCATTTATTATATTTTAATAACTTCCTTGAATTTGTAACGTAGATGAGAACTATATTTGTGTGACCGTCCTAAGTTCATTATCGAATAGCAATTTGATAATATTAACTCTTTAATAATTCATCTCCATGATATCCCACAATCTATGGGTAATCGCCTAGCAACAAACCATTGCCCTTATTCGATGAATGAAGTGGGAAAATATATGAATCTGTTAGAATATACTTCAAGCATGTCATCTCACTCCATCCAATATTTTGTTTCTTATCAAGTGTGGGATCATGATAACTTTCTACTCGACATATCTTTAAACTCGATCTTGTGGATTTAATATCTCAAAGATATCGATTGCATTGGCCAAAGACTTGTATCCACAACTTTGAGTTTCCTTGAAACATCTCTAACTTTTATTATCAAGACTATAGGATCCCTTCTTGAAGCATACATGACTTCGAACGTTAATCACTCAAGGAAATCTAGAATTTATTCAAAAGATGTGGATAGTCGAGTGAGGATATACTAGTGAACCAAGAGTAATATCCCACAAGTCAACATGTGATCTTAGGTCAGAGGTATTGGAGTTGGTGCTTGAAGCGCCAATCTAAATAATGTATTGTACATTTTATTTTATTATTTATTAATAAAATAACTGTATTTTCATTTCAACCTTATTAATGGTAATGTTTATTTCACATACTAGAATGATATATATATATAAATACATTGAGAATGACATCGACCTTAGAATAATCATGTAGTAATACTAGACATATTACTATAATAAACTATTTTTAAAGTAAATATTCTGAACTGTTGGTTTTGGAATACGGTGGAATTCCTATTTTCAAAAAGACTAGCACATGTCGTATATTAGAATTGGAGTTCAATGGTTTAAGTGTTGGACAATTATGACCCATAGCATCACTATTTGTACAGATCATGGTGTTGTTGTACAAATTAACTATGTGACAAAGGAAATTGCCCTTTTATCATTTGTAATTGGATTACCTAGATGTATAAATGATGAAAGGTCCATATGATTAGTTCCGGATTGAGATGATATGAGACAGTATCAAATGACAAAGGTTTAATCATTAAATATCCCTAGTCAGAGTATTATCGAGATTGGACATTGATAATGCGTAAAAGACTAGTATTACACTTGTGCGTGTTGTGGGAGCATAACGACATATTTCTCATATATTTGGGTATAGGTTACTCATGCAAGTGTAATAGGAGGTTGTGTTTACCGATGGTACGGGAACATCTTCGCTCTGGATAGACCCCTCGGAATTCCATTGGTAGTATGACTATGTGTCTATGGAAGTCCGAATCAAGGTAGGTGTATTTGGTCTTAACCTAAGACTTGCACCACTAATACTTGCGACAATGAATATACTTTGGTTTTGGTCGTCGTCCAGGGCTTTAACAGGTTCTGTGTACGCCTCTTTTGGGTATATTGAGAATCGTAGTGTATTGGGTGTGATGTCAAGATGGAAGTATCACTCCAGTCATAATGGAGATGATGATCACGTAGGATACAGAACTGGTGCTCTTTTATGCTGCAGCTATTGGGATAATATGACTAGGTCATGATTATCCGATTATAGAGACTAGTTACCAGAGATCCGATAAGTGCTTCCTACGGGGCAGACACAATTCCAGCCTCAGGCCTTGCACGTGACATCAGATACTGGATCGTAATACGCAATACTACGTATACTACGTCTGATATAGATCATATATTCCTTTAAGAATATTTCTGGAGAATCGGGTAGGCACGGTGCTTTGCTAGAAGCCAACCATGTCTTGTAAATCGGTAAAAATGTATTACTAGGTACGTACGTGTTCGGATAGTCCGAAGACCGGATTTACTGCCAACATATCCGGGGATCTCATGGGTCTCTTCCTGAAGATTCATCGATGGCGTATGACTCACACTTTATTAATCTGGGATTAATTAGAAGAGAGAGAAAATTAATCTGGGATTAATTACAGAGATATTTTATCTGGGATAAAATATAATTTAAAGAGAGAGAACGATTAATTTGGAATTAATCAATAAAATAATATATTCGATATATTATACGAAATTGGATTTCGACGCGGAATTAAAATTAGATTTTAATTCGGGCAACGCGTTAATTTAGAATTAATTCGCTAGCGATGTGAATAGTAATTTTGCTAGGCATAATTATTTAATTGAATTTGATTTAATTACGTCGCAACGGAAAATTCGTTAATTCAGAATTAGCGAACCCGAGCCCGGGAGTGTTTGCGGGCCCACTCGTATTTCGAATTCAAGTGCAGCCCACAAATCACATCAAGCGTCAAATCACTTGTCACTTTGAGTGATGTGATGTCTAGTCACTTTCGAGTGATTGATGGTGGTGGTTGGAAGGCTTAAATGCCATTTACCAATTTTTAAATTTGGTATATTATTTATTGATTTTGGAAATCAAACCAACCAAACATTTTGACTTTCCTCTCTCATTCTTCTCTTCTCCACTCACGGCCTTGGGCATTTTTTCTTCTTCCATTTTCTGCAAATGCCGAGAGTATGATGGAACATAGGAAGAATTTGTGGCAATTTTTTCCTTAGTGCTAGCACACATTAGGAGTCATCCAAAGGTGGATAGGGAAACCCACCCATGGGCATGGAATCACCATTTGCAAAGCTTGGAGCTTAGAGCATCAATGGAGGGCATGACCGAAAATTTGGAGCACAAATTCAAGCCCAATGCCGATTGCTTCAAGGGAGCAACAAAGGGCTTGTGTTCATCGCATCCAAAACCGATCAAAGTGAGTATGTTTCCGCCATTCTTCTTTGAGTATTTACACATGTTTCATTGCTTGAATTGATCTTGGGACTAATCTAGAAACCCAACAATGATATCTTGAGCCATTTTGAGCATGAAATATACTTAGGGTAAAATTTGGGTAAATTGGATTTGAGCATGTTTTGACTAAATTACTTGTTTGAGCATGCTTGTATATGGATGACTTGGAGTTGTTTGTGATCAATTTTGTGAAAAAATGGATTGGATCAATTTTTTCCCAAATCATTGGCTTGGCCGAAACTTGGAGGTGCCCTAATGTCATGGTGATTTTGTGTTTTTTATCATTGGATGAGTTGAAATCATTTGGGTAATGTTGATTTAGGATTTAATTGGATTAAAACCGAATCGGACAAATAAATCCCCAAATTGCCGTGACTTGTAAGCATGAAAATGATTGATTTTTTGATTTTTATTGTGTTGGACATATGTTGATGATGATAAGCATAATTAATTGTGTAAATTGATGTTTTGGAAATATTAATTTGGTTAATTAATTATGGCATACACTTTACGTTAATTAAATTATGAAATTTGGAATTTTGGTAATTTAATTAATTGGGCCAAATTTGGAATTGGGCTTGTAAAGTTGTATTTGGGCTTATTGGGCTTGGTTGGGCCAAGTTTGGTTTAGGCTAATTGGTTGGATCCAATTGGGCCCAAAACCATATCCATAAAGTCCAAATATAATTAAATGGACCTTTAATTTTAATTGGGCCTAATGGGCCTAAATTGGTTTCTTGGCAAATAAGGGTGATTCCTTAAATGGGCTTTGGTATTTTGGTTTGACCCATATTGACCAAAAGTCCATGCCTTAAGAAATTAAGTAAAAGACCATTGGACTTTAATTAAATTAATGTTGGATGTTAATTGGGCTTTGAGACCCGTAACGATTAGATTTGGAATCTAAGTCGTAAAGGCACATTAAAAAGTGTAATATTTAATTTAGAATTAAATAATGAATTAGTATTAAATGCAAATTAAATTGGATTTAATATTGTAGTTTAATATAATTCGAGAATTCGTACTTTGAGTACTTATTCGCAAAACGAGTCGGACTCGCGCAAAATCAAATCGTTGTTTGAACATTGGATGGTCATTAATTTCAGATTAATTAATTGGATTAGATTGATTGATAACATGCTTTGTGTGAATACATGGATGCGATGTATGAATAATGTATATCGGATGGATATTAGATGGGTGAGGGCAATTTTGGAAATTATTGTAATAAATTTAGAATTTATTAAATGGACCTGCGTGTCCGGCCGATTACCTCTTGACTCTTTGTATTTCTCTTCTCACCTATTCCCCTCAATATAAATGAGGTTTCTTTAGAAGTGTTATGTAATCGGGTAGAAGTAAATATTGTGCTAGCGGAGAGAAAGAAATGGAGAGATTTGTTCTAGAACAACGTGTTTAAGTATCCATCCACATATCATTATTATTTTATTTATATGCGCCTTATTATGCTTTTAGAATGCATGTTTAAGGGTGTATGATGATGAGACCTTAACATAGATAATAAATTGGTTGCCAATTTACATGAAAACCCTCAACACATACTAAGCGTTTGTTGGCCAAAGTCAAGACCTTTGTTCGTCGCGTATGTGTTTGAATCATGAAAGCTTTGTTCCATATCGGTGTCTTATCCAAGTTGTGATTTGTTGGCCAAAGTAAAAATCACTTCTTGTCCATCGACATCGATTACGAAGCTTTCTAAGGTCAATGGGTTCCGCTTAACTAGGATCATTAAGTTTGTTGTGCCAAAGCCAAGGCTTAGTTGATTCAGAGGAAAAAGGTTAGGGAATATATTGGATATATTAGCATATATAAGATATATGTTTCGGACTTGAATGTCCACCTACTGGATCTAGGAATTGGATGAGATCCAATTGATCTTAGAGATCTACCTAGTTAATTATCATACAATTTGTTGGCCAAACTCAAGATTGTGTGTTGTTTAACGGGATCCTAGCCCACTAGGAAATAAGGTTTCCCGAGTACTCCACAGAGGTTAGAGGCTCGCCGAAAAATAGTGGGAGGCAAGTATTAAATTTGAAATATTCTTTTAGTTACTTGCCAATACGCGCTCATTTCAAATTTTTCGTCAAATAAATTAATATATTAGTTGGACTAATATTTAATCGTTTTTTTATATAAACAGTTGGACTGTATTCAAACTACTTCAAATTATAGTTGATTATATAATTGGATTATAGTAATCAATATATTTGAATTAACCTATTAAATTATAGTTGATTATATAGTTGGACTATAGTAATCATTATAATAAATAGTACCTAAAATCGTTGATTGAATAGTTGGACTATAGCAATCAAGATAACTGAAAGATTAGTGTTTAAAACACAATCCTGAGAGAAAATGTTTTTAAACGGCTTTAATTTTCAGATTGGGAATAAAATTTCAAGATAGTCCTGGAGATCGAGAAGTTACTTTATTTGATAGAGTGACGTCTCGAGCCTAAGCCCAGAGTTGAGCAAATAGTAGAACATGACATTTGGAATATTCATGTGATGATAACTTTAATGCTTAATCTGTTATGCTTGCCGCAAAGACTCATTAATGTCTTAGTCAGAACTAAGGATTAGATCTTTATAGTATGATATTGAAATTGAAGGATCTTCATTGATCTATCCTTAGATATTAGAAGTACAAATTGCAATAGAAAACTCTTGGAGAGTTATTGGCTATACTCAAGGAGACAAAGCCAGAGTTTGCAATAGGGCAAGAAGCGCAAGGCGCATCTTACTTCGACATCCCAGAAGGCCAAGGCTTGGCCAAAAGCTTCTAGGGTGTGAAAAAAGGGGCAAAAGAAAAATCATTATAATCTTCTGGGAAGACGTAGGACATATCCCAAAATGTCTACCCAAAACTGTGGCAAACGGGGTCACTGAAGTGTGACTGCCGTATGGACAAGGCAGACATGAAGGAATTGAAGACGGGCAAGGACCCAACTTCAAATATGTTTGTCATAAACATGTTCTCTACTAGTATTAAAATTGGATTTTAGATACTGGTACATAAATATGTGCTGATGTGCAGAATTTGCTGACAAGCAGGATACTAACTTCAGTTGAGATTACCTACGAATCGGAAAGGGGACGAAATTCGTTTTTTTAACCGTAGAAACCTAAGTTTAGGAACTACCATTTGGTATGTACTTAAATTAGGAAATTTTTGGCTAGAAACATTATCTCTATATCAGGGTTTAACCCGTTGCGGTTATACTTTTATATTATAGATGATATTGAGATAAGCACATTAGATGTGAATAATAGTATTTATATTTTGAATATAAATGAATCTCAAATGTATAACAGGACAAACAAATAGCTCAAACGGATTTAATCAGTTGAGACTTGTATGTGGAATTGTTGTCTAGGACACATTAAACAAGACTCGTATATCCACACTTTCGAAGAGTGGGTACTAGGACAGATTTGATTCTATTCAAATAATGTCTACAAATCTAGTTTATTGGGCAAAGTGCCTAAAACACCTTTTACTTGGTAAAAGTGCAAGTGCCACCGATCTGTTAGCCCTCGTTCATAGTGACAAAAGTGGGCCCATGTCTAGCTAGGCTAGAGGTGGATATGAACACTTCGTAACCTTTACGGATGTGGCATCGCGTTACGGTTATGTGTTTCTATTGAAACACGGATCAGAAACTTTTGATGAATTCAAAGAGTTTCGACACGAAGTAGACAAACAGATCGGCAAAAGTATTAAACACCATCATTGGACCATGATGAAAATACTTAAGTAATAAGTTTCTCGAATACCTAAAAGAGTATAGTATTCTTTCAATGAGGACTCCTCCCGGAACACGTCAATTTTAACGGTGTGTCCGAACGGAGAAACCGAACCTTGTTGGACATTGTAAGGTTAATCATAAGTCGCTTTGAGCTACCATTTCCTTCAAGGGATACGCATTAAACAGTGCAACACTTATTTTGAATAAGGTTCCATAAAAATCTGTTTGACAGATTTCATATTAGATATGAACAGGAAAGAAACCGGGTTTTCTCATTCCTTGTGATTTGGGAATGCTGGGCATATGTTTGGATGATACCAAACTAGAACCCAAATCAGATAAGTGCCTAAATTGTAGGTTATCCTAGGGAAACCAAAAGTATAGTACTTATACAACTTACAAGAGAACACTATAATTGTTGCTCTCCATGCGGTTTTCCTAAAAGGAATACCTATATGCAGTGGTAAGTGGGAGGAAAGTAAAACTCGATGAAAATCGGAGTAATACTATTCCAGACATCGATTCCTTAATGGAACACAAATAGTTCATCAAGGATGAAACTATACCAATAATCTTTGAATACACAAGAACCACGCAATTTGGAGAGAGTCAGAAAACAAACTAAGGTATGGGTTTCTGATCTCACCTCATAAAGATGTCAATCTTATTGAGGAATACGAACTGACTACGTATGAGGAAGTGATACAAGGTATCGACTACCTATTATGGCAAAGTGCCATGATGTCCGAAATGGATTCCATGTATACCAACCAAGTTTGGATACTAGTTAAAGTACCGGAAGGCATTGTGCCTATTGGTACTATATGAGTCTTCAAGGAAGACATAATGGAAGGCAACATACAAACGTAAAAAGTTAGGCTTGTAGCGAAAAGGTATCATTATCAACATTGTGTCGATTACGACAAAACCTTTTACATGTTGCCTTGGTTAAATCCATTTGGATAATGCTTGCTAATTCTGCATGTTTCATTTATGAAATATGGCAGCTGAACGTCAAAACTGCTTTCCTTAAATGGAAACCTTTTAGAGGATGTTTACAACATCCTGACGGTTTTGTCATACCAAAATGAGCAAACGAGGTTTGCAAGTTATTCGATCCATTTATGGATTGAAGCAAGCATTGTGTTCTTGGAACTGATGTTTTGATGTAATCAGAATGATGTATGATTTAATTCAAAATTGAAATGATTCTGGTGTATATAAGGAGGTTAGTGGGAGCGCACTGAAAGTGAATGTCCCAAATAATGATGATATATCATATCTTGGAAATGATATTCCCATAATACAATCGGTGAAAGCTTGGCTTTCATGAAAATTCTCCGTAGAATTCTTTGGAGAGACAACCTTTATTCTAGGAATAAAGATCTACTGGGATAGATCTAAAGGTTGTTGGCACTCTCCGAGAACTCGTACATTGAAATAAATGTACGCGACCTGGTGTCTCATATGCTTTGAGCATATGGAGTCACAATCAGGCCAATCCAAGTGATAGTCAATGGATTAATGTTAAGAACATCCTTAAGTATCTTAGATGAACTAAGGATGCTTTCTTATACTATGGAGAATGAGAACTTGAAGTGACTCGGTTCACTGCTGCAAGTTTCCTAACCGATAAAAACGACTATAAGTCGCAATAAAGGTATTATATAGTTTGAATAACGGAACAGTGAGCTGGAAATCTTCCAAGCAAGATACTGTTGCTGAATAAACAACAAAAGTGAATTATTGCTGCAGCTGAGGCAGCAATAAAAGCCTTTTGGATCGATAATAATCCTAATCAGATTAGGAGTAGTTCTGTTAGCAGCTGAGCTAGGCTACAACACAGGCTAAAGAATTAATGGTCTCATCAACGATCCAGATATATACTTCAAATATTCATCTGATTCGTTCGGATCATACATCGTGGCGATGTGATGATCGAATAAATCGCATCAGATGATAACACCATAAATCCGCTGACGAAAGCATTTACTCAGTAGAAGTTTGAGCGAACCGTACATAGTTCGGGTGTAGGACACTTGAGTGATTGGCTTTAGGCCAAGTGGGAGATTGTTGGACAATTATGACCATAGCATCACTATTTGTACAGATCATGGTGTTGTTGTATAAATTAACTATGTGACAAAGAAAATTGCCCTTTTATCATTTGTAATTGGATTACCTAGATGTATAAATGATAAAAGGTCCATATGATTAGTTTCAAATTGAGATGATATGAGACAGTATCAATCCACGAAGGTTTAATCATTAAATATCCATATTCAGAGTATTATCGAGATAGGACATCGATAATGCGTAAAAGACTAGTATTACACTTGTGCGCGTTATGGGAGCATAACGACATAGTTCTTATATATTTGGGTATATGATACTCATGCAAGTGTAAAAGGAGGTTTTGTTTACCGATGGTACGGGAACAGCTTCGCTCTCGATAGACCCCTCGGAATTCCAATGGTAGTATAACTATGTGTCTATGGAAGTCCGAATCAGGGTAGGTTTATTTGGTCTTAACCTGAGACTTGCACTGCTAATACTTGCGACAATCAATATACTTTGGTTTTGGTCATCCAGGGCTTTAACATGTTCGGTGTACGCCTCTTTTGGGTATATTGAGAATCGTAGTGTATTGGGTGTGATGTCAAGATGGAAGTATCACTCCAGTCATAGAGGAGATGATGAACATGTAGGATACGGAACTGGTGCTCTTTTATACTGCAGCTATCGGGATAATGTGACTAGGTCATGATTATCCGATTATAGAGACTAGTTACTAGAGATCCGATATGTGCTTCGTACGGGGCAGACACAGTTCCAGCCCCAGGCCTTGCACGTGACATCAGTTACTGGAACGTAATACGCAATACTATGTATACTACGCCTGATATAGATCACATATTCCTTTAAGAATATTTCTGGAGAATTGGATAGGCACGGTGCTTTGCTAGAAGCCAACCATGTCTTGTAAATCGGTAAAAACGTAGTACTAGGTACGTACGTGTTCGAATAGTCCGACGACAAGATTTACTGCCAACATATCTGGGGATCTCATGGGTCGCTTCCTGAAGATTCACCGATGACGTATGACTCGCACTTTATTATTCTGGGATTAATTAGAAGAGAGAGAAAATTAATCTGGGATTATACGGAGATATTTTATCTGGGATAAAATATTATTTAAAGAGAGAGAACGATTAATTTGGAATTAATCAATAAAATAATATATTCGATATATTATACGAAATTGGATTTCAACGCGGAATTAAAATTATATTTTAATTCGGGCAAATGAGTTAATTTAGAATTAATTCGCTATCGACATGAATATTAATTTTTCTAGGCATAATTATTTAATTGAATTTGATTTAATTACGTCGCAACGAAAAATTCGTTAATTCGGAATTAGAGAACCCGAGCCCGGGAGTGTTTGCGGGCCCACTCGTATTTCGAATTCAAGTGCGGCCCACAAGTCACATCAAGCGTCAAATCACTTGTCACTTTGAGTGATGTGATGTCTAGTCACTTTTGAGTGATTAATCGAGGTGGTTGGAAGGCTTAAATGCCATTTACCAATTTTTGAATTTGGTATATTATATATTGATTTTGGAAATCAAAACCAACCAACACATTTTGACTTTCCTCTCTCATTATTCTCTTCTCCACTCATGGCCTTAGGCCATTTTTTCTTCTCCATTTTTCTACAAATGTCGAGAGCATGATGGAACAAAGGAAGAATTTGTGGCAATTTTTTCCTTAGTGCTAGCACACATTAGGAGTCATCCAAAGGTGATAGGGAAACCCACCCATGGGCAAGGAATCACCATTTGCAAAGCTTGGAGCTTAGAGCATCAATGGAGGGCATGACCGAAAATTTGGAGCCCAAATTCAAGCCCAATGTCGAGAGCTTCAAGGGAGCAACAAAGGGCTTGTGTTCATCGCATCCAAAACCGATCAAAGTGAGTATGTTTTCGCCATTCTTCTTTGAATATTTACACATGTTTCATTGCTTGTATTGATCTTAGGACTAATCTAGAATCCCAACATTAAGTACCATGAGTAAGAGAAGCTCGTATAGATATGTGGGTATTCGTTACAGCGAATACTGAATGACTCACAGATGATTCCTAATAGTTAGAAATACATATATTATGGAATTGTATTTTTCCTTTATGTTTTGATTCAAAGAAATATATATAAATGTATTTAGAATACATGTATGTTTGTTGTATTACTTTTGTTGATGTTGGTTTTTTTATGTTTTTTATGTTTTTTATGTTGGTTTTGATATTAAAATTTGATTTTTAGGTTTATTGAACTGTTTGGAGAAAATTGGAAGACTTTAGAATTGAATTAAAGGCAAAAAAGGCTCTCCGCCAATATTTTACATAGGGTAGTGTCGCGACACTGATCTCGAGCGTCGTCACACTAAGCTCTTAAAGCTTCAAGCGTTGTGATGTTCACCCCCTTACACTTAGTGATGCTGAGCATTCGTAGATTGGGTGTTGCGACTCCCAAGCCCGAATGTCGCGACACGCCAAAAGCTACTGCCCATGAGCGCTGAAACTTTATTTTCTCCGTTCTGAAGTTTCCATACTCAAATTTGGTCCCCATTTTTCATACGGACTCATAACAGAATATAGTATTCTATAAAATAATTTCAAATACACATATCTTTAATATCCATGGGTTAGACCCACTTCTGCTGCATTGGGTACCCATCCGACCTTAGGGGTCCCATTCCGCCCCCAACAATATAGTATCAACGTATGTCTTAACCACACAACACATGTTGCATGTTTGACATGTTTTTTATGTATCTATTATTTTAATTTAATTATTCATTTCATGTTTTAAATTAAATTTTTTTTTGACACAAACATGTTAATGACTTGATTGCCATAAATCTCCCATTATTAGGTGATTACTTTTAAGTAATAATATTAATAATTTTAGACCATTTTTGGATGGTCTGTCTTGTCAATACAGAGATGAATGAGTTCTTATTACCTAGCTCTATACCGTCATTATTGTGAGGGTATAAGTGGTCGGAACTTAGGTCGCTCTGGTAAAATATTAGATATAGTGTGATGTGTTGATGTAGCCACCCAATACCGTAATTATTATGATGATGTGCTTTCGAAGCTTATTAGTGCACATTGACAAATATACACCTAGAACACGTCTTAATCCAATATTGTCGTTATTGTGAGGATAAGAAAAGGTTCAGGGCCAAACTTAGGAGTCACATGAATGTGATTGACCTTGGAGGTCTACCTAATGAGTTTATGAAGGCTAAGACCGTCATTATTATGAGGCTGGAGTAAATTTCATGGGATCAATTTCCCGCTATGAAATTTTAATTGTCAAATTTCTAGCTCACTGTTCCGTTATTCAAACAAAATATTTACCATGATTGCGACTTACAATCGTCTTTATCGGTTTGGAAACTTACATCGATGAACCCAGTCACCTCAAGTTATCCATCTCCATTTACTAAGAAAGCATCCTTAGTTCGTCTAAGATATTCAAGGATGTTCTTTACATCAATCCAGTGACCATCACCTGGATCGGCCTGATTGCGACAACAATTGCTCAAAACATATGAGACATCAGGTCGCGTACATGTTTGTCAATGTACAAGTTTTTCATGGAGAATTTTAATGAAAGGTTGCCTAGAATAAAGGTTGCCTCTCCCAAGTTTTTCATGGAGAATTTTAATGAAAGCCAAGCTTTCACCGATTGTAGCATGGGAATGTCATTGCTAAGAAGCAATATATTATCAAAATATAGGACAACGAATGTCAGTGCGCTCTCACTAACCTTCTTATATACACAAGAATCATCATCGTTTTGAATGAAACCATATTCTATTATGATCTCATCAAAATGTTGGTTCCAAGAACGCGATGATTGCTTCAAACCATAAATGGATCGATTTAACTTACAAATCTTGTTTGCATGTTTTGGCATGACAAAATCGTCCGGGTGTTGCATATAAATATCCTCCAAAAGCTTTCCGTTAAAGAAAGTGATTTTAAAGTCCATTTTTCGTATTTCATATTCGAAATATATGGCAATAGCAAGCATTATCCGAATGGATTTAATCATGGCAACAGGTAAAATGTTTCATCGTAATCGACACCATGTCGATGACGATACCCTTTCGCTACAAGCCTAGCTTTGTACGTTTGTATGTTACCATCCATGTTTGTCTTCTTCTTGAAGACCTATTTACAACCAATAGGCTTAACGCCTTCTGGTGCATCAACCGGTGTCAAAACTTGGTTGGAATACATGCAATCCATTTCGGACTTCATGGCCTTTTGCTATAAAGCGGAGTCGATACCTTGTATCGCTTCATCATACGTAGCCGGTTTATCTTCCTCAATAAGATTAATATCTACATGAGGTGATATCAGAAACCCACACCTCTCAGGTTATTTTCTGACTCTCTCCGACCTATGCGGTTCTTGTGTATTAGAAGATTGTGGAACAGTCTCATCCCTGATGAACTGTTGGTGTTATGTGAGGGGGTCGGTGCCAGAAACAGTATCACTTCGATTTTCATCCTCCCACTTATCATTGGATCTATGAATTCCTTTTCGAGAAAAACTGCATGAAAATCAACAAATACCTTTTTCTCATGTGGGTTGTAGAAGTAGTATCATTTGGTTTCCCTATGATAACCTACAAATAGGCACTTATCCGATTTGGGTTCTAGTTTGGTACCGTCCAAATATTTAACATGTGCAAGCATCCCCAAATCTTCATTAATGAGAAACCCAGTTTCTTTCCTGTCCATATTTCATATGGAGTCTGTCCAACACACTTTGATGGAACCTTATTCAAAATAAGTATTTCACTGTTCAATGCGTATCCCTAGAAGGAAATTGGTAGCTCAGTGCGACTCATCATTGACCTTACCATGTCCAACAAAGTTCGGTTTTTCTGTTCGGACACACCGTTTAATTGAGGTGTTTCGGGAGGAGTCCACTGTGAACGAATACCATATTCTTTGAAGTAATCTAGAAACTCATTGCTTAAGTATTCTCTACCATGGTCCGACCATAATGTTTTAATACTTTTGCAGGTCTATTTTTCTATTTCGTGTCAAAAATATTTGAATTTCTCAAAAGTTTCCGACTTGTGTCTCATAAGATACACATAACCATAATGCGATGCATCATCCATAAAGGTTACGAAGTATTCAAATCCACCTCTAGCCTGGCTAGACATGGGCCCACATACGTCACTATGAACAAGGGCTAATAGTTCGATGGCACGTACATCCTTACCGTTAAAAGGTGTTTTAGGCATTTTGCCTAATAAATAAGATTCACAGACATTATATGAATCAGGATCAAATCCGTCCGAGTATCCACTCATCAAAAGTGGTGATATACGAGTCTTGATAATGTGTCACACACGATAATGCCACAAATAAGTTTAATTTATTTTACTCCATTTGAGCCTTTTGTTTGTCATGTTATATGTTTGAAATTCCTTTATATTCAAAATATAAAGACCATTATTAATATGTGCTGTACATATCAAAATATCATCTTTATATACAAAACACCCAGTGTTCCGGAATACAAAAGTATACCTACATCAAGTTAAACAAGATATAGAGATGATGTTCATAGTCAAACTAGTTACAAAATAACAGTCACCTAATGTAATTACATGCCCCGGGGCAGTTTCAAAACATAAGTCCCTTCGGCCAAAACAGCGACTCTCGTCCCGTTTCTGACTCGCATGTTGATCTCTCCTGAAGCCAGTCTCCTGCTAGTCTGCAGATCCTGCACATCAGCACATATGTGAGTACCATATCTAGAATCAAAAATCCAATTTTTAAAACTAGTAGTGGACATGTTTATAACAAACATATCTGAAGTCGGAGCCTTGCCCGCCTTCATTTCCTTCATGTATGCCTTATACTCACGGCAGTCACGCTTCTAGTGACCCTGTTTGCTACAGTGTAGGCATGCATCTTCGGATATGTCCTTAGTCTTCCCAGAAGACTTTGATGATTTGGCCTTGCCATTTTTCTTCTTTTTCTTCACACCACCAGAAGCCTTCGGCCAAGCCTTGGCTTTCTGTGATGTCGAAGTAAGATGCACCTCATGCTTTTTGCCTTCAGAAGCTCTGGCTCTGCCTCTTTTAGCATCATCATTAACTCTCCAAGAGTCTTTTCTTGGTTCATTATGTTATAGTTCATGATGAACCCGCCCCAGCAATCGGGCTGAGACTGTAACATCAAATCTATGGAAGTCTCGACCTCAAAGGTTATACCCAGCTGACCTAGCTATTCGATATCAACAATCATCTATGAAACATAGTGCTCAACATATGTACCCTCTTACCTTCGCGAACGAAAGAGCTTCTTTTACAATTCATACTTCTGAGATCTAAGGTTAGATCTATGAAGATCCTTCAATTTCAACATCATGTTATAAGGATCCAATCCTTTGTTCTGATGACGAAATTGAGGAGTCATTGCGGCAAACATTACAGATTGAGCAGTAGAGTTATCATCACAATGAGTCTTCCAAAGCTCATGCTCCACTGGCTGCTTAACTCCGGGCTCAGGCTCGAGATGTTTCTCTATGACATAGAGTAACTTCTCAGCCCCCAGGACTATCCTGAGGTTCATCTCCTAATCTAGAAAATTGGAGCCGTTAAAGATATTATCGCCTATGATTATGTCCCTAACGCTAATCTTTCCAGCCATCTCGATTTCAATAGTCCAACTATTCAATCAACAATTTCGGGTACACTCAAAATGCAATGGTTATTATAATCCAACTATATAACCAACTACAAGTGGAGTTGTGTCTTGTACAGTCTAACTTAACAAAGAAAGCAATAAAAGATATTAGTCCAACTAACATATATATATATATATATATATATATATATATATATATATATATATATACATATATATATAACGAGATATATAATAAAAGAGCGCGTATTAGCAAGTATTAAACGAAACTGTAAATTTAATACTGGCCTCCCACTATTTTTCAACGAGCCTCTAACCCTCAGTGGAGTACTCGGGAAACCTAGTTTCGTAGTGGGCTAGGATCCCGTTAAATAATATACAACCTTGACTTTGGCCAACAAGATGTATGAAACTTAACTAGGTAGATCTCTAAGATCAATTAGATCCCATCCAATTCCTATATCCGGTAGGTGGACCTCCAAGTCCAAAATATATATTGAATATATTTCCTAACCTATTGCTTTGAATCAACTAAGCCTTGACTTTTTCTCAACAAGCTTAATGATTTCAATTAAGCGTGATCGATTGATAGTGGGAAAGCTTCCTAATCCACGTCGATGAACAGAAGTGACATTGACTTTGGCCAACAAGTCACAACTGGCCAAGACATGCGATATATAACAAAGCTTTCGTGGTTCAAACACATCTGCGACGGACAATGATCTTGACTTTGGCCAATAAATTGTTGGTTTCTATAATTAGTCCCAAAGAAAGTATAAGCAATGAAACACACAAGAATATACATGCAAAGCTTGAAGCATGGCGGAATCATACTTACAAAGCTTGTGACGAAATTGATGAAGAGAATCCTTGAGTCTTCAAGGTTGTAACTTTCGGCCAAGAGCAAGAGTGAGAGAAGCTTCAAGTCTTCTAGTATTCCAAGCTCCAAGGTTGTTTCCCTATCACCTCCTTTGATCCTTCCTTGTGCTAGCAAAAATGGAGAATGAAAAACAATTTTTCTCTGCCCTTGTTTGAAGCTCACGGCGTGAGCAAGGAGAAGAAGAGGAAGTGTTGCCTTTTCAATTTTCTTATCTCTTTTATTTGTTTAAAAAACGTGAGAAAGAAAAAGAAAAGCAATGATGATATCTCATTTTCCAAAATGAATTTTTTATTAAGAAACCCTTCAAAAACCGTGAAAGGTTTTTCCCTCCAAAAAATCCATTAAATGGCCTTATCAACTTACATAGAGAATAGTGATAATGTATCATCCCATAAAGGTGACTAGATACATCCATCCACTAGTCGTGTCAAGTGATGAGACTTCGCGATGTGTTTTGCGGGTCCCACTCGTTTCAAAATACGAATGTGTCCACAAACATTTTCGGGCTCAATTTCGCTAATTCCGAATTAACAAATTTCCGTCGCGACGAGATTAAATAATTACGCCTAGCGGAATTACTATTCAGATCGCTAACGAATTAATTCTAAATTAATTCGTTTGCCCGAATTAAAATCCGATTTTAATTCCGCGTCGAAATCTAATTTCGTTTAATATATCGAATATATTATTTTATCGATTAATTCCAATTAATCGTTCTCTCTCCTAATAAGGCATTTTATCCAAGATAAAGTTTCTCCGCAATTAATCCAAGATTAATAAAGTTCGAATCAAACATCATAGGTGAATCTTCAGGAAGCGACCCAAGAGATCTCCGGATATGTTGGCAGTAAATACGGTCGTCGGATCATCCGAACACGTACGTACCTCGTACTATGTTTTTACCGATTTACAAGACAAGGTTGGCTTCTAGCAAAGCGCCATGCCTACCCAATTCTCCAGAAATATTCTTACTCGAATATTAGATCTTTATCAAGCGTAGTATACCGTAGTATCGCGTACATCGATCCAGTATCGGACGATCACATGTTAGGCCTGGGGCTGGAAATGTGTCTGCCCCGTACGAAACATATATCGGACATCAAACAACTAGTCTCTTTAAATCGGACAATCCTGACCTGGTCATATTGTCCCGACGGTTGCAACCTTTTATAGAGTACTAGTTCTGTATCCAGCGTGATCATCATCTCCATATGTCTGAAGTGATACTTCCATCTTGACATCACATCCAGTACACTACGATTCTCGATAAACCCAGAAGAGGTGTACACAGAACCGGTTAAAGCCCCGAACCACCAAAACCAAAGTTTACCGATTGTCGCAAGTACTAGCGATGCAAGTCTCAGGTTAAGACCATATACACCTACCCTGATGCGGCCTCCCATAGACCGCAGACATACTACCAATGGGATTCCGCGGGGTCTGTCCAGAGCGAAGCTGTTTTCCGTACCATCGGTAAAACACAACCTCCTATCGCACTTGTATAAGTATCCAATACTTAAATATATGAGAACTATGTCGTTGTGCCATCACAACTCGCACAAGTGCAATACTAGTCTATTCCGCATTATCGATTCCGATCTCGATAATACTCCGACTAGGGATATTTAATGATTAAACCTTTTATATTGATACTGTCTCATATCATCTCAATACGGAACTAATCATATGGACTTTTGCCATTAATATATCAAAGTAAATAATTTTAAAAAGGCAAGGCAATTTCATTATCACATAGTTGATTTTGTACAATAATACAATATCATTTACAAAACAGTGACGCTATGGGTCATAATGTCTAACAATCTCCCACTTGGCCTATAGCCAGTCACTCAAGCATCTAATACCTGAACTATGGGTATGTCGTTCAAACACATGCTGAAGAACAGCCTTCGTCAGCGGATTTGCAATGTTGTCATCCGATGCGACCTTCTCGACTTTTACATCGCCACGATGTATAATCTCCCGAATCAGATGGTAACGCCGAAGAGCATGCTTGGATCGTTGATGAGACCTTGGTTCCTTAGCTTGTGCTATAGCCCCGTTATTGTCACAATACAATGGTACGGGCTCAGCTGCTAACGGAACTACTCCTAATCCGATTAGGAATTTTCGGATCCAAACTGCCTCCTTTGCTGCTTCTGACGCAGCATATATACTCCGCTTCTGTTGTTGAATCGGCAACAGTATCTTGCTTGGAAGATTTCCAGCTCACTGCTCCGTTATTCAAACAAAAAATATACCCTGATTGCGACTTGAAGTCGTCCTTGTCGGTTTGGAAACTTGCATCGGTGTACCTAGACACCTCAAGTTCTCCACCTCCATAAATTAAGAAAGCATCCTTAGTTCGTCTAAGATACTTAAGGATATTCTTAACTGCCATCCAGTGACCTTCACCTGGATCGGCCTGAAAGCGATTGCACATGCTCAAAGTATATGACACATCAGGTCGCGTACATATCATGGCATACATAATCGATCTGACTACCGAGGCGAACGGTATCCGACTCATGTTATCTCTCTCTTCTTTAGTCTTGGGACACATGTCCTTAGACAGAAGGATACCACGTGACATTGGCATCAATCCCCTCTTGGATTGATCCATGTTGAATCGCTTCAACACTTTGTCAATATATGTACTCTGGGAGAGTCCAAGCAGCTTTCTAGATCTATCTCGGTAGATCTTTATCCCAGAATAAAGGCTGCTTCTCCCAGATCTTTCATGGAGAATTTTAATGAATGCCAAGCTTTCACCGACGTTAGCATGGGAATGTCATTGCCTATAAGCAATACGTCGTCGACATAAAGGACAATAAAAGTTAGTGCTCTCCCACTAACCTTCTTGTATACACAAGGGTCATCAGCGTTTTTTACGAAATCATATTCTTTTATGATCTCATCAAAACGCTGATTCCATGACCGCGATGCTTGCTTCAATCCATAAATGGATCGATTTAGCTTACAAACCTTGTTTGCAAGTCTAGGTACGATAAAACCGTCAGGCTGTTGCATATAAACATCCTCCAAAAGGTTTCCGTTAAGGAAAGCGGTTTTAACGTCCATCTGCCATATCTCGTAATCGAAATATGCAGCTATTGCAAGCATTATCCGAATGGATTTAATCATGGAAACGGGTGAGAAAGTTTCGTCATAATCAATACCATATTGCTGACGATACCCTTTTGCTACAAGCCTAGCTTTGTACGTTTGCACGTTGCCATCCATGTCGGTCTTCTTCTTGAAGATCCATCTGCATCCAATAGGCTTTACGCCTTCTGGTGCATCAACCAGTGTCCAAACTTGGTTGGCATATATGGAATCCATCTCGGACTTGATGGCTTTTTTCCATAAATCGGAATCAATATTCTGTATCGCTTCCTCATACGTAGCCGGTTCATTATCCTCAATAAGATTTAATCTACATGAGGCGAGATCAGAACCCATACCTCTCAGGTACTGTCCTGACTCTCTCCGACCTATGCGGTCCTTGTGTATATGAAGATTGTGGTACAGACTCATCCCGGATGGTCTGTTTATGTTCCGTCGTTGATTCATTTCCAGGAACAGTATCACTACGATTTTCATCAAGCTCCACCTTCCTCCCACTTACCACTACATCTAGGAATTCCTTCTCAAGGAAAAAGCATGTAGAGCAACAAATACTTTGTTCTCTTGTGGGTGATAGAAGTAATATCCTTTGGTTTCCCTAGGATATTGTTGGAAATCTAATAACCATATCCCAAGATCAAAAACCAAGCAAGATATATATAAGAATGAATTAGATTGAAGTAATGGCGGAAACAATACTCACAAATAGCCAAATGTGGATGCAATGGATGAAGCAAAATCCTCCTTTGAGCAGTGAAGATTTCGGCCAAGCAGTGAAGAGAAGCTCCAAGCTTGAATTTGATCCTTCCAAGCTCTAAGATGAGTTTCCCATATCACCTTGTATGATCCCTTGATGGTGCTAGCCAAGATGTGTTCTTTATGTTCTAAACAAACACAATACTTCAAGCTTTTGCAACAAAAACCTGAAAATGGAGAGCCAAGAAACTGTCACAGTTTCGGTAATTAGAGAGGGAGAGAAGTAATTGATTTTTGTCTCCAAAATCAATTTATATTTATGTTATAATTATATTAAATAATAATATAAATATAACACAAACCATGCAAGCACTTAGAGTGTCTAACACTCAATTTCCATGCATTATCTTTGAGTGCTTGTTGTACACTATCTTCATGCATTGCATCTTGATTAAAAATACAAATAATGACAGTGTCATGTGGGCCCCACACGTTTTCCAAATGAAAGTGGGCCCACTTGCACTCACGCGTTCGGGTTCGATATTTCCGAAATATCGAGCTTACGTCGCGACGTTAATTAAATCGAATTTAAATAAATAATTGCGCCTAGCGAATTTATTATTTACGTCGCTAACGAATTAATTCTAAATTAATTCGTTTGCCCGAATAAAATCTAATTTCATTTCGCGTCGGAATCGAATTCCGTTTATATTATATCGAATATAATAATTTTACGATTAATTCTAAATTAATCGATCTCTCTCTTTATACAGTACTTTATCCAAGATAAAGTCTCTCCGTAATTAATCCAAGATTAATCGAGTTTGAATCATACGTCATCGGTTAATCTTCGGAAGCGACCCAAGAGACCTCTAGATATGTTGGCAGTAAATCCGGTTGTCGAACTATCCGAACACGTACGTACCAAGTACTACGTTTTTACCGATTTACAAGACAAGGTTAGCTTCTAGCAAAACGCCATGCCTACCCAATTCTCTAGAAATATTCTTACTGGAATATTAGATCTATAACAGGCGTAGCATACCGTAGTATAGTGTATATCGAACCAGTATCGGATGATCACATGCTAGGGCTGGGGCTGGATAAGTGTCTGCCCCGTCCGAAACACATATCGGATGTCAAGCAACCAGTCTCTTTGAATCGGATAATCCTGACCTGGTCATATTATCCCGATGGTTGCAACCATTATAGAGTACTAGTTCTGAATCCCTCGCGATCATCATCTCCATATGTCTGAAGTGATACTTCCATCTTGATATCACATCCAATACACTACGATTCTCGATAAACCCAGAAGAGGTATACACAGACTCGTTAAAGCCCTGGACCACCAAACCTAAATTTTAACCGATTGTCGTAAGTACTAGCGATGCAACCTCAGGTTAAGATCATATGCACCTACCCTGAAGCGGACTCCCATAGACACGCAGACATACTACCAATGGGACTCCGCGGGGCTATCCAGAGCGAAGCTGTTTTCCGTACCATCGGTAAAACACAACCTCCTACCGCACTTGCATAAGTATCCATACTTAAATATTGAGAACTATGCTGTTGTGCCCTCACAACATGCACAAGTGCAGTACTAGTCTATTCCGCATTATCGATGTCCAATCTCGATAATACTACGACTAGGGATATTTAATGATTAAACCTTTATGGATTGATACTGTCTCATATCATCACAATCCGGAACTAATCATAGGGACTTTTACCATTTATATTTCTAAGTAAATAAATTACAAAACGTAAAAGCAATTTCATTCAAATACTTAGCTTTACGCGCTTACAGATATCCCACGAAAAGGCATTTATCTGATTTGGGTTCTAGTTTGGTACCTTCCAAACGTTTAACATATGCCCAGCATCCCCAAATCTTCAGGAAAGAGAAACCTGGTTTCCTTCATGTCCATATCTCATATGGAGTCTGTTCAACAGACTTTGACGGAACCTTATTCAATATAAGTACTGCACTGTTTAATGCGTATCCCCAGAAGGATATTGGTAGCTCAGTCCGACTCATCATCGACCTTACCATGTCTAACAAGGTACGGTTTCTCCTCGTTCAGACACACCGTTTAATTGCGGTGTTCCAGGAGGAGTCCACTGTGAAAGAATACCATATTCTTTCAAGTAATCTTGAAACTCATAACTTAAGTATTCCCCCACCACGGTCCGACCGTAATGTCTTAATACTCTTTCCTGTTTGTTTTTCTACTTCGTGTCGAAACTCTTTGAATTTCTCAAAAGTTTCCGACTTGTGTCTCATTAGATACACATAACCATAACGAGATGCATCATCTCTAAAGGTTACGAAGTAATGATATCCACCTCTAGCCTGGCTAGACATGGGCCCACATACGTCGCTATGAACGAGGGCTAACAGTTCTGTGGCACGTTCACCTTTACCACTAAAAGGTGATTTAGGCATTTTGCCTAAAAGACAAGATTCGCAGACATCATATGAATTAGGATCAAATCCGTCCAAGTACCCACTCTTTGAAAGAGTGGATATGCGAGTCTTGTTAATGTGTCCTAGACGAAAATGCCACATGTAAGCTTCATCTTTTAGATTACTCCTTTTGAGCCTTTTGTTTGTTATTTTATGTTTAGGAGATTCATTTATATTCAGAATATAAAGGCCATTATTTGCAACGGCAGTGCAAATTTCTGCATCATCTTTATATAAATAACACCCAGTTTTTCTAAAAACAAAAGTGTACCCATGCTGGGTTAACAAAGATACAGATATGATATTCCTAGTCAAACTAGGTATATAATAACAGTTCAAAAGTTTAAGTAAATGCCCCCAGGGCAATTCCAAAACAAAAGTCCCTACAGCCAAAACACAGCACTGGAGTTCCGTTTCCGACTCGTAGATCAACCTCCCCTGATGCCAGCATCCTGCTATTCTGCAGATCCTGCAAATCAGTACATATATGAGCAGCACAACCAGAATCAAAAATCCAAATTTTAAAACTAGAAGTGGTCATATTTATCTCAATAACAAACATACCAGAGGCTAGTGCCTTGTCTGCCTTGATATCCTCCCTGTGTCCCTTGCTCATTCGACAGTCACGTTTCCAGTGACCTTTCTTGCCGCAGTTGAGGCAGACATCTTGAGACTTGTTCCTTGGCTTCCCAGAAGCTTTTGTCGACTTGCCTTTACCCTTTTCTTATGTTTCTTCTTCTCACCCCTCCAGTTGCTTTGGGCCCAGCCCTTGGCCTCTGAGAGGTCGATGCATAGTGTGCCTCGCGCTTGCCCCCTTTTTGGAGTTCTTTTTCAGACTCCTTCAAGATGGATAACAGCTCTCCAAGAGAGTCATCCGTGTCCATCAACTTGTAGTTGATTATGATTTGTTTCCAAGAATCAGGAAGTGACTGTAAGATCAAATCTACGGTCAGCTCAGCCTCCAAGACTATTCCCATATTGGCCAACTCATCAATATCGGCGATCATTTGAGCCCCGTGGGCCTCAACTGATGCGCCTTCAGTCATTCGGGCGCGGAAGAGTTTCTTCACCAACTCGTACCTCTCCATCCGCTTGTTGGAGCGGAGGAGATCTCGCAGTCTAGCCATCATATTATAAGGATCCAAGTCCCTATTTTGGCGACGAAAGTGCTGAGTCATCGAAGCTAACATAATATCCTGAGCAGTGTCACAATCATTGCTGTGAGTTTTCCATAACTCCAGCTCAAGTGGGTCAGTGGGCTTAGGCGGGAGAGGTGTCTGTATAGTGTACAGCATCCTCTCAGCCCCAAGGACTATCCTCGGGTTCATTTCCCAATCAGCGAAGTTTGTGCCCTTAAAGACATTGTCACCCATGATGATGTCTCAGACATTTACCTTGCTTGCCATCTCAACTACGATAGTCCAACTATCTAGTTAACGATAAAATGGGTACAGTCAAACTTGTTACAAGAAAATAACAATGAATTAGTCCAACTAATTTTAATTAATAACGAAATAATTTTGAAAGACGCATAAGGCTAAGTATCTGAATGAAATTGCAAATTCAATACTAGCCTCCCACTATTTTTATCAAGTCTCTAACCCTCTGTTGAGAACTCGGGAAATCCTATTTCCTAGTGGGCTAGGATCCCGTTAAATAACAACAATCTTGACTTTGGCCAACAAATTGTATGCTATTTAACTAGGTAGATCTCAAAGATCAATTGGATCCAATCCATTTCCTAGATCCGGTCAGGTGGACATCCAAGTCCAAAACATATGTATATTTACTTATGCCAATGTATCTAATACATTTTCCTAACCATATCCTCCGAATCATCTAGGCCTTGGCTTTGGCACAACAAACTAATGATTCCGGTTAAGCGGGACCCATTGACAAGGAAAGTTTCGTAATCAATGTCGTTGGACAAGAAGTGATCTTGACTTTGGCCAACAAATCACAACTTGGACAAGACACCGATGTGGAACTAAACTCTCATGATTCAAGTACATCCTCAATTGACAAAGGTCTTGACTTTGGCCAACAAACCAATGCTAATTTTGGATCTTGAACAAGAATCATTCGATGGAAGGATAATCGCTTAATTTAAATTGAGGGATTTTTACGTAATTGGCAACCAATTTATTATCTTTGTTAGGTCTCATCATCATACACCCTTAAGCATGCTTCTAAAACATCATAAAGTGCGTAAAGTAAATTAATAGTGATATACGGATGCATATATAAAACAACTTGTTCCTAGAACAAATCACTCCCTTTCCTCTCCCCGCTAGCAATATTCTACTTCTACCCAATTACATGATACAAAAAGAGAAACCTTATATACATTGAGGGGAATTAGGTGAGAAGAGAATACAAAGAGATAAAAGAGATAAGGCTGGACACGCAGGTCCAATTTATAAATTCTAAATTTACAATAATTTCTAAAATTACCCTTTCCCTTCTAATATCCATCCGATATACACTATTCATTCATCACATACATATATATCCAATCAAGACATGCTATACAACCAATCAAATAGAATTAATTAGTCTTTGTTTAAGTGATCATCCAATGTTCAAACAATGGTTTGATTTTGCGCGAGTCCAACTCGTTTGAGAATAAGTACATAAGGTATGAATTCACGAATTATATCGAACTACCCGTTAAATCCAATTTAAGTCGTATTCAATACTAATTCAATTTATTTAATTCCAAATTAAATGTTTACACTTTTAATTCGCTTTTAAAGACTTAGATTCTAAATCTAATTCTAATGGGTCTCCAAGCCCAACCAACATCCAATGTTTGTTTAATTAAAGTCCGATGGGCTTTCAATTGATTTATCAAGGCTTGGGCTTTGGTCTATGTGGGTCAAACCCAATTACCAAGCCCAAATAAGGAATCACCCTTAAATGCCATAAAATCAATTTCAAGCCCATAAGGCCCAATTAAACATTAAAGCCCATTTTACTATATTTGGACTTAATGGAGTGATTTAAGCCCAAATTGGATCCAATCCTTTTGGCTCAAAACTACTTGGCCCAACCAAGCCCATTATGCCCAATATAATAATACAAGCCCATTAATTAAATTTTAATATTCCAAATTTTAAAATTCAATTAATTAAAGTGTAAATCCATGATTAATTCATTAAACCAAATATTTCAAAACATCAATTTAATTTATTAATCATCACTTGTTCAAAACACATGTCCAACATTTATTTGAACAAAAATCAAGTCCTTTAACATGTCATGTTGTATTCGGCCAAGAGAGATTTTTGCGTTCGATTTGTTTTTCAATCCAATTGAATCACTAATCTAAATCCCGTATACGTTTTAAGTCATCTAATGAACTTGCAAACAGAAAATTACTTCAGTGCAAGGACCTCCATTTTCGGTCAAGCAACAATTTTTGGGAAAAAATCATCCAATGCATTTTTCTCAAAATTGATAATGTATTACATCATATATCATACATATAATCATGCTTAAGTCATCTAATGAACTTGTGCATGAAAAATTACAATCTAGTGGAAGGACCTCCACATTCGGTCAAGCAACAATTTTGGGGAAAAATCATCCAATGCATTTTTCTCAAAATTGATAATGTATTACATCATATATCATACATATAATCATGCTTAAGTCATCTAATAAACTTGTGCATGAAAAATTCAAAACCAGTGGAAGCACCTCCACATTCGGCCAAGACAACCATTTTGGGGAAAAATCATCCAATGCATTTTTCTCAAAATTGATCATGTATTATATCATATATCATACATATAAGCATACTTTAGCAACAAATTCACAAGAACATGCTTCAATCATTTTCCCCAAATTAACCCTAATGTATTTCATGCTTAAACATGGCTCCATGATACCATTGTTGGTTTCTATAATTAGTCTCAAAGAAAGTATAAGCAATGAAACACACAAGAATATACATGCAAAGCTTGAAGCATGGCGGAATCATACTTACAAAGCTTGTGACGAAATTGATGAAGAGAATCCTTGAGTCTTCAAGGTTGTAACTTTCGGCCAAGAGCAAGTGAGAGAAGCTCGAGTCTTTCAAGTCTATTACAAGCTCCAAGGTTGTTTCCCTATCACCTCCTTTGATCCTTCCTTGTGCTAGCAAAAATGGAGAATGAAAAACAATTTTTCTGCCCTTGTTTGAAGCTCACGGCGTGAGCAAGGAGAAGAGAGGAAGTGTGCCTTTTCAATTTTCTTATCTCTTTTATTTGTTTCAAAAACGTGAGAAAGAAAAAGAAAAGCAATGATGATATCTCATTTTCCAAAATGATTTTTTATTAAGAAACCCTTGAAAAACCGTGAAAGGTTTTTCCCTCCAAAAAATCCATTAAATGGCCTTATCAACTTACATAGAGAATAGTGACAATGTATCATCCCATAAAGGTGACTAGATACATCCATCCACTAGTCGTGTCAAGTGATGAGACTTCGCGATGTGTTTTGCGGGTCCCACTCGTTTCAAAATACGAATGTGTACGCAAACACTTTCGGGCTCAATTTCGCTAATTCCGAATTAACGAATTTCCGTCGCGACGAGAATTAAATAATTACGCCTAGCGGAATTACTATTCAGATCGCTAACGAATTAATTCTAAATTAATTCGTTTGCCCGAATTAAAATCCGATTTTAATTCCGCGTCAAAATCTAATTTCGTTTAATATATCGAATATATTATTTTATCGATTAATTCCAAATTAATCGTTCTCTCTCCTAATAAGGCATTTTATCCAAGATAAAATTTCTCTCGCACAATTAATCCAAGATTAATAAAGTTCGAATCAAACATCATAGGTGAATCTTCAGGAATCGACCCAAGAGATCTCCGGATATGTTGGCAGTAAATACGGTCGTCGGATCATCCGAACACGTACGTACCTCGTACTACGTTTTTACCGATTTACAAGACAAGGTTGGCTTCTAGCAAAGCGCCATGCCTACCCAATTCTCCAGAAATATTCTTACTGGAATATTAGATCTTTATCAAGCGTAGTATACCGTAGTATCGCGTACATCGATCCAGTATCGGACGATCACATGTTAGGCCTGGGGCTGGAAATGTGTCTGCCCCGTACGAAACATATATCGGACATCAAACAACTAGTCTCTTTAAATCGGACAATCCTGACCTGGTCATATTGTCCCGACGGTTGCAACCTTTTATAGAGTACTAGTTCTGTATCCAGTGTGATCATCATCTCCATATGTCTGAAGTGATACTTCCATCTTGACATCACATCCAGTACACTACGATTCTCGATAAACCCAGAAGAGGTGTACACAGAACCGGTTAAAGCCCCGAACCACCAAAACCAAAGTTTACCGATTGTCGCAAGTACTAGCGATGCAAGTCTCAGGTTAAGACCATATACACCTACCCTGATGCGGCCTCCCATAGACACGCAGACATACTACCAATGGGATTCCGCGGGGTCTGTCCAGAGCGAAGCTGTTTTCCGTACCATCGGTAAAACACAACCTCCTATCGCACTTGCATAAGTATCCAATACTTAAATATATGAGAACTATGCCGTTGTGCCATCACAACTCGCACAAGTGCAATACTAGTCTATTCCGCATTATCGATGTCTGATCTCGATAATACTCCGACTAGGGATATTTAATGATTAAACCTTTTATATTGATATTGTCTCATATCATCTCAATACGGAACTAATCATATGGACTTTTGCCATTAATATATCAAAGTAAATAATTTTATAAAATGGCAAAAGGCAATTTCATTATCACATAGTTGATTTTGTACAATAATACAATATAATTTACAAAACAGTGACGCTATGGGTCATAATGTCTAACATAAATCAATGCCAATCTTGGATCTTGAGAGAGAATCACTCAATAGAAGGAAAACGCTTAATATTAAAGTGAGGGTTTTTCCGTAAATTGGCAACCAATTTATTATCTTTGATTAGGTCTCATCATACACCCCCTTAAACATGCATTCTAAAAGCATAGTAAGGCGTGATAAAATTTAATAATGATATGCGGATGTATATATAATACAATTTGTTCATTTGTTTATTAAAGGCCCAAAAGTCATATTTGGACTTTATGGAAATGTTTTGGGCCCAATTGGATCCAACCCAATTGTCCAAAACCATATATGGCCCAACTAAGCCCATTAGCCCAAATACAACCAAATTAAATTAACATAATATTCCAAAATCACATTAATTGAATTAAAGTGTAATTAACATAATTAATCAATTAATCTAATATTTCCAAAACACTAATTAATCCAATTAATCATGCTCAATATCCAATTCATGTCCAACACAAATTGAAGCAAAACCAATTCTACAACATGCTTCATACTCATGGCAATTACATGAAATAACACCCAATTTTGATTTCAATCCAATTAAATCAACAATCAATATTCATTTCATGCCAATTAACACATCCAATTGTCAAATTTCAAAAATTTACCTTGAGCATTTTCTATGGTTATGTTTGGCCATGATGGAATTTTGGGGAAAATTAATCTAATCAATTTTTCTCAAATCCAATGATGCACAAATTTAATTTATCATCATCTAATCACAACCAAACATCCAATTTGGAAAACAAACACATGCTCTAAGTAAAATCCCAAAATTAAAGTGTATAAACCCTAGATACAAATCAAGTTTAGATTGGCTCTGATACCATTGTTAGTGTCTTACACATGCCCAAGGTCTCTAAACAAGATTTATGTGTGAATAATTCAAGTAGAGTTGCGGAAAACCTTACATTTAACAGATGAGAAAATTCAAAACTTTCCAGTGGATGTAGAAGCTCCAAGCCTTTTGTTGAGTTCTAAACTCTTGGGTGAGTTTCCATATCACCTTGTTTGAACTCCTTAAGTGCTAGCTTGATGAATTTTCGCAACAAAAATTCAAGAACAGAAGGGAGAAGTTCGGCCAAATGGAGAGGAAGATGAGAGTGAATAGTAACTTCAAAAGTTAGTGTGTTGTTGTGAATAAATTCATCATTTATAATGGCCAACTACTCACATCAACTTGTCAAACAATTGATGTAAGTCAAGTGGGTCCCACAACTTTAAATTCCAAATTTAGTTGGCTTTCACAACAAACTTTGGGCCCGGGTTCATTTAATCCGATTAAACAAATTTTCCGTTGCGACGTAATTAAATCCAATTTAATTAAATATTAATGGCTAGCAAAATTATTACAAAAGACGCTTACGAATTAATTCCAAATTAATTCGTTCACCCGAATTAAAATCTAAATTTAATTCCTTATTGAAATCCAATTTCAATTATATATCCGATATATTATTTTAGCCCAAATAAATAAATTAAATAGAAAAATCCAATTTAACTATTAAATTTATTTAATCGAATAATTCCAAATTAATCGCGTTCTCTCTTCTATATGAATTTAATCCCAGATAAATTCTTGCCGTAATTAATCCCAGATTAATTTTCTCTCTCATAATTAATCCCAGATTAATTCTGTTCGACTCAAATGTCATTGGTGAATCTCTGGGAAGCGACCCAAGAGATCTCTGGATATGTTGGCAGTAAATACGATCATCGGTCTATCTGAACACGTGCATACCCCGTACCACGTTCTCACCGATTTACAAGACATGGTTGGCTTCTAGTAAAGCACCATGCCTACCCAATTCTCCAAAAATATTCAATGAAGAATATATAATTTGTATCAGGCATAATATACAATGTATTGCGTAATACGATCCAATATCAGATGTCACATGCTAGGCCTGGGGCTGGAATTGTGTCTGCCCCGTACGAAGCATATATCAGATCACTAACAACTAGTCTCTGTAATCGGATAATCATGACCTAGTCATTTTATACCGATAGCTGTAATATTTAAGAGTACTAGTTCTGTATCCTGCGTGATCATCATCTCCATATTACTGAAGTGATACTCCCATCTTGACATCACACCCAATACACTGCGATTCTCAGTAAACCCAGAAGAGGCGTACACAGAACCTGTTAAAGCTCCGGACGACCAAAACCAAAGTACATCGATTTTCGCAAGTATTAGCGATGCAAGTCTCAAGTTAAATACCACATACACCTACCCTGATTCGGATTCCCATAGACACATAGTCATAATACAAATAAGACTCTGATGGGTCTATCCAGAGTGAGGCTGTTCCCGGTCCAACGGCTAACAAAACTTTATATCACACTTACATAATTATCCAACACTTAAATATATGAGAACTATACTGTTAAGCTTCCATAACGCGCATAAGTGTAATACTACTCTATTCGTAGTATCGATGTCCAATCTTGATAATACTACGACTAGGTATATTTAATGATTAAACCGTTCATGGATTAATATTGTCTCATATCTTATTAATCAGGTACTAATCATATGGACTTTTATCATTTATGTATCCAAGTAACCTAATTACAAAATGATAAAAGAGCAATTTCCTTTGTCACATAGTTAATTTGTACAAAAATACCATGTCTTTTACAAATAGTGATGTTATGGGTCATAATTATCCAACATGTACCTCCATGGTGGAGCAAGCTCTTCAAAGAATTCTAGAAAGTCGAAGAAAATCAAAATAGGAAAGAATAAGATATCAAAGAGAAACTCCAAGAAACACAAAGCTGCAAGACTGGCTGTAGCTAGTGATGGATATCTACACTGTAAGAAGTCTGGGCACTAGAAGAAATATTGTTCAAAGTTGAAAGGAAAGACATATGCCTCAAGTACGCTTTTTATTTGTCCTAGTATTGACATCTCATTAGCCTTAGATGCAAATAGTTGATGGTTATTAGACACCGACAATCCCACTCATATTCCAAGTTTGAGTTGGGAATGGAGAGACATTGGATGTCAATGCCATAGAAATGGTTGTTCTAGATCTCCCTAATGGATGTAAATTATTTTTATATGACTGTTATTATGTACCATATTTTATCAGACAGATAATGTCATTACCGATATTGGGTAAAGAATGATATAAAATAAACATTAAAGATGGTGTTTTATGTTTATATGATAAATACAACTATTTGATGTATGAATGTTCTTATCTAACGGTCACTATGTTTTGGAAACAGATCGAGATGTCTTTAATATAGAGGAGTAAAAAATCTGAATTAAATAATACTGAATTATGGCATATGAGATTGGGCCACATAGGTGTTGGACGTCTATCAAAATTGGTTAAGGATGGTTTGATTGAAGATCTTACCTTAGATCCTTATCTAATTTGTTAGTCATGTATCCTAGGGAAAATGACAAAGACCCCATTTCGTGGTGTTGGATACCGTACTGAAGAATTATTATAGCTAATACGAAGTGATATGTTGTAACTGTTGGATAATTATGACCCATAACATCACTATTTGTAAATAACATTGTGTTTTTGTACAAATTATCTTTGTGACAAAAGGAAATTGCTATTTAATCTTTATTGTAATTAGATTATTAAGATATATGTTAATGATAAAAGTCCATATGGTTAAATCAGATTAATGAGATATGAGATAGTATTAATCAATGAACGGTTTAATCATTAAATATCCCTAGTCGAAGTATTATCAAGACTGGACATGAATATTACGGAATAGACTAGTATTACACTTGTGCGCATTATGGAAGTTTAACGACATAGTTCTCATATATTTAGGTATTGGATACTTATGCAAGTGTAATAAGAGGTTTTGTTAGTCGTTGGACCTAGAACAGTTCGCTCTGGATAGACCCACTCGGAATCCCATTGGTAGTATGACGGTGTGTCTATAGGAATCCGAATCAGGGTAGCCTGAGACTTACGTCGTTATTACTTACGACAATCAGTTTACTTTAGTATTGGTCGTCTGGAGCTTTAACAGGTTCTGTGTACGCTTGTATTGGGTTTACTAAGAATCATAGTGTATTGGATGTGATGTCAAGATGGGAGTATCAATTGAATCATATGAAGATGATGGTCACATAGGATATGGAACTAGTACTCTTAAAAGCTGCAGCTATCGGGATAGTATGACTAGGTCATGACTTCTCGATTACAGAGATTAGTAACTCGAGATCCGATATATGTTTCGTATGGGGTAGACACAGAGCCAGCCCTATACCTAATATGTGACATCTGATACTGGATCGTATTACATAATACATAATATTAGTGTTACTACGCCTGATACAGATGATATTCTTCGATGAATATTTCTGGAGAATTGGGTAGGCACGGTGCTTTGCTAGAAGCCAACCATGTGTTGTAAATCAGTGAGAACATGGTACAGGGTATGCATGTGTTTGGATAGTCCGATAACCGTATTTATTGCCAATATATCCAGGAATCTCTTGGGTCACTTACCAAAGATTCACCAATGACATTTGACTCAGATAGAATTAATCTGGGATTAATTATGAGAGAGAAAATAATATGGGATTAATTGCAGCAAGAATTAATATGGGATTAACTTCTTATAGAAGAGAGAATGCGATTAATTTAGAATTAATCGTTAAAATAAATTTAATAGTTAAATTGGATTTTTCTATTTAATTTTTTTATTTGAGGCTAAAATAATATATCAGATATATTAATTGAAATCAGATTTCAATACGAAATTAAAATTGGATTTTAAATCGGGCGAACGAATTAATTTTGAATTAATTTGAAAGCGACCATTGTAATAATTTTACGAGGCATAATTATTTAATTAAACTGGATTTAATTATGGCACGACATCAAATTCATTTAATCGGAATTAAACGAACCTAATAAAATTGCACGTGACTTTGCGTGTGTCTTTTTGTGTTTTGGGAACACAAAATATCATTGACTTGGTCAGACCAAGTCAAGTTGTGTGTTGGAGAAGCCAACTCAAATTTTGAATTTAAAATGTGGTGGGACCTCATGACTTACATTTAAGGTCAAAACTTGATGGAAGTAGTTGGCTTAATAAATTTGTTGCATTAAACACACAACTACCAATTTTTGGAAAAAAATCACACACTCTCTCTTCTTCTTCCTCTTGGCCGAAACATCTCTCTAATAGAAGTGAAATTTTGCTTCAAAATTTCAAGATAGCTAGCACTTGGAGGAGTCAAATTAGGTGATAGGGAAACTCACCCAAGGAACAAACAACACAACAACAAGCTTGGAGCTTCATCCAAAGAGAAATTTTTTGAAATTTCTCCATCTCTCAATATAAGTGATTCCGCCACTTTTTCTTGTTATTTCACACAAATAATCATGTTTAGGATCTTGTGGCATGACAATGGTATCTAGAGCCTTGCTAAATATGATTTTGAAAACTAGTGTTCATAAACGTTAATTAGGAATTTTCACTTGGAGCATGAAAATTCAAAATTGAGTTGTTGGTTGATGTTAGATGATGATAACTTAGAGTTGTGCATTGTTGGATTGTTGAAAAATTGATTGGATAAAATTTCCCTAATTCCCTTATGTTGGCCGAAACATACCCTAGAGTAACTCATGGTTACTTTTAAATTTTAACACTTGGATGTGTTAATGGCATGAAATATTGTTGAATGTTGATTTAATTGGATTGGAATCAAATTATAAGTTAATTTCTTGTCATTGCCATGAGTTAGCATGCTTGTTGGAGACTTGATTTTGCTTTAATTTGTGTTGGACAAGAATTGAAATGATAAGCATGATTAATTAGATTAATTAATATTTTAGAAGTATTAGATTAATTAAATAGTTATTTATATTACACTTAAAATGGATTAATGTAATATTTGGAATATTGTATTAATGTAAATTAGTCCCTAAAATACTAAATGGGATAATTTGGTTATATTTGGATTAATGGGCTTAGTTGGGCCAAGTTTGGTTGTGGGCAATTGGATTGGATCCAATTGGGCATAAACTATTTCCATAAAAGTCCAAAATATGACTTTTGTGCCTTTAATAATCTAATTGGGCCGAATGGGCCAAAATTAATTTATGGTATAGGATGATTCCTAAATAGGCCAAGGCATTATGGACTTGATCCATAATGGCCAAAAGTCCATGCCTAAAGAATTAATTAAAGCCCATTGGACCTAATAGAATTGGCATTGGATGTTAAATGGGCCTTTGAGACCATTTGGATTGGATTTGGAATCCAAGTCTAAAAAGGCATTATTATAATAGAATAAGTGTAATTGTTTAATTTGGAATTAAACTTGAATTAATATTGAATACAATTTAAATTGGATTTAATATTGTAGTTCGATATAATTCAAGAATACTTACGTTGAGTATTTATTCTTAAATAAGTTGGACTCGCGTAAATCAAATCGTTGTATGAACATTGGATGGTCATTAATTAAAGAATAAATTAATTGGATTACATTGATTGACAACATGCTATGTGTGAATGCTTGGATGTATTTGTTTGAATAATATATATCATATGGATATTAGATGGGTGGGGGCAATTTTGGAAATTATTGAAAATATTGTATTTATTTCTAATTGGACCTGCGTGTCCAGCCTATCACCTCTTATTCTCATTGTATTTCTCTTCTCATCAATTCCCTTCAATGTAAATGAGGTTTCTTATAGTGTTATGTAATTGGGTATATAGAAGAATGTAAAGTGCTAGCGGGAGGGAAGAAAAGAAAAGTGAGAGATTTGTTCTAGGAGCAAAACGTTTGTGAATATCCATCCGCATATCATTGTTATATTTTTTGTGCCATATTGTGCTTTTAGAATGCATGTTTAAGGGTGTATGATGAGACCTAATCAAAGATATTAAATTGATTTCCATTTTACGAAAACACCCTCACATTAAATATTAAGCGTTTCCTTCCAATGAGTGGTTCTCTCTCAAGATCTAAAATTGGCTTTGATTTGTTGGCCAAAGTCAAGATCATTGTCTATCACGGATGTGTTTGAACCTTGAAAGCTTTGTTAGTATCGCATGTCTTGGGCAGTTGTGACTTGTTGACCAAAGTCAAGGTCACTCTTGTTCATCGACGTGGAATACGAAGCTTTCCCACTGTCAATGGGTCGCACTTAACTGGAATTATTAAGCTTGTTGAGCCAAAGCCAAGGCTTAGTTGATTCAGAGGAAATAGGTTAGGAAATATATTAGATATATGTTTCGGACTTGGATGTCCACCTACCGGATCTAGGAATTGGATGGGATCCAATTGATCTTAGAGATCTACCTAGTTAAATCATGTACAGCTTGTTGGCCAAAGTCAAGGTTGTGTATTATTTAACAGGATCTTAGCCCACTAGGAAACTATATTTCCCGAGTACTGAACAGAAGGTTAGATGCTAGCCGAAATTAGTGGGAGGCTAGTATTAAATTTAAAATTTTTTTAATACTCGCTAATATGCGCATTCTATTATTATTATTTCTCATTATTATATATATTAGTTGGACTAATATTATTCATTTATTATTTTCATTAAACAGTTAGACTGCACTCAACACTACTCCATTTGTAGTTGGTTGTATAGTTAGACTATAGTAACCATTGTATTTGAGTGTACCCGAAATATTTGATTGGATAGTTGGACTATAGCAATCAAAATGGCTGGAAAGATAAGCGTTAGGGACATAATCATGGGTGAGAATTGTTTCACAATTATGACCCATAGCATCACTATTTGTAAAGAACATGGTTTTTGTACAAATTAACTATGTGATAAAAGGAAATTGTTATTTTATCATTATTGTAATTGGATTACTTGGATATATATAATGACAAAAGTCCATATGGTTAAATCAGATTAATAAGATATGAGACAGTATTAATCCTTGAATTGTTTAGTCATTAAATATCCCAAGTCGTAGTATTATCGAGACTGGACATCGATAATGTGGAATAACTAGTATTACACTTGTACTCGTTATGGAAGCTTAATGGCATAATTCTCGTATATTTAGGTATTGGATACTTATGCAAGTGTGATAAGAGGTTCTGTTAGCCGTTGGATCGGGAACAGCTTCGCTTTGGATAGACCTCCTCGGAGTCCCATTGGTAGTATGACTATGTGTCTATGGGAATCCGAATCAGGGTAGGTGTATGTGATCTTTAACCTGAGACTTGTATCGCTATTACTTGTGACAATCAATATACTTTGGTATTGGTCGTCTGGATCTTTAACAAGTTTTGTGTATGCCTCTGCTGAGTTTACTGAGAATCGTAGTGTATTGGGTGTGATGTCAAGATGAGAGTGTCACTTAAGTCATATGGAGATGATGGTCACACAGGCGTATGACACAGAAATCGGTGACGCTGTCCCAGGCTCGCGGCCCGGTTGGGAGTACGGAATAGCCCACGGGGGTACTAAATCGGAGAAATAACATGGAGTCGCCACCCGGTGTGAACCGGGAAAATGATTTAAGGCCGCACTCACCCCTCGCAAGGGAAGACCTCAAACTGTTGGGTTCGGAATGGTCCATTACTTATGGCACTTGTAATGAACGGATTTGTGCAATAATCTAACCAAGCCTAAGCAACATATATTTCCAAGGATAATCTACTTTTAAGTTCATACATAAAAAAAATAAATTAGAATAACGACAAGCATATAATTTTATGAACACATTATATTGATAAACACAGAGACGTAAATAAACAATAATTGTACAAGCATCCATATTAAAGAGAGGCAATTAAGTGCATAATGTAACTAATAACAACTATAAAGGCATTGATGATAAAAGTGAGCACACAATCTTATGAGCATATTGAATAAATGCGGAAAATATAAACAAACAATAACGGTAAAGGCATAAATATTGAAGAAAGCTAACTAAGCATACGATGGGGAAGGGAATGACTAAGGGAACAAACATGCATGAAACATGATGAAGGAATCTGTCCAGAGTGTGCACATTTATGTAGCGTTCGTAAACGTGTTCGAATGGGATGAGACCTGATGTATGATACAATAAAATGCATACACATTCGAGTTGCGTTCGTAAACACGTTCGAATGGTAAACAAAATGCAAGCGTTCGAGTAGCATTCTGAGGCCCGTTCAAACGGAAATAAGACAGAATGCATACGTTCGTGTAGCATTCGTAAACGCGTTCGAATGGAATAAGATAGAATGCATACGTTCGTGTAGCGTCCGTAAACGCGTTCAAATGGAATGAGACAGAATGCATATGTTCGTTTAGCGTTCGTAAACGCGTTCGAATAAGATGAGACATAATGCATACGTTCGTGTAGCGTTTGGAAATGCGTTCGAACGAGATTGCCAAAATGGAATCTGAAATGACACAAACACATATATGGATAAACAAATACACAATGTATGACCTCATGTTTCCGATGGAACATATTTCATATTCAATCGGGCACACCTCGTCCGGCGCGGCAAAACATCGTGGAAAAGGTAGCCTTTAGGCATTCCCCTCGAATAGAGGACCTTTAATCCACCCTAGTTAGCCCATGCACACGAGAATGCAATGTATGCGTAAATAAAGCAACGATATGCAAAACGTAAATGACATAATAAAAGGCGCGGCAAAACATCGTGGTAAAGGTAGCCTTCAGGTATTTCCCTGGAATAGAGGACCTTTAATCCACCCTAGTTAGCCCATGCGCATTATATTACAATGCATATAAAATAAAGAAAACAATAATATAGGACCTCGTATGCTCGATTAAACATATCTCACATTCAATCAAACATACTTCGTCCGGCGCGGCAAAACATCGTGGCAAATGTAGCCCTTGGGTTTTTTATCCCTCAAAATGGAGGACCTTTAATCCAACTTGATTTGCCCATGCACACTATATCATCATGCATAAATAAGTAACATGCAGAAAATAATAGCATACTAACGACTAAATCATGCTTAAAAATAAATAACATACTAGCAACCCAATCATGCTCGAATACAAGGTTGGATGAAACGAAATGTGTGAATCTCTCGAGTGGTACATGGCATTGTATCCTGAGTGCAAATAGTAATACCGTCCATTCGGATTCGGCTACGGAATTTACGTCCGGGTTTCCATCCGATATACCATAAGAGAGAACATATGTTCCATTCATTCAAGGACCACAACATATATCAACAAATGACTCTCATGCGAAGGAATTCGAATTAAGGGACTGTTTTTTGCTACTGTTTTCGGTGTTTCGACTGCTATTTGGGGGGTGATTTTTCTGTCACTGCAGTACAGTTTTGGGGACTGTTTTTGGTGATTACGGTGGTGTGTTTTAAGGCAGTTTATTCAGTCACTGCAGGGCTGTTTTAGATGGCTGTAAGCGTGCAAGGAAGGATTGGACAGTGGGCAATTTGCGAGGGTTGTGTGCGTGCAAGGGAGGGGTGTTTAGGGGTGATATTTTCAGTTGCTAGAGGGAGGAGGATAAGAGAATTATTTTGCTTGTTATTCTTGTCTTGGGCGTGTAGAGCTAGGAGAGAGCAAGGGTTGGATTTGTGTTTCTTTTATAGGCAAAGGCTAGGGTTCCTCTTATTTGAATTGGAATGGGATCAAGCAATTATGGGGGAATATTTTTAAATTAGTATCTCACAAGGAAAGCATCTAATTAAATTAGGAAGGTGATTTTTTCAAATTATGAATGGATTATTTAGATTTTATTTGATTTGTTTTAATTTCACCATGTGTTAAATATGTGTTTTGTTATTTTTGGGTGGGTTTTGGTGGGCTAATAGGGCTTGGGCGTGAGGCTAGCAATAAACCCAGAAGTATCGACACCGATCGAACGCCGATTCGAACGCTACACGGACGCCCGCAATCTGCTTGACGTTCGAACGTGTTCATGAACTCAGCACGAATGAAAATAGTGAACATGTGAATTGAATTCGATGACATACTTATTCTGAATTTCCCCTTTCGACATTCGTTTCCCACGACTTCAGCAACCTAAAGAGTAGTGCCTCCGTACGAGACTCATCATCGGGACTTATATGCAAAATGCAGTGCCTACAACAGGATATAGTTCTAGTACTCTTAAATGCTGCAGCTATCGGGAAAGTATGACTAGGTCTTGACTTTCCGATTACAGAGAATAGTTACGCGGGATCTGATATATGCTTCATACAGGGCAGACACAGCGCCAGCCCTAGGCCTAGCATATGACATCCGATACTGGATCGTATTACGCATTACATTGTATTACTACGCCTGATACAAATAATATTCCTCGGTGGATATTTCTGGAGAAATTGGTAGGCACGGTGCTTTGCTAGAAGCCAACCATGTCTTGTAAACGGTGAGAATGTGGTACTGGGTACGCACGTGTTCGGTAGTCCGATGACTGTATTTACTGCCAACATATCCAGGAATATCTTGGGTCGCTTCCCAAAGATTCACCAATGACATTTGACTCAAACAGAATTAATCTGGGATTAAGTATGAGAGAGAAAATTAATCTGGGATTAATTGCGGCAAGAATTTATCTGGGATTAAATTCGTCTAGAAGAGAGAACGCGATTAATTTAGAATTAATCAATAAAATAAATTTAATAGTTAAATTGGATTTTTCTATTTTATTTATTTATTTGGGCTAAAATAATATATCGGCTATATTAATTGAAGTTGGATTTCAATACGAGATTAAAATTGGATTTTAATTCAAGCGAACGAATTAATTTGGAATTAATTCATAAGCGACTTTCGTAATACTTTTACGAGGCATAATTATTTAATTAAATTGGATTTAATTATCAAGCGACAGGAAATTCGTTTAATCGGATTAAACGAACCCCGACCCAAAGCTAAGTTGTGTGTTAGACAAGCCAAATTAAATTTGGAATTTAAATTGGGTGGGACCAATGAGTTACATCAAATGTCTTAAACATTGATGGATGTTGTTGGCTTCATTAATTGGATTATTTAAACACACAACAACCAAAGTTGTGGTAACTATTCATCCAACTTTTTTCTTTCTCATTTGGCTGATTCTTGCTCTCCTTGGAGAAAAATTTTTGATTCAAAAATTTGGTCAAGCTAGCACTTGGAGAGTCTTTTAAGGTGATAGAGAAACTCACCCAAGAGTTGGAACAACTCAACAAAATCTTGGAGCTTCATCATCCATCAAGTGAAATTTTGAATTTCACCCAAGATCAATGTAAGTTTTTTCCGCAACTTTACTTGATAATTCACAATAAAATCATGTTTACGATTTTGGGCATGTCTTAGAGACACTAATAATGGTATCTGGAGCCTTACTAAACTTGATTTGGATTCTAGGTTTATGAACTTTAATTTAGGGATTTTATGCTTGGAGCATGTAAATTAAAAATAGATTGTTTGGTTGATGTTAGATGATGATGACTTAGAGTTATGCATTATTGGATTTGTGAAAATTGATTGGATCAAAATTTCCCTAATTCACTAAGCTTGGCTGAATATAAACCCTAGATATACTCATGGTAATTTTTTTACATTAGACACTTGGATGTGTTAATGGCATGAAATAAATATTGAATGTTGATGTTAATTTCATGTAATTGTCGTGAATGAGCATGTTGTTAGAAGACTTGATTTTGCTTCAATTTGTGTTGGACATGAATTGGAATGATAAAGTATGATTAATTAGATTAATTAATGTTTTGGAAATATTAAATTAATTAATTAGTTGTGTTAATTACACTTTAATTGGATTAATGTGATTTTTGGAATAATGTATTAATCTAATTTCTTATATTTGGACTAATGGGCTTGGTTGGGCCAAATATGGTTGTGGATAATTGGGTGTTGGGAAGCGGCCGCAAGTGCGCAGCGGAAAAATTAAAATTAAAATTATGATACCGCTTTCCCTTTGCCCAAGACCCATTTGTTTTGATTATTCTACAAGCCTAGGCATGTTACTATATATTCTAAGCATAAAACTCATAAAACATGCAAAGAACATAAACCTAATTTGATCTGTCATCCTCTGAATGAATTCTGATTGTCTCTGAATACTTTCCAATTGATTCTGGCTTGATTCAAGCATTACATCCAACTCGAACATATCTTTGAGCATGTTTAACAACTGATCTTCCTCTGATTGTTCTAGTTGTTGATGAAAATCGCATATAGATGGTGGATAAGATGGAAAATGTGATGGTTTTTCATACTTTGAATGATTCTGAAAATTCTGCCACTCTGAAAGGTATATACATTGATCGCTCGGGTGGTTACCATCACATATTACACATCTCCCCATTTCGTTCTGTTGAGCAAATGTTGTATTGCTTGTTCTGGCAATCCAGTGATAATTGTTGGGCTGGACAACATGCCTCAGAAAACCGGACTGTTGCTCCCAGATGTGGGGTGTATCTTCTTGTAAAGTTCGTAATCTCTCAATCTCCCATTAATGTTCCATTTGTTCAATCACCTGAAAACAAGAAGAAATAAAAAATTACAGATAAAAATAAAGAAAATTAGATACAAGTAAATTAGATAGCTTCAAAATTAACAACTCAAGAAATATAAGTTCCCGGCAACGGCGCCAAAAACTTGACCGGCGTAAACACACACGTATAACGCAAGCGCACGTATCGTTCAAGTAGTATAAAAATATCGATCCCACGAGGACTTAATTCCTACTATTGTTATTAATTATTGAATCTATTTATTTACAGATATCTAATTAAATGAAGAAGAGAATGATTGTTTGATTGGTTGAAAGTGGTTTTACAAATAAATAAATAAATAAAAAGACAAAAGAAAATACTAAGGAAAATAACAAAAGATACAAAGATCTAGGGTTGTGAATCATTCTAATATCTTTTAAAAGATGAAGTGATTATTTTATGTTTGTGTATAAATCAGTTTACTAACCTGGAACACTAAATTATGCAAAAGCCTCTGTCGATGGGCAGACGCAAATACCCAGTTTAACCCAATTGAACCATATGTCTATGTCAACCAAATTATCTGGATTCATTAAGTTTAAGTTCCAATTATGGCTACCCCCGCCTGACAGGTATATGTCTATCCTGTAAGGAAATCTATTAAAGGGTATCTATCCTCAAGGAGATCGTGGGCTATTAAGTCTAAGGCTGAAACCTAAAATACCTATGTCTAGTTCATTTTAGATTTACCACATCAATCTAGGTGATTCAGACAACAAGATGTTGGATAATATGACCCATAGCGTCACTATTTGTACAGATCACGGTTGTTGCTGTACAAATTAACTATGTGACAAGGAAATTGCACTCTCATCATTTGTGATTAGATCACCATAGATGTATATAAATGAAGAGAGGTCCATATGATTAGTTCCTGGATTGAGATGATGATATGAGACAGTATCAATCCCCGAAGGATTAATCATTAAATATCCCTAGCCGAAGTATTATCGAGACTGGACATCGATAATGCGGAATAGGCTAGTATTGCACTTGTGCGCGTTGTGAGGGCACAACGGCATAGTTCTCATATATATAAGTATTGGATACTTATGCAAGTGCGATAGGAGGTCGTGTTTTTCACCATGGTACGGGGGAAAAGCTTCGCTCTGGATAGACCCCTCGGAATCCCATTGGTATTATGACTATGTGTCTATGGGAGGCCGAATCGAGGTAGTGTGTATAGTCTTAACCTGAGACTTGCATCGCTAATACTTGCGATAATCGGTAAACTCTGGTCTTGGTGGTACAGGGCTTTAACCGGTTCTGGGTACACCGCTTCTGGGTTTATCAGGGAGTCGTAGTGTATTGGGTGTGATGTCGAGACGGAAGTGTCACTTCAGTCATATTGGAGTTGATGTCACGCAGGATACGGTACTAGTGCTCTTGAGTGTTGCGCAACCAATCGGGATATTGTGACCAGGTCATGTATATCCGATTATAGAGACTATGTTACCAAACATCCGACATGTGTTTCGGACGGGGCAGACACTTATCCAGCCCCAGCCCTAGCACGTGATTATCCGATACTGGGCCGATATACACAATACTACGGTATTCTACGCTTGATACAGATCTATATATTCATGTAAGAATTTTTGGAGAATTGGGTAGGCATGGCGCTTTGCTAGAAGCCAACCTTGTCTTGTAAATCGATATAAACGTAGTACGAGGTACTTACGTGTTCGGACAGTCCGACGATCGTATTTACTGCCAACATATCCGGAGATCTCATGGGTCGCTTCCTGAAGATTCACCGATGACGTATTACTCGCACTATGATTAATCTGGGATTAATTAGAAGAGAGAGATAGAATTAATCTGGGATTAATTCGATGAGAGAGAAAATTAATCTGGGATTAATTGCGGAGATATTTTATCTGGGATAAAATATTAATTAAAGAGAGAGAACGATTAATTTGGAATTAATCGATAAAATTAATATATTCGATATATTAATCGAAATTGGATTTCGACGCGGAATTAAAATTAGATTTTAATTCGGGCGAACGAATTAATTTAGAATTAATTCGTTACCGACGTGAATAGTGAATTCGCTAGGCGTAATCACTTAATTACGACGCGACGGAAAATTCGTTAATTTGGAATTAGCGAACCCGAGCCGAGAGAGTGATGCGAGCGCATTCGCATTTCGAATTCGAGCGGGCAGGCGAGTCACATCAAGCGTCAAATCACTAGTCGCGTCAATCGTCAAATCAATTGTCACTTTGAGTGATGTGATATGACATGTCGTCACTTTATTAAAGTGACATGATGTGAATATAGAAAAGTGATTGTTTGAAAGTTGATAGGACTTTTGTATATATATTTTTACATTTACTTGGTAAATGGAATAAAGATATATGTATATATAAAAATCATTCTCTCTTTGGACCATGTGCAGTACACGGTTTTGGTCAAATTTTGGTCATTTCACGTGACCCTCTCTCTTGTTTTTTGGCATTCACGTTTTACACAAAATGGAGCCAAAACTCTTCATCTTTCTCTCCTCTTCCATTCACGGTTCTTGCCGATTTCTTCTCAATTTTTTTCTGGTTAGACCGATTTTGAGAAGCAAGTGAAGAAGGATGGTGCTAGCACACACACATGGGTTATACTTAGGTGATAGGGAAACGAATTTGTGAGCATGGAATCTCAAAGCTTGGAGCTTTAATGGAGTTCATGCATGGCCGATTCTTGGAGGTTCAAGGAGGAGCAAAATCGCACAGCCCATTGCAAGAAGAAGCCATTGCCGAGCTTGGAGGGAGCTTAAAAACGCATCTTGTTCTTCATCCATCAAAACTGAATTCAATGTGAGTTGATTCCGCCACCTCCTTTGATGTGTTCATATGTGGTTTTTTTTTTATGCATGTTTGTGATTGTGGACTTGATTAAATTCCAACATTGGTATCTAGAGCCATGTGATGCATGAAAACCGAAATTAGGGTTCTGGCAAATTTGGGGCTTTTTGATTTTGGCTTGATTCTGACAAATTGATTGTGTAAGAATGCTTTATATGATCTAATTTGAGATATATGTAATCAATTTGACAAAAAAATCATTGGATTGATTTTCCCAATTTGCAAATTTTGGTCAAAACTTTAATTTGGGTAAACTCGATTTAGGCATGATTTGGTTGAATTGTTTGATGCATTATGCTTGAATGAGGTTGAATTGAAGTTGTGCATGATCAATTTCAAGAAAATTGGATTAGATCAATTTTCCCCAATTCTTAGGTTGAATTTGAAACTTGAAATTGGGCAAAATGTGTTTAAGCATGTTTTAATTGAATTGGATGTTTAAGTATGCTTAGAACATGTTTAATTGAGATTGTGTGTGATCAATTTCATGAATTGGATTGGATTCAATTTTCCCCAAATTGGAAGCTTGGCCGAAAATTGGAATAACCCTAATGTCTTGGTAATTTTGTTTTGTTTGATCATTGGATGACTTAAAACAATTGGTTAATGTTGTTTTTGAAGTTCAATGGATTGGATTTTGATTTGGAACATTTTTCCCTTTTAAAGTGGCTTGGCCGATTTTAAAGAACATGAAATTCTTTGTGATTTTGTTGTTTTAATTCATTGGATGAATTGAATTGATTTGGGAAATTAAGATTTTGGACTCAATTGGATTGAAACCGAATCGAATTGAAAAACCCTTAATTGCCGAGACTTGATGAAAGCATGTTAATTGGGTTTGATTTTGATTGAATTGTGTTGGACACTATTTGGTTGTTAAAGTGCATGATCAATTAGGCTAATTGATATTTTAGAAATGTTAATTGGGTAATTGATTGTGTATTACACTTAGGTTAATTAATTGTGAAATTTGGAATTTTATGAATTAATTAATCTGGGCTTGATTTTGGAAATTGGGCTTGTTGGGTTGTAATTGGGCTTTTGGGCTTTGTTGTAACAAAGTTGGGTTTAGGCAAAATTGGTTGGATCCAATTAGGCCCAAAACCGAATCCAAAAGGTCCAATTATGACTTAATGAACCTTAATTATTTAATTGGGCCTAATGGGCCAAAATTAATTTAAAGGCTTATGGGGGGTAACTCCCGGATTGGATTTTGGTTGTTCGGTTTGACCCGAGTTGACCAAAAGTCCACGCCTATAGAAATAATTAAAAGCCCATTGGACTTTAATTAAATAAAACATTAGATGTTAATCGGGCTTTGAGACCCGTTGCGATTAAATTTGGAATTTAAGTCGTAAAGGTTCGTTAATAAAAGTGTAATATTTAATTTAGAATTAAATAATGAATTAGAATTAAATACGTATTAAATTGGATTTAATATTTAATTAATTTAATTTAATCGTAGAAATTGTACTTTGAGTACGTGTTCGCAAAACGAGTTTGACTCGAACAAAAATCAAATCTTTGTTTGAACATTGGATGATCACTAATATTCAAGATTAATTAATTTGATTGATTGATTGATAACATGCTTGTATGAACACATGGTTGTGATGTTTGAATAATGTATATCGGATGGATATTAGTCGGGTTGGGCGATTTTGGAAATTGTAATAAATTTGATTTATTAAATTGGACCTGCGTGTCCAGCCTTATCTCCTATTTCTTTGTATTCTCTTCTCACCTATTCCCCTCCATGTAAAAGAGGTTTCTTTAGAAGTGTAGTGTAACGGGTAGTAGAAGTACGGGTAGAAGTAATACACGTGCTAGCGGGAGAGAGAAAGTGAGAGATTTGATCTAGGATCAATGTAAAATATCCATCCGCATATCATTATTATTTTATTTCATACTCGCTTTATTATGTGTTTAGAATGCATGCTTAAGGGTGTATGATGATGAGACCTTAACAAAGATAATAAATTGGTAGCCAATTTGCACGCGAAAAACCCTCGTTAAATATCATGCGTTTTTCCTTCCATTGAGTGATTCTTACTCAAGATCCGAGATTGGCAGGGGTTGTTGGCCAAAGTCAAGCCCTTGTCCATCAAAGATGTGTTTTAATCACGAGGCTTTGTTCCATATCGGTGTCGTGTCCAAGTTGTGGTTTGTTGGCAAAGTCAAGACCACTTCTTGTCCATTGACATTGATTACGAAGCTTCCATGTCAATGGGTCCGCGCTTGACTGGAATCATTAGGTTTGTTGTGCCAAAGCCAAGGCCTAGTTGATTCAGAGGAAATAGGTTAGGGTATACATTCGATGTATAGGCATATATAAGATATATGTTTGGGACTTGGATGTCCACCTACTGGATCTAGGAGTTGGATGAGATCTAATTGATCTTCGAGATCTACCTAGTTAATTATCATACAATTTGTTGGCCAAAGTCAAGATTGTGTGATATTTAACGGGATCCTAGCCCACTAGGAAACACGGTTTCCCGAGTACTCGACAGAGGGTTAGAGGCTCGACGAAAAATAGTGGGAGGCAAGAATTGAATTTGCAATACTCGTTCAATTACTCGCCATATGCGCTCATTTAAATTATTTCGTCATTAGATTAAATGTTAGTTAGACTAATATTAAATTGTTGTTTTAATAAACAGTTGGACTGTATTATACTTGATTATATATAATTGGATTATATTAATCAATATATTTGAATTAATTAATTTCAGTTTACAGTTGATTTTATAATTGGATTATAGTAATCAATGTAATTGAGGTTAATTAATTTGGATATATTTGATTATATAGTTGGACTATTATAATCATTATAATATATAAAGTACCACTATCGTTGATTAAATAGTTGGACTATTGTAATCAAGATAAAATTGAAAAGTTGGATATTTAAAATATAATCTAGGATTAAATATTTAAATAATTTAACTTTCAAATGGGAATAAATAATAAGTTACTTTATTTGATAAAATAACTATTATACCTTAGCCCAAAATTAAGCAAGATAAGTAGAGCATAAAATCTTTGGAAGATTTTTGTGATGATGACTTTAATGCTTAATTAATATACTTATAATAAATCTATCTTTAGATTTAAAAGTATTAAAATTGCAATTAATAATTCTTGGAGAATTAATTGACTATTCTAGTGGAGAAAAGTCAAAGTTTGCAATTGGGCATGTAGCACGAGGTGCACATTCCTTTCAATATTCTAAAAACCCAAGGCTTGGCCTAAGGTTCCTAAAATATTAAAAAGGATAATTGACATATCCCAAAGTGACTACCATTTGGATATGGAAGACACGAAGGAATTAAAGAAAGGGCGAGGCTCTAACTTTAAAAATGTTTGTCTTAGTTATGTTCACAGCTAGTATTGAAATTAGATTTTAAATACTTAGTGTGGTACATAAAATATATGTATTCAGAATCTGCTTTGAGCAGGATACTGACTTCAAGCTGAGATTGCTCTGCGAATCGGAAACGGGACGAAATCGCGTCGTGTTTCGACCGTAGATACCTAAGTTTAGGACGGAACTACCCTTCGGGTATGTACTTGAATAGGAACTGTTATAATGTAACTAGTTTGACTAGAGACATTATCTCTTTATCAGTGTTTAATCCGTTGCGGATAAAACCTTATATTATAGAACACTGAGTGTTTATTATATAAAGATGATACTGAGATAAATATATTAGATATAAATAACAGAATTTATATTTTGAATATAAATAAAAATCTCAAACATATAAATTGACAAATAAATAGCTTAAATTGATTTCATCAAATAGGACTTATTCGTGGCATTGTTGTCTCGGTCACAATTTAACGAGACTCGTATATCCACACTTTTGAAGAGTGGATACTAGGACTGATTTGACTATTCAAATAAGGTCTGCGAATCTATATTATTAGGTAAAGTACCTAAAATACTATTTACTTGGTAATAGTGTAAGTGCCACCGATCTATTAGCCCTATTCATGGTGAAGTTAGTGGGCCCATATCTAGCTAGGCTAGATGTGAACATGAATATTTCGTGACCTTAACGGATGTGCATCACGTTATGGTTATGTGTTTCTTTTGAAGAACACAAATCAGAAACTTTAAAGTTTCGACACGAAATACACAAACAGATCGGCTATAGCATTATTCCGCCACGGTAATAAGACCATAATGGAAAATACTTAAGCAGTAAGTTTCGTACATACATGAAAGAGTACGATATTCTTTCATATGAGGACTCCTCCCGAGACACGTCAGTTAGACCGGTGTGTCCGAAGGATAACAGAATCATGTTAGACATGATAAGGCTAATCACGAGTCACTCTGAGCTACTATTTCCTTCTAAAAGGATATGTATTATCAGTGCAAAACTTATTTAGAATAAGGTTCCATATAAATCTGTTTGACAGATATCGTATAGGATATGAACAGGAAAGAAACGAGGTTTCTCATTCCTAACAATTTGGGTATGCTAGGCATAACGTTTGGATGATACCAAATTAAGGACCCAAATTTGATAAGTGCCAATTGTAGGTCATCCTAGGGATACCATAAGTATTGTACTTAACACCTCACTAGAGAACAATTAGATTGTTGCTCTCCATGCGGTTTTCCTAGAGAAATACCGATATGCAGTGGCAAGTGGGAGGATAGTATAACTCTCGATGAAAAATCGGAGTAATACTGTTCTAGGCACTGAATCTTAATGGAACATATATAGTTCATCAATGATGAAACTTACCATTAATCTTCGAATACACAAGACACAAAGGAAGTGATACGAGGTATCGACTCCCTATTATGACAAAGTGTCATGAATCCGAAATGTGTCAGTTGCAGATCAAAATCGCTTTCCTGAAAAGGAAACCTTTTGGAGGATTGCTTCAACATCCTGATGATTTTGTATAACCGACAAACAAGGTTTGCGGTTATTCGATCCATGTTTGGATTGAAGCAAGCATAAGGTTCTTGAAACTGACGTTTTGAAATTATCATACTGGTGTATGATTTGACTCAAAACGAAATAATTCTTGTGTATATAAGGAGGTTAGTGGGAGAGGGCACTGACAATGAAATTCCCATAAAAACACTCGGTGTGAAAGCTTGGCTTTCATAAGAAATTCTCCGTAGAATTCTGGGAGTAACAACCTTTATTCAAGGAATAAAGATCTGCTGGGCTAGATTTGGAGTTGGCAACACTCTTGAGAAATTGTACATTTAAAATGTACTTGTATTGGTGTCTCATACGCTTTGAGCATATGGAGTCATAATCGGGTCAATCCAAGTGATAGTCACTGGATTGAAGATTAAGAACATCTGTTAGTATCTGAGAGAACTAAAGATGTTGTCTTAAACTATGAAGATGGAGAACTTGAAGTGACTGGGATCACTGCTGCAAGTTTCCAAACCGGTTAATACTGCGGTACTATACAGTTTGAATATCAGTGTGTAGTGAGCTGGAAATATTCCGAGCAAGATAACTGTTGCCGAATTAACAACAAATGCGGATCATTGCTGCAGCTGAGGCAGAAGCAATAGAAGCCATTTGGATCGATAATAAATCTAATTAGATTAGATATAGTTCTGTTAGCAGCTGAGCTAGGCATCAGCATAGGCTAAAGAATTAAAGGTCTCATCGACGATCCAGATATATACTTCTATATCATCTGATTCGTTCGGATCATACATCGTGGCGATGTGATGATCGTGTAAATCGCGTCAGACGATAATTAAGCAAATCCGCTGACGAAAACCTTTCCTCAGCAATTTGAGCGAATTGTACATAGTTCGAGTGTTAGACACTCGAGTGACTGGCTATGTGCCAAGTGGGAGATTGTTGGATAATATGACCCATAGCGTCACTATTTGTACAGATCACGGTGTTGCTGTACAAATTAACTATGTGACAAGGAAATTGCACTCTCATCATTTGTGATTAGATCACCATAGATGTATAAATGAAGAGAGGTCCATATGATTAGTTCCTGGATTGAGATGATATGAGACAGTATCAATCCCCGAAGGATTAATCATTAAATATCCCTAGCCGAAGTATTATTGAGACTGGACATCGATAATGCGGAATAGGCTAGTATTGCACTTGTGCGCGTTGTGAGGGCACAACGGCATAGTTCTCATATATATAAGTATTGGATACTTATGCAAGTGCGATAGGAGGTCGTGTTTCACCGATGGTACGGGAAACAGCTTCGCTCTGGATAGACCCATCGGAATCCCATTGGTATTATGACTATGTGTCTATGGGAGGCCGAATCGAGGTAGGTGTGTATATAGTCTTAACCTGAGACTTGCATCGCTAATACTTGCGATAATCGGTAAACTCTGGTCTTGGTGGTACAGGGCTTTAACCGGTCTGGGTACACCGCTTCTGGGTTTATCAGGGAGTCATAGTGTATTGGGTGTGATGTCGAGAGACGGAAGTGTCACTTCAGTCATATTGGAGTTGATGTCGCAGAGGATAACGGTACTAGTGCTCTTGAGTGTTGCGCAACCAATCGGGATATTGTGACCAGGTCATGTATATCCGATTATAGAGACTATGTTACCAAACATCCGACATGTGTTTCGGACGGGGCAGACACTTATCCAGCCCCAGCCCTAGCACGTGATTATCCGATACTGGGCCGATATACACAATACTACGGTATTCTACGCTTGATACAGATCTATATATTCCTGTAAGAATATTTCTGGAGAATTGGGTAGGCATGGCGCTTTGCTAGAAGCCAACCTTGTCTTGTAAATCGATATAAACGTAGTACAAGGTACTTACGTGTTCGGACAGTCCGACGATCGTATTTACTGCCAACATATCCGGAGATCTCATGGGTCGCTTCCTGAAGATTCACCGATGACGTATTACTCGCACTATGATTAATCTGGGATTAATTAGAAGAGAGAGATAGAATTAATCTGGGATTAATTCGATGAGAGAGAAAATTAATCTGGGATTAATTGCGGAGATATTTTATCTGGGATAAAATATTAATTAAAGAGAGAGAACGATTAATTTGGAATTAATCGATAAAATTAATATATTCGATATATTAATCGAAATTGGATTTCGACGCGGAATTAAAATTAGATTTTAATTCGGGCGAACGAATTAATTTAGAATTAATTCGTTAGCGACGTGAATAGTGAATTCGCTAGGCGTAATCACTTAATTACGACGCGACGGAAAATTCGTTAATTTGGAATTAGCGAACCCGAGCCCGAGAGTGATTGCGAGCGCATTCGCATTTCGAATTCGAGCGCGGCACGCGAGTCACATCAAGCGTCAAATCACTAGTCGCGTCAATCGTCAAATCAATTGTCACTTTGAGTGATGTGATATGACATGTCGTCACTTTATTAAAGTGACATGATGTGAATATAGAAAAGTGATTGTTTGAAAGTTGATAGGACTTTTGTATATTATATTTATTCATTTACTTGGTAAATGGAATAAAGATATATGTATATAAAAATCATTCTCTCTTTGGACCATGTGCAGTACACGGTTTTTGGTCAAATTTTGGTTCATTTCACGTGACCCTCTCTCTTTTTTTTGGCATTCATGTTTTTACACACAAATGGAGCCAAAACTCTTCATCTTTCTCTCCTCTTCCATTCATGGTTCTTGCCGATTTCTTCTCAATTTTTTTCTGGTTAGACCGATTTTGAGAAGCAAGTGAAGAAGGATGGTGCTAGCACACACACATGGGTTATACTTAGGTGATAGGGAAACGAATTTGTGGCATGGAATCTCAAAGCTTGGAGCTTTAATGGAGTTCATGCATGGCCGATTCTTGGAGGTTCAAGGAGGAGCAAAATCGCACAGCCCATTGCAAGAAGAAGCCATTGCCGAGCTTGGAGGGAGCTTAAAAACGCATCTTGTTCTTCATCCATCAAAACCGAATTCAATGTGAGTTGATTCCGCCACCTCCTTTGATGTGTTCATATATGGTTTTTTTTTATGCATGTTTGTGATCTTGTGGACTTGATTAAATTCCAACACAAGAAGCATTAAGCTTAAGACTGAATAAGTAAACCTTTAAATTACCCAAAACTATAAAATAACCCCTTATAAACCGGTTGATATTAGAATTCATCACAACCCCAGATAACTAACACATAACTAGGGCTAGTAAAAACTTAAAAATAAACGACATAAAAATAAAAATACTGAAAAGTAAAAGACATAAAGTAAAAGCTGAAAAAAGTAAATTGCTGAAAAGTAAATGCTGACGTAACTTGCTAATGACTGCTGAAAAGTAAATAAAGTAAAATTACAATAAAAGAAACAAATGCTGAGGTAAAAGGATCCACTTTTATTACTTCTATTTTAGATATCTCCCTTGATATAATATATTAACTTTGCATGATAATTACCAACCAACCATATAGGCGGTATCCAGATTAAGTCAAATTAATAATTAATTACCAACCAACCAATCAGGCGGTATCCAGTTTAGTCAGGTTAAAACCAATTTAATAATTACCAACCGACCAATATGGCATATGGCGGTTTTATCCTCATTAAGTCAGGTTTTAACTAGTTTATATATTATAATTTAAGGAGATTAATCTAAATATTAGTAATAAATTTACCTTTTACCCCAGCAAAGGGGGGTTACCTCCTCATTACTGAAAAGTAAAAACTGAAAATTAAATAAAGAAAGTATTGTGCGTAAAAAGTAAATTGCGGAAAGTAAAAACGAAAAGTAAAGAAAAGAAAGTGCGAAAACGAAAATTAATTACTGAAAGCTATAAATAAACAAACAAGATACAATCTTCTTAGTATTCTTAAGGAATCCTTAGAAGAAAGTATGAATTTTACAAATGAAATGGCTTGGTATTTATAGGCAAAATTTTGCCTCCATCAAATCATCCACCAAATCAATTATTTAATTGCTCCACTAATTGCTCCACTATTGCTCCACCAAATCCATTATTAATTGCTCCACTAATCTCTTATCATGTTTGGTGATGATTTGATAATTTTTATTATTTATTTATTAATTTATTTATTTTTGCTTTTGAAAATAATTGAAAGTGACTTTAATAATTACACACTTCACACTTCTGGATGGTTCATCAATTTCGGGCATGAAATATTCAGAATTAGAAACTATTATGTCTTTAAAAGTTGTAGATCTTTGAGTCTTCTTTAATCTGGAACTTGAATCAGCTCAATCCGAATCTGAGTAAAAGGTTATGCCCGAAATACGACAGATGCGCAAAACTGGAATTTCCAAAACCGCACTTCGTCAAAACGCCCTTTCAAGTTTCCAATCTCCAAAATTAAAATATCAAGTCCAATAATTGCCCTTATTTGACCCATATTTCATCCTAAATGATTTCATTGAGACCCGATATTATTTTATCTGCAAAAAAAAACTAAAACACATCAAAACGTTCATCAAACCCGAGAAACTAAATAAAATATTAAGTTAAAGGGACGGTAAATATTGATATATTTTCCGCTCATCATATATACCATTCTGTATGCGATTTAAATTTGATACGGTCCCTCGCCTCACTGTATCCCCACCTATTGACCAAGGATACGGAAAGTGTCTACCCATATGGTCAAAGGTATGATGTCAATAGTGTCATGAATTGTGCTAACCCAAGAATCTCACATGATTCTTCCGCTGTGGCCACAGTCTCAATCACTGATTACACATATCAACCAGCGAATTGGAATACTACTCTTATAAGAAAATATTATACGAGAGAGTGGCGATTCTCTATTGTATCTTTACAAACTTCATGTGTTTCAACAAATGACCCAATCATACCCTTATGACAGAATCTTTTGAACCGGGGAAGGAGAATGTCAAAGTTATTTGATCCATACATAAGATTGTAATGACCTCAAGTCTAAGGGCTAGTCATATAATCGATAAATGAAAGTTCTCACGGACACATGGGATAAACACTCTATATGAAAACTTTCGGCGGTCAGTTCGATGGACACGAGCAACTCATGCATCCATATGATACACCAAGCGGACGGATCTCCGCTAGTAGCCTATGAGATCGGCTACCCTACTTAAGGGCAGATCATATCATCATGCTAGTCTCTCCGCTTTGTGAACGCCCAGATTATTCACAAAACTATGACTAGGAACATTTAAGAGTAATGATTCTCATAAGGCGTGGAAGCCATCGTCTTATTACTCCAAGGGCTTTATTACAGTGTTGATGATTCATATAAGTTATGTAAGACACGTATAATAAAGATTGTCATTTTATTAATTAATGAAAATATTACAAATACATGTACATATAACCCATCCACAAGTTGGGTATAGGGCATATCCCTAAAAATATCCCACTTGCACTATAGCCAACTAGTATGAATCTGGACACTCTACTCTCGGGTGTGCCTATCATGCTTTTGTTGAGTCAGCCCTTTAGTCAGAGAATCTGCAAGATTATCTTATGTGGGTATTTCTCTATAATAACTTCTTTTCTCTCAACAATCTCTCTAATAAGATGAAATCGCCTGAGTACATGCTTGGATTTCTGGTGGGACCTTGGTTACTTGATTGAGCAATGGCGCCCGTGTTGTCACAGTACATCGTGACGCCATTCTTTATCGCAGGAAGCACTTCCAGCTCCATGACGAACTTTTTTATCCAGACTGCTTCTTTAGCTGTCTCAGATGCTGTAATATGCTCGACTTCAGTTGTGGAGTCTGCTGTAGTTGACTACTTTGAGCTTTTCCAACCGACAGCACCGCCATTCAAAGTAAATAGATATCCTGTTTGTGATCTGCTGTCATCGCTATCGGTTTTAAAGCTCGCATCACAGTAACCAATGACTTTCATCTCAAAACAGTCTCCATATGTCAAAAACACATCCTTATGCCCAGTGTTGCTCACCAGGATTTGCCTGATACCTGCTCATTATGCTTAGAGCATAAGAGACATCAGGTCTTGTACATAGCATGGCGTACATGATCGATCTTATTGCTGAAGCATAAGGGATCCTACTCATACGCTCTCTATCTGAAGGAGTATAAGGACATTGCTCCTTAGATAATTTGATTGCATGACAAGTAGGTAAATTAACTCTTTTGGAATCTTCCAATTTGAATCTTTTCAAAACTTTATCTATGTACGTATATTGAGAATGTCATAACAACCTCTTATATCTATCACGATAGATCTTAATGTCGAGGATGTAGGCTGCTTCTCCTAAATCTTTCATGGAGAAATTCTGAGATAACCATTGGTTGGTGGCTTGCATCATGGGAATATAATTCCCAATGATTAATATGTCATCGACATATAATACAAGAAATACAACAACACTCCCACTACTTTTCCTGTAAACACAAGGCTCGTCTATATTTTTGATGAAGTCAAATTCTTTGATTGTCTCATCAAATCGTATATTCCAACTTCTAGAGCCTTGCTTGAGTCCATAAATGGATCGTTTAAGCTTGCATACTTTATTATGATCATCCTTAGATGCAAACCCCTCAGGTTGTGTCATATAGACTTCCTCTACGAGGTTCCCATTAAGGAAAGTTGTTTTGACATCCATCTGCCAAATCTCATAATCAAAGTGTGCAACTAGTGCCAGTAAAATTCGAATGGACTTTATCATTGCAACAGGCGAGAAGGTTTCCTCATAATCAATTCATTGGATTTGTCTATAACCTTTCGCCACCAACCTAACCTTATAGGTTTGGATGTTGCCTTCTACATCAATTTTACGCTTGTAAATCCACTTGCAGCCTATGGGTTTTATCCATTCAGGTGCATCTACCAAGTCCCAGACTTGATTCTGATACATAGAGTCTATTTCAGATTTCATGGCCTTAAGCCACTAGACTGAATCAATGTCACGCATTGCTTCGTCATAACTTGTAGGATCGTCATTATCAATGACCTGATCATGTTCCTCATCAATATGGAAACCATATCTTTCAGGCTCATGTCTTTCCCTACCAGACCTTATGAGTTCATAACCTTGTGATTGTTCCGTCGTTGCCCTTTTGAGGGGCCTGGGGTTTAGTTCTATGTTAGTTTGTTCTTGTCGTATCTCATCGAGGTCAAGTCTACTCCCACTATATTTCTTGAGAAGGAATTCATTCTCCAGAAATTAGCATTTCGTGAGACAAATGTTCTTTGTTCATTTGGGATGTAGAACACGTATGCTCTTGAGTTCATGGCATATCCTACAAACTTACATTTAACTTTCCTATCATCCAATTTGTTAGTTTGTGTGAGCTTGACATATGCGTCACATCCCAAAACTCTTAGATAACTAAGACTAGGACGTTTCCCAGACCATAACTCATATGGTGTTTGACTAACAGTATTGGAAGGAACTTGGTTTAGTAGTAGTGTTGCAGTTTCTAAAGCAAGACCCAAAAATGAAAGAGTTAGATCCATGTCTGGCATCATTAATCGGCCCATATTTAATAATGTCTGATTTCTCCTTTCGGAGACCCCATTATACTGTGGAGTTCCAGGAGGAGTCCACTGGGAAACAATGCCATTTTCTCTCAAGTAATCTTGAAATTCGTTGCTTAAGTATTCACCACCTCGGTTAGACCTTAGTGACTTAATACTTTTATTCAGCTGTTTTTCTACTTGAGCTTTGAAGTTTTTGAATTTCTCAAAGGCTTCAGATTTGTACCGCATAAGGTACACATACCCATATCGTGATTGATCATCGATAAAGGTAATGAAGTAAGAGAGTCCACCTCTAGCGGTTACTAACATTGGTCCGCATACATCAGAGTGTATGAGTTCTAATGTCTCCGCTGCATGCTGTCTGTAGGACACAGAAATCAGCGACTCTATTTTAGGCTCGCGGCCTAGTCGGGAGTACGGAGTAGCCCACGGGGGAACTAAACCGGAGAAATAATATGGAGTCGCCACCTAGTGTGAACTGGTAAAATGATTTAAGGCCGCACTCACCCCTCACAAGGGAAGACCTCAAACCGTTGGGTTCAGAATGGTCCCTTACTTATGCCACTTGTAATGAACAGATTTATGTAATAATATAACCGAGTCTACGCAACAACAACCTACATCTAAGTTTGCATACTACCTATATCTAAGTTTGCAAGCATAAAAGTAAGTCGAAATAACGGCAAGCACACAATCTCATGCATACATTAATCGCTAAGCATGGCAATGTAAATAAATAATAACCTAAACATAAACGTGGAAGAGACATAATCAAGTTCCTAATGCGAAAGAAATAACTAAATCATGCTTGGAAATAATCAACTAATCATGCATAAAAAGTAACATACTAAGAAACCTAATCATGCATAAAAGTAACATACTATTTCTAATAAACAATAAATAAACATAAGATCGGATGACATGAAATATGTGCGTCTCTCAAGAGGTACGTGATATTATATCCCAAGTGCAGACCGAACTACCGTCCATTCGGATTCGGCTATGAAATTTATGTCCAGGTTTCCATCCGATATACCGCAAGAGATAACACATATTTCATTCATCCCATGGCCACAACTTACATGAAACTATAATACGCATGCGAAGAAATAGTAATAACTAACAGCAAGAAAGTGCGTGAATAAATAAAAAAGGTGCCCTCATGTCTAACCACTTAAGTCGTCTCTTGGAAGTGCGTTACACGGTTGTCGGAATGGTTGATACTCCGTAACTTTTCCGACTTGTTCATTGTTTTCCTTCATTGCTTCGCTGTTTTGGGCTACTGTTTCCTCTGTTTTGCTGCTATTTTTTGTCACTATTTTTACGATAATAAGAGACTGTTTCAGCTTATTATTTTGCGGTAATAGAGGTGTATTGGGGCTGCTATTTGTGCGGTTATTTGGGCAATTCTCGGGGGCTGTATTTGTTTGGGTATTTTAGGGACTGTGTGTGCGTGTAGGGCTTTATGTGTAGGGTTGTATGTGCGTGAGTTTGGTTAGTGTACTGGGCTGTGTGTGAGTGAGTGAATGACAGTGTGTGTGTGAGTGAATGACAGTGTGTGCATGGAGGGCTGGTGGTGAGTGAGCGATGAGGCTGCGTGAGTATGAGGTGTCAACGTGCGAGAGCTGCAAGCATGTGGTTGTGAAGGGTTGTTGGTTGTGTGCGTGAGTGGGGTATTTAGGTTATGGTGATATGCCGAAAGGGTTGAAGTGAGAGGGCTGAGCAGTGGCCGAGATTTAGGGTTTTTTAGAGAGTTAGGGCGTGAATGTTAGCTAGGCCTTCTAAGGTTAGGTTTATGCTTCTTTTTATAGGCAAGGGTTGGGGGTTGTCCTTATGCGAATAGGGAAGGAATATTGTGTAATTATGGGGGATATTTAGTTTGTGTATCATAAGGAAAATATCTCTTCAATTTAGGAAGGTAATTTGATTTGATTTGATTTGATTTTATTTAGTTTAGGAATGTGATTTAATTTAATTAGGACGGTGATTGATAAGATTTGATTTGAATCTTTTAATTTGGGAAGGTGATTTGGTTTGATTTCACATGTGTTTAATGTGTGGATTTGTTGTTTTGGAAGGTTTTGGGCGTGAATTAGGGGGTTTGGGCATGTGGTTGGTCCTTTTAGTGGGCTTGGTGTGTGGCTTGTGGGGGTTTTGGGCCAATGATGGATTTCAAAACAGAGGTCCAACGAGCGAACCCGAAGCTAAGCGAACGAATTAAGTCCAACAAGGTACTGATTTCTGAATTTTCCTTTCAGACATCTGTTTCCCGCGACTTCCGCAACTTAAAGAGTAGTGCCTCCGTACGAGGCTCATCATCGGGACTTATATGCAAAAATTTAGTGCTAACAGTCACCCCTACTTAGATGGGACTTGTGTAATGTGTGACAATGACAACCCTATCAAAGTTATACATGCATTTTTACTTACCTGGCTCGCCAACTGCTGCTTGACTTGTTTGTTGCTTTGAACTGAGTTGATCTTGGTTGTGCCATAACCGGCATGCTAAACCCCATACCCGAGGTGTCGCGGTTGCGTCTCCATACCTAGAGTTCCATACCCGGCGTGCTAAACCTCATACCCGAGGTGTCGCGGTTGTGTCTCCATACCCAGAGTGCTATACCCGGCATGCTAAACCCCATACTCGAGGCGTCGCGATTGTGTCTCCATACACGGAGTGCCATACCCGGCATGCTAAACCCCATACCCGAGGTGTGGCGATTGTGTCTCCATACCTGACATGCTAAACCCCATACCCGAGGTGTCGCGGTTGTGTCTCCATACCCAGAGTGCCATACCCGGCATGCTAAACCTCATGCCCGAGGTGTCACGGTTGTGTCTCCATACCTGGAGTGCCATGCCCGGCATGCTAAACCCCATACCCGAGGTGTCGCGGTTGTGGGCCTTGACCCATGCTCCATAGCCGGAGTGTCATATCCGGCATGCTAAAACCCATACCCGAGGCGTCGTGGTTGTGTCTCCATACCCGGTGTGCCATACCCGGTATTCTGATGATGTGTGGGCCTCAACCCTGGGACTCATCCCCAAAATTGATATTGATGTGGGCCTCGACCCTCGGACTCGTCCCCAAAACTGATACTGATGATGCAGGCCTCAACCTTGGGTCTCATCCCCAAAATTAATATTGATGATGTGGGCCTCAACCCTGGGACTCATCCCCAAACTGATACTAATGTGGGCCTCAACCTTGGGACTCATCCCCAAACTGATACTGATGTGGGCCTCGTCCCATGCTCCATCCTCGAAATGCCATTCCCGGCATACTGAACCTCATCCCCGAGGTATTGCGGATGTGATGGTTCATTCCCGAACCGTGCTGTGTGAGAAAGGGTAGACTGGTCGCCCCCAGTCTCGATTCATCTTTCTATCCTTTGTTGTTTTCATTAGATCAAGGTAGATCTCCAGATGTGATGTTGCATATCAATATATTGTATTGCCTCTCATGAGATAATCCTGATAGCTAAACATATTTTCGTCCTCAACGGATGCTTCGTGTCGAAACCAGAGAACCTTCAAAGTACTTAATACACTCAAATCCGCTAGCCTGAATGAGTGATCTGAACTAGACTCCTAGTGTGTGTGTGCCAAGGCTCTTTCGCAGCTTAATCCTTAAGTAAGCTAACTCAATGATTTTGTCTCGAAGAATTGGATCAGTGGGTCTAACCAACCGAGAAGTCTTGATCATACTCTGTGATTACTTCCTCGTACTCAATATAATATGGTTTTCTTCTTTTTCCTTTTGTCTCTTTCTTTTCTTTCTTTTCATTTTGAACTTTTTTTTTCTCTTTTCTTTCTTTCTCACACATACCCTTTAAGGTAGCATTTCTCCTCATGGTGGTCCTAATACTCGCCCATGGGTAGCTTCATGCTTATCGGTTATAGGTGGTCTATTTTTTCCTTTTTCTTTTCAGAGATTTTTTCTTTGTTTCCAACCATATCATATATCGTAGCATAAGTAAACCAGGATGGACATCTAGGAAAACAGTCATTCACTGATCCGCTATCTCTTCAACTAGTCATCTCACCGACCACTCAGGCTTCTACTGCTAAAATCCCGTAATCAAGTGCTCATGAGTCTAGCCGAGATCAATCCACTCAGAATACCGGATGAGAACACATCTCGCACTTATCGTTTCTGAGGTTTCCCTACAGCAAACAATGTCATCACCGGACATATGCCTAACCATCAAAGACTTCTCTCTCCTTTTTTTTATTACTCACTCACTCCATGGAATTCTTCCTCTCCACTGTTGATAATGTGGGCTTCACCCCGTGGGATTCCTTCCCGAAACTGATACTGATATGGGACTCATAGAGGACCTTTAATCCACCCTAGTTAGCCCATGCGCATTATATTACAATGCATATAAAATAAAGACAACAATAATATAGGACCTCGTATGCTCGATTAAACATATCTCACAATAAATCAAACATACTCCGTCTGGCGCGGCAAAACATCATGGCAAAGGTAGCCCTTGGGCTTTTTATCCCTCAAAATGGAGGACCTTTAATCCAACTTGATTTGCCCATGCGCATTATATCATCATGCATAAATAAGTAACATGCAGAAAGTAACAGCATAATAACGACTAAATCATGCTTAAAAATAAATAACATACTAGCAACCCAATCATGCTCGAATACAAGGTTGGATGAAACGAAATGTGTGAATCTCTCGAGTGGTACGTGGTATTGTATCCCGAGTGAAAACCGTAATACCGTCCATTCGGATTCAGCTACGGAATTTACGTCCGGGTTTCCATCCGATATACCACAAGAGAGAACACATGTTCCATTCATTCAAGGACCACAACATATATCAACAAATGGCTCTCATGCGAAGGAATTTTAATTAACAACAAAAAAGGATGTGAATAAATAAGAAGGGTGCCCTCAGGTCTAACCTCTTAGGTCTTCTCTCGAAAGTGCGTTACACGGCCGTCGGAATGGTTGATGCTCCGCAACTCCTCCGGTTCACTGGTCCACTGCTCTCGTTTGCTGCTTCGCTATTTTGAGCTGTCGTTTCCTCTATTTTGCTGCTGTTTTACTGCTGTTTCTTGCGATAATTTAAGGGTTTTAAAGTGCAGTTTTTTGGTCACTGTTTTTCTATATTAAGGGACTATTTTTGGCTACTATTATCGGTGTTTGGGCTGCTGTTTAGGGGTGATTTTTCGGTCACTTCAGTGCAGTTTCTGGGACTATTTTCGGTGGTTACGGTGGTGTGTTTTAAGGCAGTTTATTCAGTCACTGCAGGGCTATTTTAGTTGGCTGTATGGGTGCAAGGAAGGTCTGGACAGTGGGCAATTTGCGAGGGTTGTGTGCGTGCAAGGGAGGGGTGTTTAGGGGTGATATTTTCGGTTGTTAGAGGGAGGAGGAGAAGAGAATTATTTTGCTTGTTATTCTTGTCTTGGGCGTGTAGAGCTAGGAAAGAGCAAGGGTTGGATTTGTGTTTCTTTTATAGGCAAAGGCTAGGGTTCCTATTGTTTGAATAGGAAGAGGATCAAGAAATTATAGGGAATATTTTTAAATTACTATCTCACAAGGAAAGCATCTAATTAAATTAGGGAGGTGTTTTGTTCAAATTAGGAATGGATTATTTAGATTTTATTTGATTTGTTTTAATTTCACCATGTGTTAAATATGTGTTTTGTTATTTTTGGGTGGGTTTTGGTGGGCTAATTAGGCTTGGGCGTGAGGCTAGCAACAAACCCAGAAGTACCGACACCGTTCGAACGCCGATTCGAACGCTACACGAACGCCCCCAATCTGCTTGATGTTCGAACGTGTTCACGAACGCAGCACGAACAAAAACAGTGAACATGTGAATTGAATTTGATGACATGGTTATTCTGAATTCCCTCTTCCGACATTCGTTTCCCCCGACTTCCATAACCTAAAGAGTAGTGCCTACGTACGAGACTCATCATCAGGACTTATATGAAAAATTACTTTGGAGGTGAGATACTCAATGTCAAACTCTGTCAGCAACACTAACCATCTTCCCAACTTCCCTACTAGTGAAGGCACTGAATGTAGATACTTCAAGGGATTTTCTTTGGCCACCACCTAGATCTTGTAAGACTGGAAGTAATGCCGAAGATTTCTGGAAGCCCATACCACTGCCAAACAGATCTTCTCTACCTCTTGATAATGGGCTTCGTACGAAGGCATTTTCTTACTATGATAGTAGACTGTATGCTCTACCCCTGTCTCATCTGCATGTACCATCATGGCCCCCAGTGCTTCTTATTCTATGGCCAAATACAATATCAAAGGTCTGCCCGGTCTCGGAGGTTTCAATACATGAGGCTTTACCAAGTATTCTATGATCTTGTCGAAGGCTGCTTGACATTGCTCATTCCATTTCACTGGTTGGTCTTTTCTTAGCAATTTGAAGATAGGATCACATACTGACGTCAACTTGGTGATGAACCGACTGATATACTGAATTTTCTCGAGGAATTCTCTGACTTCCTTCTCAGTCTTCGGTGCGGGCATCTCTGTGATTGCTTTGATCTTCTCAGAGTCTACCTCTATTCCTCTCATTCCCACTGTATGTCCCAGTAACTTTCCTGATGTTACCCCAAACACATTTCTTGGGATTCAGCCGCAAGTTGTATTTGTCAACCCTTTGAAGGAACTTCTCCAGTGCTTCTATATGCTCAATTCTTGTCTCTGATTTCACCATCATGTCATCCACATATACTTCAATCTCTTTGTGCATCAAGTCATGAAATAGTGTAGTGGCCATCCGCTGATAAGTAGCTCATGCATTTTTGAGCCCAAATGGCATTACCTTGTAACAATATGTGCCCTACTCGGTGACAAAGGCAGTCTTGTGCTTGTCTTCTTCAGCCATGAGAACCTGATTGTATCCTGAAAACCCATCTGTAAATGAATACATGGCAGATAAAGCCGCACTGTCAACTAGCACATCTATGTGAGGTAGAGGAAAATCATCTTTCGGGAAATCCTTGTTAAGATCTCTGTAATCCACACATATTCTGACCTTCCCGTCTTTCTTCGGCACCGGCACAATATAGGCCAACCACTCAGGATACTTCACTACTTCCAAGAACCCAAAATCTATCTGTTTCTTGACTTCCTCTCTGACTTTCTCGGCCCACTCAGGTCTCATCCGTCGAAGTTTCTGTTTCACTGGCTTCATATTTGGATAAGTTGGTAATGTATGCTGGGCGATGCTTCTATCTACTCCAAGCATGTCCTCATATGACCAAGAAAACACTTTAGCATATTTGGCTAGCATTTCTTCTAATTTTTCCCGCTCCTCAGAGGTAACCTCACTTGCAATTAGAATTTCCCTGGGTCTCTCAGGTGTACCAAGGTTAAATGCATATGTTTTTGTGGAGTTGATATCAAATATACTCAAGTCGTGCAAATTGAAAGGGAGAGACTCAGAAGAGTAAGAAAAATAATTGTCTTTATTGCCAGCAGATGCATGAATACATTCAAATAAATCAAAGAGATAAACATCTTCATCCTCCACAAATGCTTCATCTCCCACAGCTGGGTCTTCCTCATTTTCCTCGAGGGTCAGGTTCTCCAACTTCATCAGCTCTTCTTCCCATTTCTCTTCTTTCTTCTTCGCAATTTCTGATCCCAGTGACTTCTCACTTATCACATCCTGAAAGATCTCAAACCCAGGCACCACAATCCCAGTGACTTCTACCGGTTCAGGTTCTCCCTGATATCCCGTTGCCTTCACAAAGCATTCCATCAGCTTCAACCATTTCTTCTTGGCTTTTGGCTTATCTTCATCAGACATGTATCCCAACCTTCTCCAGGTAGTTTGCCCCTTAAAGTTTGGCAATGTTGAACCTTTACCCGGCTCGAACTTCATCTTCTCCATGATCCTAGCCACCTTAGGATCCACCCACTCCTCAAAAGTTGCCGACACTTGGAACCTTGTGAAAGGTTGTATCTCCAAAGTGGCCACATCACTATCTACCTAAGCTCGGATGGTGACAATCTCTCCCCCGAATGGAAACTTTATAACCTGATGTAGAGTGGAGGGCACGCCCCCAAGCTTGTGGAACCACGGCCTTCCCAATAACAAAGAAAAAGTGGCCGGGATATCCAGCACTATGAACTCAACCTCATCCTCAATCGGGCCAACCTTAACTACTGCGGCAAAGGTACCCTCAAATCCTCACTTGCTATCATCATAAGCTTTGATAGTCATATTGGAGGGATCCAGATCCATTGCCTTTATTCCCAACCTTGCCAAAATCTTCAATGGGCAAACATTGATAGATGAGCCATCATATATCATTACACAAGATGTCTTCTTGCCCATCACTTCAGCCCTGATAAATAGTGGCTTGTTGTGATTTCTTCCCTCTGCCGGGAGTTCTTCCTCAGAAATAGTTATTGCCTGCAAGTTTTCCTCATATACTGACCTACAAACATTACAGGATTAGCAACCTCTGGTACTATTATTTTGCTCAAGGCTTCAACCATAGCACGTCTGTGCTCCTGTGATGAACACAACAATTCCCAGATGCTGACTTGTGCCGTGTCTTCCTTAGCTGGCACAACACTGTATCCCCTCCAGTATTGTCCCCATTTTCTGCTGCTTTTTTCCCTTTTGTCAACACTTCTTTACCCTTTCTATCTCAGCTTCTTCTTCTTCAATATCCATGACAGTTGTAGGCATTGCATTTTCGCATGTGAAACCCGATGATGAGTCTCAGTTGGAGGCACTACCTTTTTAGCTAAGGATATTGCGGGAAACGGAGGTCGGAATGGGAAATTCAGAATAAGTACGTTATCTAGTTCATTTTACAAGTTCACTGTCTTCGTTAGTTCTGCGTTCGTTACTTTGTTCGAACTTCAGGCAAATTGCGGACGTTCGTGCCGCGTTCGAATGGCGTTCGAACGGCGTCGGTGTTTCTGGTTTTACTGCTAGCCTCGCACCCCAGCCCAATTAGCCCCCTAAAGCCCATAAAACACATCCCAATTTAATTAATTTAAACATTAAATATTAAATAAAATATTTAAACCATTTACCAATTAAATAAAACATAAAATATAATCATACCTAATAAAGATAAATCAAATATATTAACTTCCTAACAAAACAAATCACATACTAAATTAAAAAGATGTCATGCCTAATTAAAATCAATCATAACAAATAAAGATATTGACTTCCTAATCTAGCCAAGATTTGTCCCCCCTCAATCTTTGACTTTCCTTGCTCAACACCAAAAAATCCTCTTTTTAATGCCAAATCCCTTCCTTGTGAGATAAGGTGAAGCCCTAGCCCTTCTCTATATAAACAACCCATCACCAAGACATGCACTCCTCTAGCTCATACACTACTTACACAAAAAAAATCACAACATAAAGAACCCTAAACATCACACGCAAATCACAAGAAAGATAACAAACCTTTCTCTTCATCCCTACCCTCATATTACCGAAAGCAACAAACCTTTAAACACTCCCTCACATTACCGAAATCCACAGCCAAATACAGCTCCTACAACCATCAAAACAATAGCCTAAAACACCAAAAGAACACACCCAAAAACAGTAAGCAGAAAATACAGAGGAAACAGCAGCGAAACACAAGGAAACAGCAGCAAAACGGAGTCGAAACAGTAGCTTGAGTGGCAAAAGAGTGAAGGAAAAGGCAAACCAGTGAACCAGAAAAGTTGCAGAGCTTTACCCCTTCCGATCTTCGTGAAACGCGAGTCCGAGAGACGGCTTAAAAGGTTAGACCTGAGGGTACTTTTCACACTCATCTTTATTTGATTTTTGTTATTTATTTTGATTGTATTTTACTTATTTGTTGAATCTTGTTTGTGCATGATGTGTGTTGTGGGTATTGGATGAATGAAAGAGTGTCGTCTCTCGTGGTATATAGGATGGAAACCCCGATGTAAATTCGGTAGCCGAATCCTAATGGACGGTAGTGCGGTCTATACTTTGGATACAACTCCACGTACCACTTGAAGAAACGAAACCTTCTATTGTTTCATGTTGCTTTGATTTATTCATTTATTTTTCGTCACTCGAATTCTGCATGTTGCTTATTTACGTATGATTCAATCGAGCGCATGGGCTTAGTAAGTGGAAAGAAAGATCCCCTATGGGGAAGGGTTAAAGCCCTTTACCACGATGCTTCGCCGCGCCGGTTGATGTGTGTTCGGTTGAATGCAAGACATGTTCAATCGGGCATACTAGTTTGATATTAATGCTTTTAATTCTATGTATGCATGATTCAATCGAGTATGGGCTTAGTAAGTGGAATGAAAGATCCCCTACGGGGAGGGGTTAAAGCTCTTTACCACAATGCTTTGCCGCGCCGGTCGATGTGTGTTCGTTTGAATGCAAGATACGTTCAATCGGGCATGCTAAGTTTGATATTATTGCTTTTAATTCTATGTATGCATGATTCAATTGAGCGCATGGGCTTAGTAAGTGGAATGAAAGATCCCCTACGGGGAGGGGTTAAAGCCCTCTACCACGATGCTTTGCCGTGCCGATTGATGTGTGTTCGGTTGAATGCAAGATACGTTTTATCGGACATGTTGAGCTTGACATTGTTGTCTTTATCCTTTATGTTGCATGCATCAGGTCAGGTTCTGTTCGAACGCAACGCTACATGAACGCGAACCTTCTGTTTACCGTTCAAACGCGTTCTCGAAAGCTACGTGAATGCACACGCATTTTCTTAGTCTTATCATGCATCAGGTCCGGTTCCATTCGAACGCGTTCTAGAACGCTACACGAACGTAAACCTTCTGTTTACCGTTCGAATGCGTTTTCAAACGCTACGCGAATGCGCACCCACTGAACTGAGTCTTTTTCATTAGATTTCATGCATAGTTTCCCTAGTAGCTATCCCCACATGTATGAATACAATGTGTTTAATGTATTACAATTCATATACTTATGTCATGATAACATTTGAGTATTATTCCTTGTGGTATATCGGATGGAACCCAGACATAAATTCCGTAGCCGATTCCGAATTGACGGTAGTACGGTCTGTACTTGGGATACAATTCCACGTACCACTTGAGAAGGTGCTCACATGTGTGCTTGTGTGGTTAGTATGTGTGCTTGTGTATTCTTGAATATAATATGCCAATGAATTTGTATGTTTGTCACTGTTTTGATGTACTTCCAGGCATGCAATCTTAGATGTGAAATATATGTGTAAGTTTTATTTTGTACATGTGAATTTAGGAGCATGATACTCTTGGAAATAAGTGTTACTTAAGCCTGATTAAATTTTTAATAGATCCTTTCATCACAGTGGGCATGAATAAGGGACCATTCCGAACCCAACGGTTTGAGGTCTTCCCTTGCGAGGGGTGAGTGCGGCCTTAAATCTCATTTTCCCGGTTCACACCGGATGGCGACTCCATTATTCTCCGGTTTAGTCCCCCGTGGCTACTCCGTACTCCCGATCGGGCCGCGAGCCCGGGACAACATGCGTCGCCCAGTTTCTGTGTTCCCACAGTCTGGCGACTCCACTGGGGATAGAGAATCGGCCCCGAAATATTGTCTTGTGATGTTTGGATTTATGTTTTAATTGACCGTGTCTATAGTGGATAAAGTGAGGGTTTAATCAAAGGCATTTTGAGGCTAGGTAATGGTTTGGTGTCTTCCTTCACTCACTACCTTTCTAGAAGGAAAAGCTGTAAAGACACCTATATAGCCATCTACTCGTAGCCTATTGTGGTGGACTAATTTGGAGGACTCGTTGTTTATTCCTGACACCAAGCGATAAGAGCCTAAGAGGCTTTTGGTATTTAAGTGAGCCTCGCTCCACCTTCCCTCTGTGAATCTACAACGGGAAATCCATTTGACAGTCCGTCACACACCATAGCTCATCGGCACGTACCTTAGTGTATAAAAAAGGGTGCGCTCACTTGGTCGCTCGAACCCTTGAGTGGGGAGACCTAGTTGTGGGCTATCCTTCGCCAGTGAGAGCCTTTTATCTACTCTTGCGAACCCACCCATAGACCGGGTTTGTATGGTTAAGTAACAATTATTTAATTGAGAATGTGCTTGTGGACCATCCTCATTTGGATGCAGTTGGACTATTGTCAGAAATGCGGACTTGCTGGGCCATTTAAACTGGGGCGAGTTCGTACCTTATGACTATTAGGCCCAAAGCTTCTGAAATGTTGATGGGCCATTATGTAGAAATTATTACGTTATGTTTGCATTATCTTTCTTCTATGCTTGTGTTTGGGAACATCATCGTTTGGATCTATTGGACCATTTGTCATGATATGAGCTTGTTGGGCCATTTAAACTGGGACAAGAACGTATTTCATGACGATTGGGCCAAAGGCTTCTAAGTGTTGATGGGCCACTTTGTGCTTGTGTTCGGAACATTATCATTTGGATTTATTTGGGCTCTTTGTCATAAGATATGAACTCGTTGGGCCATTTAAACTGGAATGGGTTCACTCCTATGACAATTAGCCCGAAAGATTCTAAAATGGTAACAGGCCGATTTGTTTGAAAATTTTAAATTGATTTAATATGTTATATATGCTACATGCATCTCATGCACCTCATGCATACATATATCATGTTAACACCGTCTATGTCTCAAAAAGACAACATAGATACCGTTTGGGTGAGAAGGGACAAGACTCACTAAAAGAACAAGTATGAGTGAATCCAATAATGAGGTGTCCCGTATGGATCAGTAAGAGAACAGTCTCGCCAAGGTCACTGAACAGTTGCAGGCTTTGACTACTGCCGTGGCTAGTATAGCCGGGTCTCGTGCTGGGGGTAGTTCTGGGGATGTAAGACAAGAGGAACCTCCGAACAGATTGGGGGATGATACCCCCACTTTTGATGATGATATGGCAGAGTATGCAGCGGGCAGAGTATCTGGGTCTCAGGCAGAGTTACAGAAACTTCGAGATCAGGTTGAGTCGGTTACCCGCAAGATGAGGGGTAAGAATGAAGATTTGCTGGATTATGACACACTGACTTTCAAGGAACAGTTTCCGGCACAGTTCAAGATGCCAGATATGGCTAATTTTAACGGGAATGGGGATCCGAGGGTGCAACTTCGATAGTTTGTATCAGTCATGAGTTCAGTTGGCTTATCTCAGCGCCAAGTGCAGAAAATGTTTGGAATGTCGCTTGAAGGAGCTCCCGTGGTATGGTACCACAGTTTGGAGAAGAAAGTGAAGGAAGATTGGAGGGAGTTGGCCGATGCTTTCCTGAAGCAATATGTCACTGACTTAGAGATCGATCTGTCACTCCGTGATCTGGAGAATGTTAAGCAGAAAGCGGAGGAGTGTTTTTAAGGAGTATGTGGACTGGTGGAGGGGTCAGTTATTGAAAATGCAGACTAGGCCCTCAGAGAAGGATCAGATTAAGATGATTATCAAGGGCACCAAGCCCTCCATTTACAGCAAGTTGAGGAGGATGACCTCCATGATTAGACTTTCGGCAGTTGAGGGAAATTGTCATGGATATTGAGGAAGAAGAGGCCGAGAATAGAAAATTCTATGGTCTGAACAGAGGCCCATTGGGGGAACATCGCGAGCAAAACCCATTTCTCTGCTGAGATTGCCGCTATCCGAACCGGCAATTTTCCAACTTGGGAAGGCCCCTGTCCAAGGTGCTAGAGAAATTGAAGAGGCAAGGGCTCTTAAAACCTTGGAAGCCAAACCATTACCCAATCCCCTACCATCACATTATAACCTAAGCCTTTACTATCACTTTCACACCACCAAAAAAGGCCATGACACCGACAACTGCGCCCGACTCCGCCATGAAATCCAAGACCTGATAGACTCCAAGAAAATACCTGACCCAGGAACAGAACAGCCTAACACACACAGAAACCCCTTACCCAACTACCGTGCCGTACCACCACCAGCCTATATGATCAATTCTGGCCTCCAAAAGACCTGTGTCCTGAAATCCTTTCACCCTCAAGCCTTTTGCCTGGGAATCTGGGATAGTACTAGTGAAGATGAGTTTGAGCAGGGGAAAAAATTTTGACTTGATTTCTCTAGCAGTGACGAGGAAGAAGTAAGGGGAATGACACGTAGCGGTCATTTTTACAATGATATGGCGGAAAAGGGCAAGGATGTTTTGACAGATGGTAGAGAAGTGGTTGAGACTGCAGAAAATACTGAAGGGGATATAGTGCTGAGGCAATTGAGGAATACTAGAGCACAAGTGAGTATCTGGGAACTGTTATGTGCATCTCGGGAGCATAGGCATGCTATGGTGAGGCCTTGAGCAAGATTGTGGTACCGGAAGACGCCAACCCTGCAATGTTTGTTGGGTCGGTTTAGAAGGAAGCTTTGCAGATATCTTTTTCTGAGGATGAACTCCCGGCGGAGGGGAGAAATCATAACAGGCCTCTATTTATCAGGGCCGAGGTGAGGGGTAAGAGAACTTCATGTGTAATGGTGGACGACGGTTCATCCATCAATGTGTGCCCGTTGAAAATTCTGGCGAGATTGGGTATGAAAGCAACAGACTTGGACCCCTCCAGTATGACTATTAAGGCTTATGATGACAGTAAAAAGAGAGTTGAGGGTACCTTTGTGGCTATGGTCAAGGTAGGACCGATTGAAGATGAGGTCGAGTTTATAGTACTGGACATCCCGGCTACTTTCGCATTATTGTTGGGAAGGCCTTGGTTTCACAAACTTGGGGGCGTGCCTTCCACTTTGCATCAGATGATCAAGTTCCCGTATGAGGGAGAAGTTGTCACCATCCGGGCTGAGTTAGATAATGCCGTGACTGCCTTAGAGATACAACCCTTCACGAGGTTCCAGGTGTCAGCTACTTTTGAGGAGTGGGTGGATCCTAGAGTGGCTAGGATTATGGAGAAAATGAAGTTTGAGCCGGGTAAAGGTTCAAAATTGCCAGATTTCAGAGGACAGACTACTCGGAAGGGTTTGGGGTACCAGTCTGATGAAGAAAAGCCAAAGGTCAAGAAAAAGGGCCTGAAACTGATGGAATGCTTTGTGAAAGCTTCAGGATATCAAGTGGAGCCTGAGCCTGTGGAAGTTAATGGAATTGTGGTACCTGGGTTTGAGATCTTCCAGGATATGTTGGGTAAGAAGCTGATAGTTGAAGAAATTGTGGAGAAAGAAGAAGAGAATTGGGAGGAAGAATTGATGAAGTTGGAGAGCCTAACTCTGGGGGTTGACGAAAAGCCTGAGGAAGATCTGATTGCAGAGGAAGAAGTGTCTATAGATGATGAAGACATTTACCTTCCTGATTTGTTTGAATGTACTTCCGCATTATCCAATAATAAAGACATTTCTTTTGCTACTTGCCTGAGTCATTTCCATTACTCTGCACGAATCAAGCATATTTGACATCAGTTCAGCCAGAACTACTGCATTTAACTTGGTACACTTGAGAACCCCAAGGAAATTCTGATTGCAAGTGAAGTAACCTCCGAGGAGAGGGAGAAACTAGAAGAAGTGTTGGTCAGATATGCCAGAGTATTTGCTTGGTCCTATGAGGATATGCATGGGGTAGACAGAAATATTGCCCAGTACACAGTACCAACTTATCCGAATATGAGACCAGTAAAACAGAAACTCTGACGGATGAGACCAGAATGGCCTGAGAAAGTCATAGAGGAAGTTAAGAAACAGATAGATGTGGGGTTCCTGGAAGAAGTAAAGTATCATGAATGGTTGGCTACCATAGTACCAGTACCGAAGAAAGATGGGAAGGTCAGAATGTGTGTAGACTACAGAGATCTCAACAAAGCTTGTCTGAAAGATGATTTTCCTCTGCCGCACATAGATGTTCTGGTTGATAGTGCGGCTTTGTCTGCTATGTATTCATTTGCAGATGGATTTTCAGGTTACAATCAGGTTCTCATGGCTGAGGAAGATAAACACAAGACACATTTGTTACCGAGTGGGGTACTTATTATTACAAGGTAATGCCGTTTGGGCTTAAGAATGCGGGAGCTACTTATCAGCGGATGGCCACTACACTTTTCCACGACTTGATGCACAAAGAGATTGAGGTGTATGTGGATGACATGATGGTGAAATCAGAAATAAGGGTTGGGCATATTGAAGCACTGGAAAGGTTTCTTCAGAGGGTTGACAGATACAACCTGCGGCTAAATCCCAAGAAATATGTGTTTGGGGTGACATCAGGGAAATTGCTTGGTCATACGGTGGGAATGGGCGGAATAGAGGTAGACTCCGAAAAGATCAAGGCAATTACAGAAATGCCTGCACCGAAGATAGAAAAAGAAGTCAGAGCATTCTTGGGGAAGATTCAGTACATCAGTCGGTTTATTTCCAAGTTGACATCGGTATGTGAGCCTATCTCAAACTGTTGAGGAAGATCAGCCAGTGAGATGGAATGAACAGTGTCATGAAAGTGTTCAATCAAGTCCCAAGGATCACAAAACATGCATAAAAAACCACATATGAACACATCAAAGGAGGTGCGGAATATACTCACATTGAATTTCGGTTTTGATGAATGAAGAACAAGGTGCGATTTTGTCTCCCTCCAAGCTCGGCAATGGCTTCTGTGAACTGCTGTGGACGCACGGTGGGGCTGGTTTGGCTTCCTCCATGTTCGGCCATTGATGAGATCCATTGAAGCTCCAAGCTTCAAGCTTCCAAGCTCACAAACTCACTTCCCTATCACCTTTGTATCACTCAAGGTGTGTGCTAGCACTTATCATCTTCCAATTTGCTTCTCAAAGTTTCGGTTTTGACCAGAAAAAGGAGAAGAAATCGCACCATGCGTGAAGGAGATGAAGAAGAAAAAGAGAGGAAGAAAATGAGAGGGAAAAGACTCTTTCACGTGAAACCGTGAATGAGAGAGAGAAAAGCAAATGCTTTTTAACTTATATTTATATTTTATTTCCAAAATAAAATCAAATACCAAAAGCCTTTTCATTTACCAAGTACAAAAGTCAAAAAGGCAAAAGGCTTTCATCATTTCACATCACTATTCACATCACATCTATTCACTTTAATAAAGTGACATATTGTCAAGTCACATCACTCAAAGTGACATTGATTTGACGATTGACGCGACTAGCGATTTGACGCTTGATGTGACTTACGTGCCGCGCTCGAATTCGAAATGCGAATGCGCTCGCAATCACTCTCGGGCTCGGGTTCGCTAATTCCAAATTAACGAATTTTCCGTCGCGTCGTAATTAAGTGATTATGCCTAGCGAATTCACTATTCACGTCGCTAACGAATTAATTCTAAATTAATTCGTTCGCGCCGAATTAAAATCTAATTTTAATTCCGCGTCGAAATCCAATTTCGATTAATATATCGAATATATTAATTTAACCGATTAATTCCAAATTAATCGTTCTCTCTCTTTAATAATATTTTATATCCCAGATAAAATATCTCCGCAATTAATCCCAGATTATTTTCTCTCTCATCGAATTAATCCCAGATTAATTCTATCTCTCTCTTCTAATTAATCCCAGATTAATCAAAGTGCGAGTAATACGTCATCGGTGAATCTTCAGGAACCGACCCATGAGATCTCCGGATATGTTGGCAGTAAATACGATCGTCGGACTGTCCGAACACGTAAGTACCTCGTACTACGTTTATATCGATTTACAAGACAAGGTTGGCTTCTAGCAAAACGCCATGCCTACCCAATTCTCCAGAAATATTCTTACAGGAATATATAGATCTGTATCAAGCGTAGAATACCGTAGTATTGTGTATATCGGCCCAGTATCGGATAATCACGTGCTAGGGCTGGGGCTGGATAAGTGTCTGCCCCGTCCGAAGCACATGTCGGATGTCTGGTAACATAGTCTCTATAATCGGATATACATGACCTGGTCACAATATCCCGATTGGTTGCGCAACACTCAAGAGCACTAGTACCATATCCTGCGTGACATCAACTCCAATATGACTGAAGTGACACTTCCGTCTCGACATCACACACCCAATACACTACGACTCTCTGATAAACCCAGAAGCGGTGTACACAGAACCGGTTAAAGCCCTGTACCACCAAGACCAGAGTCTACCGATTATCGCAAGTATTAGCGATGCAAGTCTCAGGTTAAGACTATACACACCTACCTTGATTTCGGCCTCCCATAGACACATAGTCATAATACCAATGGGATTCCGAGGGGTCTATCCAGAGCGAAGCTGTTTCCCGTACCATCGGTGAAACACAACCTCCTATCGCACTTGCATAAGTATCCAATACTTATATATATGAGAACTATGCCGTTGTGCCCTCACAACGCGCACAAGTGCAATACTAGCCTATTCCGCATTATCGATGTCCAGTCTCGATAATACTTCGGCTAGGGATATTTAATGATTAATCCTTCGGGGATTGATACTGTCTCATATCATCTCAATCCAGGAACTAATCATATGGACCTCTCTTCATTTATACATCTATGGTGATCTAATCACAAATGATGAGAGTGCATTTCCTTGTCACATAGTTAATTTGTACAACAACACCGTGATCTGTACAAATAGTGACGCTATGGGTCATATTATCCAACAGTCAGGCCGCCTTCGACAGAATCAGAGAGTACTTGGTAAAGCCACCTGTATTGAAACCTCCAAGACCGGGTAGACCTTTGATATTGTATTTGGCTATAGAATCAGAAGCACTGGGGGCTATGATGGTACAGGCAGATGAGACAGGGGTAGAACATGCAGTTTACTATCTGAGTAAGAAGATGCTCCCGTATGAGGCTCGATATCAGGAGGTTGAGAAGATCTGTCTTGCAGTGGTATGGGCTTCCAGGAAGTTGCGGCATTATTTCCAGTCTTACAAGATCCAGGTGGTGGCAAAGGAGAATCCTCTGAAATATCTTCATTCGGTGCCTTCACTAGTGGGAAAATTGGGCAGATGGTTGGTATTGTTGACAGATTTTGACATTGAGTATCTCACCTCCAAAGTGATCAAATGGCGAGCAGTAGCAGAGTTCCTGGCATTGCAACCTGTTGAGGGGGATCAGTATAAGTTTGAGTTTCCAGATGAAGAGATCCAAGCGATAACAGTTCAGAGGTGGAAGATGTTTTTGACGGAGTAGTGAATTACAAGGGAGCCGGAATTGGGATCGTGATAGTGACCCCCGAGGGAGAGACTTTGCCTTTAGCCAAGAGGTTGACATTCAGGGTGCTTAATAACATGGCCGAGTATGAAGCATGTGCTTTTGGTTTGACAGCATTGATAGCCTTGAAGACCGGGAGTGTGGAAGTCTATGGAGATTCTATGTTGGTAGTCCAGCAGATACGAGGAGAATGGGAATTGAAGGAAGAACGGTTGAAGCCTTACCTTTTTCACCTCAGAAAATTGGCACAGGTTATCCCCGAGTGTAAGTTTCAGCACTTACCGAGAGAAGAGAATCAGATGGAAGATGCATTGGCTACACTGGCAGCGACTTGAGAAAATCCAGAAAAGTTAGTGATGAGACCGTTGATACTGACAACAGCAAGTAAACCTGTTTATGAGATAGAAAGAATTCTGGAAGTTGAGGTTGACAACGGTAAACCTTGGTATTATGACATTCAGAGGTATCTGGAACAGGGTGAACTCCCGGAAGGGGCGGGCAGAAAAGACAGAATAGCCATTCAGAAGTTAGCTTCCCAGTATGTGATTTTGAAAGGGGAACTGTACAAGAGGCAGGCAAATGGTATTCAGTTGAAGTGTTTGAGAAAATAAGAAGCTCGACATGTAATGGAAGAAATACACGCCGGGGTATGTGGTCCGCACATGAACGGGTTGAATCTGTCCCGCAAGATAGTGAGACAAGGTTTTTATTGGTCAACCATGGAAACAGACTGCGCGAAGATGGTAAAGCATTATCATGACTGTCAAGCACATGGTAATTTGAATCACTTACCGCACACAGAATTGCATGGGTTGTCAGAGCCGTGGCCCTTCTCAGCATGGGGGATTGATATGATTGGGGAAAATTGACCGAATGCATCAATGAGCATCGCTTCATAGTAGTGGCAGTAGATTACTTCTCGAAGTGGGTGGAACCCGAATCATTCCGTAATGTTACAGCAAAGCAGATGGCAAAGTTTATAGTTCGGAACCTCATTTGTCGGTATGGTATGCCGCATCATGTAGTGACAGACAACGGGGTCCAGTTTCAAGGAGAGACGAAGGCAATGTTACAGAGGTATGGGATAGGCCACTACAAGTCGTCACCGTACAGGCCGCAGGCAAATGGGGCAGTTGAGGCAGCCAACAAGACTATAAAGACGATTCTAGCCAAGATGACAGAAAATTGCAGAGATTGGGCCGAGAAATTACCGTATGCTTTGTGGGGGTACAGAACATCAGTAAGAACAGCAACAAGGGCCACACCTTACTCTTTGGTCTATGGAATGGAAGCAGTATTGCCGGTAGAAGTGGAAATACAGTCTATGAGGGTATTAGCAGAGGCAGAATTACCGGAACGGGAATGGGCCGCACAGAGGTTTGATCAGTTAGTACTATTGGATGAGAAGAGAACGAAGTCTTTGTATCACATGTAGTTGTATCAGAAGAGACTAGCTCGGGCATTCAACAAGAAAGTGCGTCATACCAAGATCAGAAAGGGTGATTTGGTACTTAAGCAGTCGAGGCCGTCGACGACAGATCCGAGAGGAAAATTCAGACCAAACTGGGAAGGACCTTACATAGTGCAGAAAGTAATGGGAAATGGAGCAGTGAAGCTATCAGTCTTGGAGGGGAACGAGTTCACCGAGCCGATCAACGTAGACAGGTTGAAGCAATACTTTGCCTGAGGACGTGAAGACCGAGTAGTCACCACGAGAATTAGCAGAAGACCTAACCCAACGGAATAAGAAGATCATTCATGCATACACGTAACATTGCATTCTCTTCGTGTTTGTTTTCATTTTGTGTTCGCAGGTTCGAAGAAAGGAGAAAGCGATGGAAATGAGCCAAGCAGCGTCAGCGCAATTTCAGTTTTTGGGATGAGTCCCAAGGGGGAGGCCCATATCAGCTTGGGGGCGAGGCCCATATCATGTCGGGTCGAGGTGCCCAGGGTCGAGGTGCCCCCGTTGTCAGTTGTAGTTCCGGGTCGAGGTGCCCAGGGTCGAGGTACCCACTACATCATCAGTTCGAGGGCGAGGTCCCTATAGTCAGCGGTGTTGGGTCGAGGTGCCCCCGTTGTCAATTGTAGTTCCGGGTCGAGGTGCCCAGGGTCGAGGTACCCGCTACATCATCAGTTTGAGGGCGAGGTCCCTATAGTCAGCGGTGTTGGGTCGAGGTGCCCAGGGTCGAGGTGCCCCTGTTGTCAGTTGTAGTTCCGGGTCGAGGTGCCCAGGGTCGAGGTACCCACTACATCATCAGTTCGAGGGCGAGGTCCCTATAGTCAGCGGTGTTGGGTCGAGGTGCCCAGGGTCGAGGTACCGCCGTTGTCAGTTGTAGTTCCGGGTCGAGGTTCCCAGGGTCGAGGTACCCACTACATCATCAGTTCGAGGGTGAGGCCCCTATAGTCAGCGGTGTTGGGTCGAGGTGCCCAGGGTCGAGGCGCCCCTGTTGTCAGTTGTAGTTCCGGGTGGAGGTGCCCAGGGTCGAGGTACCCACTACATCATCAGTTCGAGGGCGAGGTCCCTATAGTCAGCGGTGTTGGGTCGAGGTGCCCAGGGTCGAGGTACCGCCATTGTCAGTTGTAGTTCCGGGTCGAGGTTCCCAGGGTCGAGGTACCCACTACATCATCAGTTCGAGGGTGAGGCCCCTATAGTCAGTGGTGTTGGGTCGAGGTGCCCAGGGTCGAGGTGCCCCCGTTGTCGGTTGCAGTTATCGGGATGCGTCCCAAGATCGAGGTCCGCTGCAGTACCAACTCAGCTCGAGGCAGCAGCCGAGCCAGGTAAGTGAAAATGCATTGCATAACTTTGATAGGATTATTCAAAGTCACACACTGCACAAGTCCCATCAAAGTGGGGGTGACTGTAGGCATTGCATTTTCGCTTGTGAAACCCGATGATGAGTCTCAGTTAGAGGCACTACCTTTTTAGCTAAGGATATTGCGGGAAACGGAGGTCGGAATGGGAAATTCAGAATAAGTATGTCATCTAGTTCATTTCACAACTTCAGGCAGATTGCGGACGTTCATGCCGCGTTCGAATTGGCGTTCGAACGGCGTCGGTGTTTCTGGTTTTGCTGCTAGCCTCGCACCCCAGTCCAATTAGCCCCCCAAAGCCCATAAAACACATCCCAATTTAATTAAATTAAACATTAAATATTAAATAAAATATTTAAACCATTTACCAATTAAATAAAACATAAAATATAATCATACCTAATAAAGATAAATCAAATATATTAACTTCCTAACTAAACAAATCACATACTAAATTAAAAAGATGTCATGCCTAATTAAAATCAATCATAACAAATTAAAGATATTGACTTCCTAATCTAGCCAAGATTTGTCCCCCCTCAATCTGTGACTTTCCTTTCTCAACACCAAATAAAATCCTCCTTTTAATGCAAAATCCCTTCCTTGTGAGACAAGGTGAAGCCCTAGCCCTTCTCTATATAAACAACCCCTCACCAAGACATGCACTCCTCTAGCTCATACACTACTTACACAAAAAAAATCACAACACAAAGAACCCTAAACATCACACGCAAATCACAAGAAAGATAGCAAACATTTCTCTTCATCCCTACCCTCACATTACCGAAAGCAACAAACCTTTAAACACTCCCTCACATTACCGAAATCCACAGCCAAATACAGCTCCTACAACCATCAAAACAGTAGCCTAAAACACCAAAAGAACACACCCAAAAACAATAAGCAGAAAATACAGAGGAAACGGCAGCGAAACCACAAGGAAACAGCAGCAAATCGGAGTCGAAACAGTAGCTTGAGCGGCAAAACAGTGAAGGAAAAGGCAAACCAGTGAACCAGAAAAGTTGCGGAGCTTTACCCCTTCCGATCTTCGTGAAACGCGAGTCCGAGAGACGGCTTAAAAGGTTAGACCTGAGGGTACTTTTCACACTCATCTTTATTTGATTTTTGTTATTTATTTTGATTGTATTTTACTTATTTGTTGAATCTTGTTTGTGTATGATGTGTGTTGTGAGTATTGGATGAATGAAAGAGTGTCGTCTCTCGTGGTATATAGGATGGAAACCCATACGTAAATTCTGTAGCCGAATCCGAATGGACGGTAGTGCGGTCTGTACTTGGGATACAACTCCACGTACCACTTGAATAAACGACACCTTCTCTTGTTTCATGTTGCTTTGATTTATTTATTTATTTTTCGTCACTCGAATTCTGTATGTTGCTTATTTACGTATGATTCAATCGAGCGCATGGGCTTAGTAGGTGGAATGAAAGATCCCCTATGGGGAAGGGTTAAAGCCATTTACCACGATGTTTCACCGCGACGGTTGATGTGTGTTCGGTTGAATGCAAGACACGTTCAATCGGGCATAATAGTATGATATTATTGCTTTTAATTCTATGTATGCATGATGCAATCGAGCGCATGGGCTTAGTAAGTGGAATGAAAGATCCCCTATGGGGAGGGGTTAAAACCCTTTACCATAATGTTTTGTCGGGCCGGTCGATGTGTGTTCGTTTGAATGCAAGATATGTTCAATCGGGCATGCTAAGTTTGATATTATTGCTTTTAATTCTATGTATGCATGATTCAATTGAGCGCATGGGCTTAGTAAGTGGAATGAAAGATCCCATATGGGTAGGGGTTAAAGCCCTCTACCACGATGCTTTGCCGCGCCGGTTGATGTGTGTTCGGTTGAATGCAAGATACGTTTAATTGGACATGCTGAGCTTGACATTGTTGTCTTTATCCTTTATGTTGCATGCATCAGGTCAGGTTCCGTTCGAACGCGTTCTCGAACGCTACACGAACTCGAACCTTCTGTTTACCATTCGAACGCGTTCTCGAACGTTACGTGAACGCACACGCACTTTTTAGTCTTATCATGCATCAGGTATGGTTCCGTTCGAACATGTTCTCGAACGCTACATGAACGCAAACCTTCTATTTACCGTTCGAACGCATTTTCAAATGCTACGCGAACGCGCACCCACTGCACTGAGTCTTTTTCATTAGATTTCATGCATAGCTTCCCTAGTAGTTATCCCCACATGTATGAATACAATGTGTTTAATGTATTACAATTCATATACTTATGTCATGATAACATTTGAGTATTATTACTTGTGGTATATCGGATGGAAACCCAGACATAAATTCCGTAGCCGATTCCGAATGGACGATAGTACGGTCTGTACTTGGGATACAATTCCACGTACCACTTGAGAAGGTGCTCACATGTGTGCTTGTGTGGTTAGTATGTGTGCTTGTGTATTCTTGAATATAATATGCCAATGAAGTTGTATGTTTGTCGCTCCTTTGATGTACTTCCAGGCATGCAATCTTAGATGTGAAATATATGTGTAAGTTTTATTTTGTACATGTGAATTTAGAAGCATGATACTCTTGGAAATAAGTGTTACTTAAGCCTGATTAAATTATTACATAAATCCTTTCATCACAAGTGGCATGAGTAAGGGAACATTCCGAACCCAACGATTTGAGGTCTTCCCTTGCGAGGGGTGAGTGCGGCCTTAAATCTCATTTTCCCGGTTCACACCGGGTGGCGACTCCATTATTCTCCGGTTTAGTCCCCCGTGGCTACTCCGTACTCCCTATCGGGCCGCGAGCCCGAGACATCATACGTCGCCCAGTTTCTGTGTTCCCACAACAGTCTCCCTCAACTGTCAAAAATCAGTAATCATGGAGGTCATTCTCCTCAGCTTTCCATAAAATTGAGGGCTTAGTACCCTTGATAATCATCTTTATCTGGTCCTTCTATGAGGGCCGAGTCTGCATTTTCAAGAGCTGGCTCCTCCAACGGTCTATATATTCATTAAAGTTTTCTTCTGGCTTATGCTTGGAATTTTCTAAGTCCCGGAGTGATAAGTCGATCTTCAGATATGTAACAAACTGTCTCGAGAAGGCCTCTGCTAATTCCCTCCAATCCTAATTGATCTTCCTCTCCAAGCTGTGATACCATACCACGGGTGCTCCTCGAGTGACATCCCAAACATTTTCTGAACCTAATGCTTGGATAGACCCACTGAACTCATAACTGAAACATACTACCGAAGATGGACCCTTGGGTCCCCGTTCCCATTGAACTTGGCTATATCCGGCATTTTAAATGAGCTGTCAACTGTTCCTCAAACGTCATTGCCTCATAATCCAACAGGTCTTCGTGCTTGCCCCTCATCTTACGGGTAACCGACTCTACCTGATCTCGGAGTTTTTGCAGTTCAGTTTGAGACCCTGCCATTTTCCCCGTAGCATATTCAGCCATATCATCATCAAAACCCGGGATATCATAATTCAATCTAGTCGGAGGGTCTTCACACCTCTCATTCTCAGAGTTTCCCCCAGCACGGGCATAGCCATATTGGCCATAGCGGCAGTCAAGGCTTGCAAATGTTCAATAATCTTGGTGAGATTGGTTTCCAACTGATCCATACGGGATACCTCGTTCTCCGATTCACTCATGTTTGCTACTGGCCTTTTGATAAGTCTTCTCTCTTTCCTAACCCAACGAGAATCTATGGTGTCTCTTAAAATTCTCAGTCAGCATGTATGCGTGCAATGCATGGAATATATAAGTGGGCCTCTTGTTATTTTAAAGCTTCAATCATATTATTGCAAGGTGCAAACTTGTCCCAGTTGAAAAGGCCCAATAGGTTTACACCTTCACGATAACATGGTTAAACAACTTCAAATGATAAGGGGCCCAAACACAGGATGGCCCATCAGAATTTTAGAAACTTTTGGCCCAACTGTCATAGGATACGAACTTGTCCCAGTTTAAATGGCCTAACAAGTTCGCATTTCTTACAAGAAGTCCAACTGCATCCAAATGAGGATGGTCCCCAAGTACAAGCATAAAGAGATAATTCAAGCATAAAGCAATAATTTCTACAGAGTGGCTCATCGACATTTCAGAAGCTTTTGGCCCAATTATCATAGGATACGAACTCGTCCTAGTTTAAATGGCCCAATAAGTTCGTATTTCTGACAAGAAGTCCAACTGCATCCAAATTAGGATGGTCCATAAGCACAAGGAAATAGTTGCTATAGGTCGCACAACTCTAGTCTACGTGTGGGCTGGCGGGAGTGTAGATAAAGACTATCGCTGGCGAAGGATTGTCCACAACTAGGTCTCCCCACTCAAGGGTTCAAGGGACCAAGTGAGCGCACCTTTTTTATACACTAAGGTACGTGCCAACGAGTTATGGTGCGTGACTGACTGTCAAATGGATTTCCCATTGTAGATTCCCCAGAGGGAGGGCGGAGTAAACTCTCTTAAAAAACCAAGCCTCTTAGGCTCTTATCGCTTGGTGACAGGAATAAACAATGAGTCCTCCAAATTAGTCCATCACAGTAGGCTACGAGTAGATGATTATCTATGTGCCTTCGCGGCTTTTCCTTATAGAAAAGGTAGTGAATAAAGGAAGACACCAAACCATCACCTAGCCTTAACAATGCCTTTGATTAAACCCCTTCAACCCACGATAGACACAGTTAACTAAAGCACAAATCACAATCACTACAAGACATTATTTCGGGGCCAATTCTCTATCCCCAGTGGAGTCGTCAAACAGTAGGACACAGAAATCGGTGACGCTGTCCCAGGCTCGCAGCCCAGTTGGGAGTACGGAATAGCCCACGGGGGAACTAAACCGGAGAAATAACATGGAGTCGCCACCTAGTGTGAACCGGGAAAATGATTTAAGGCCGCACTCACCCCTCGCAAGGGAAGACCTCAAACCGTTGGGTTCGGAATGGTCCCTTACTTATGCCACTTGTAATGAACGGATTAGTGCAATAATCTAACCAAGCCTAAGCAACATATATTTCCAAGGATAATCTACTTCTAAGTTCATGCATAAAAAAAATAAATTGGAATAACGGAAAGCATATAATTTCATAAACACATTATATTGATAAACACAGAGACGCAAATAAACAATAATTGTATAAGCATGCATATTAAAGAGAGGCAATTTAGTGCATAATGTAACTAATAACAACTATAAAGGCATTGATGATAAAAGTGAGCACACAATCTTATGAGCATATTGAATAAATGTGGAAAATATAAACAAACAATAACGGTAAAGGCATAAATATTGAAGAGAGCTAACTAAGCATACAATGGGGAAGGGAATGACTAAGGGAACAAACATGCATGAAACATGATGAGGGAATCTGTACAATGTGTGCGCATTCATTTAGCATTCGTAAACGCGTTCAAACGGTAAACAGCATGCAAGCGTTCGAGTACTGTTTGATAATGCGTTCGAACGATAAATAGAATGTCCACATTCATATAGCGTTCGTAAACGCATTCGAACGGGATGAGACCTAATGCATGATACAATAAAATGCTTGCGCGTTCGAGTAAAGTTCGTAAACGCGTTCGAACAGTAAACAAAATGCAAGCATTCCAGTAGCATTCTGAGGCGCGTTTGAATGGAAATAAGACATAATGTATACGTTCGTGTAGCGTTCGTAAACGCATTCGAACGGAATAAGACATAATGCATACGTTTGTGTAGCGTCCGTAAACGCATTCGGACGGAATGAGACAGACTGCATACGTTCATGTAGCGTTCGTAAACATGTTCGAACGAGATGAGACAGAATGCATACGTTCATGTAGCTTTTGGAAACGCGTTCAAAGGAGATTGCCAAAATGGCATCTGAAATGACACAAACACATATATGGATAAACAAATACACAATATAGGACCTCGTGTGCCCGATGAAACACATTTCACATTCAATCGGGTGCACCTCGTCCGGCTTAGTAAAATATCGTGGAAAAGGTAGCCTTTAGGCATTTCCCTAGAATATAGGACCTTTAATCCACCGTATTTAGCCCAAGCGCACGAGAATGCAATGCATTCGTAAATAAAGCAATGATATGCAAAGGGTAAATGACATAATAAAAGGCGTGGCAAAACATCATGGTAAAGGTAGCCTTCAGGCATTTCCCTCGAAGAGATGACCTTTAATCCACCCTAGTTAGCCCATGCGCATTATATTAAAATGCATATAAAAAAAGACAACAATAATATAGGACCTCGTATGCTCGATTAAACATATCTCACATTCAATCAAACATACTCCGTCCGGCGCGGTAAAACGTCGTGGCAAAGGTAGCCCTTGGGCTTTTTATCCCTCAAAATGAAGGACCTTTAATCCAACTTGATTTGCCCATACGCACTATATTATCATGAATAAATAAGTAACATGCAGAAAGTAATAGCATACTAACGACTAAATCATGCTTAAAAAATAAATAACATACTAGCAACCCAATCATGCTCGAATACATGGTTGGATGAAACAAAATGTGTGAATCTCTCGAGTGGTACGTGGCATTATATCCCGAGAGCAAACCGCAATACCGTCTATTTGGATTTAGCTAAAAAATTTACGTCCGGGTTTCCATCCGATATACCACAAGAGAAAACACATGTTCCATTCATTCAAGGACCACAACATATATCAACAAACGACTCTCATACGAAGGAATTCTAATAAACAACAAGAAAAGGATGAGAATAAATAAGATGGGTGCCCTCAGGTCCAACCTCTTAGGTCGTCTCTCGAAAGTGCGTTACACGGCCGTCGGAAGGGTTGATGCTCCGTAACTCCTCCAGTTCATTGGTCCACTGCTCTCGTTCGCTGCTTTGCTGTTTTGAGCTTGTCGTTTCCCCTGTTTTACTGTTGTTTTCCTACTGTTTCTTGCGGTAATTTAATAGTTTTAAAGTGCAGTTTTTTGGTCACTATTTTGCTATTTTAAGGGACTATTTTTTGCTACTGTTTTTGGTGTTTCGGCTGCTGTTTGAGGGGTGATTTTTCGATCACTGCAGTGCAGTTTTGGGGACTATTTTCGGTGATTACGGTGGTGTGTTTTAAGGCAGTTTATTCAGTCACTGTAGGGCTATTTTAGATGGCTGTAAGCGTGCAAGGAAGGACTGGACAATGGGCAATTTGTGAGGGTTGTGTGCGTGCAAGGGAGGGGTGTTTAAGGGTGATATTTTCGGTTGCTAGAGGGAGGAGGAGAAGAGAATTATTTTGCTTGTTATTCTTGTCTTGGGCGTGTAGAGCTAGGAGAGAGCAAGGGTTAGATTTGTGTTTCTTTTATAGGCAAAGGCTATGGTTCCTCTTGTTTGAATAGGAATGGGATCAAGCAATTATGGGGGAATATTTTTAAATTAGTGTCTCACAAGGAAAGCATCTAATTAAATTAGGAAGGTGATTTGTTCAAATTATGAATGGATTATTTAGATTTTATTTGATTTGTTTTAATTTCACCATGTGTTAAATATGTGTTTTGTTATTTTTCGGTGGGTTTTGGTGGGCTAATTGGACTTAGGCGTGAGGCTAGCAATAAACCCAGAAGTACCGACACCGTTCGAATGCCGATTCGAACGTGTTTATGAACGCAACACGAATGAAAATAGTGAACATGTGAATTGAATCCGATGACATACTTATTCTGAATTTCCCCTTCCGAAATTCATTTCCCGTGACTTCCGCAACCTAAAGAGTAGTGCCTCCGTACGAGACTCATCATCGGGTCTTATATGTAAAATGCAGTGCCTACAACAGGATACAGTACTAGTACTCTTAAATGCTGCAGCTATGGGGAAAGTATGACTAGGTCTTGACTTTCCGATTACAGAGAATAGTTACGCGGGATCCTATATATGCTTCATACGGGGTAGACACATCGCCAGCCCTAGGCCTAGCATATGACATCCGATACCGGATCGTATTACGCATTACATTGTATTACTACGCCTGATACAAATAATATTCCTCGGTGGATATTTCTGGAGAATTGGGTAGGAACTGTGCTTTGCTATAAGCCAACCATGTCTTGTAAATCGGTGAGAACGTGGTACGGGGTACGCACGTGTTCGGATAGTCCGATGACCGTATTTATTGTCAACATATCTAGGAATATCTTGGGTCGCTTCCCAAAGATTCACCAATGACATTTGACTCGAACAGAATTAATCTGGGATTAAGTATGAGAGAGAAAATTAATCTGGGATTAATTGCGGCAAGAATTTATCTGGGATTAAATCATCTAGAAGAGAGAACGCGATTAATTTAGAATTAATCGATAAAATAAATTTAATAGTTAAATTTGATTTTTCTATTTTATTTATTTATTTGGGCTAAAATAATATATCGGCTATATTAATTGAAGTTGGATTTCAAT
>SKCR01030703.1:0-295000 GCA_019454045.1 Zanthoxylum bungeanum | reverse complement strand
TAGTATACTGAAGCAGCCAAAAGGATTCTGGCAACCATGCAGTTAGGGTCCCCTGCTATCTTGAGCTTAATAGCAGCCCATCTAATGAAGTGAGGCCGAGTCAGAGTCGGCCATGGAACCAGAGCCTTAAGAAACACCTAACTACGCCCTCAAAATAAGAAAAGCGACCCCATCTGGCCCTTCACTCCTGAAGAAAAAGATACCCACAAACAGCCAATTTTAGGGGCACCCCAAGCTGCTCACGCAGGGACCAAAGAGGCTAGACCAAAGGCCCAGACAATGATCGAAAACTGCCCCATGGGCTGCAGCCCAACAACAAGCAGACAAAGCAAAACCTAACCCCAACCGGCCCAAAAAATGGCCGCTGCAAACCAGGCCCCAAATCCAGCCCATTGACAACAACAAGGCATGCTGGGGCAAGCCTGCCCAAACTTCAAGCCCAAAATAAAAGAACCAGACTACACCAGTCCAGGAATTTAAAATTGTCCGCCCGAATGCATAACTACAAACTGACAGCCCACAGGAGAGAGATTAAAGCACCAACCCCAATCCCCACAAGCCCACACTAAACCACGATCCCATCCAGCTGACGATCTTGAGCTCCTACTGTGCACGTACAACTTGACACGCATGACAGGCCCACGTGCAGCAGCCCATCTTGCAAGATCAAGCCCATAGAAGAGGTGCAGCCGAAACACCCCAGGAAAGAGGTGCACACAAAGGCAGAACACCAGGCTTTCCTCGACAAAACCCACGGCCCAGGAAGCCCACAAACTCGTGAAAAGTATCGGCCAGCCCACAGTACCATCAAAGGAAGCTAGATCAATTCACTGTAGGCCCATCAAAATAGCAAAGCCAGCCCAACCACAGAATTAGCCCACCTCCAGGAGCCATCCACATGCAGTAATACGTTAGTTCACGCACATAACAGATCACGTAATTATCGAAGCCTTACATGACCATATATAATGTTCACATTTCCTGTCCAATAAAAATTTCTTATCTCGAATGATAATGTGCGTGATTACACTATCAACCAACACATACATCTCTATATTTCCTTTTCTATGACCTATAATTTATTTCGAGAATCCATATCATTGTATGATGAAATTCATATCTGACATCAAACTAAAAGATATAAAATAAAGTACATCTTATATGACTAAAAAATATCCAAATAAAAATTTAATAAAACGAAATGCTAAATGGAGTTCAATAGTTCTAAGTCATAAACCATTCAGTAAATAAAAATAAAAATTAATGTTTAATTGCGATAGACATTTCCATCACCAATTAGGTGATCGATCTTTCTCTCTGGGTCCTCAAAGAAATCAAAGACATCAAGATGAGTGAGATCCACATGATCCGAGTCATCGATCAAGTTAGTTTCGATCTTCTTTAATTTGTTTGTCTTGGATGGTTGATAGAGATATACTAAATGGTCATTTGCATGACATATATGTGATCAATGTCAATTTCCTCCACATCGATAACATATTTGGTCATTATCGTTTTTGAGACATTTCTTTTCTGCATCATTCTCCTTATTTTTTCTTTAATAGACATTCCACCTCTGGTGGTGTCCATCCTTTTTATTTTTTTTGTCTTGAGTTCTTATGACCACTACATGGGCGGCAACCACGCCCTTTGCCCTCTCCTACCTCATCGACCATGTCCATTGGTTGTATGGGTATTTGCATCGCATATGGGAATGACTTAGAACCAGTTGGGCGTGACTCGAGATTTTTTATAAAGAGCTCATTATTTTGTTCAGCAACCAAGAGGCGTGATATCAAATCTGAGTATTTTCTGAAGCGATGCTCCCGATGTTGTTGTTTCGGAATCATATTTGATGCATGAAGATAGTGAATGTTCTTTCAAGTGTGTCTTCTTCAATGATATTTTCACCACAATTTCAATTGTGAGGTGGTGCAAAATAGCTCAAAGTATAGTCAGATATATTTAGGAAGTCCTACAACCTCATATTTGTCCACTCATATTTCTCTATATAGAGGAAAATATTTATTTGATTGTCATATCTCTCTTCCGGGTTATTTTATAAGATTAATGGATCTTTTACGGCTCTCATGCAAATGATGAATTAGGAAAATCATAGCTTTTGACTTATCTTACAGTTACAGAGACATTTGATTTTCTTGGCTTATGGTGCATTTTAGGCCCATAGTTTGTAGGTGTATTTTGGTATTCAAAACCCATGAGAGATAATTTCTTGTGGAAATTTACAAGTTTAGAGGACTTGACATTTTCAAAGTTGATTGTAAAGAGAAAAAGAAAGTTAATAAATATATCGTATAAAAGTAATTACTATTTAAAAAATATTAAACATATATTTAGAATCTAAGTTCATAAATATGATATTATAAATTCAGAACTTCAAATTCATAAATATGATATTATAAATTTAGAATTTCAAGTTTTATGGTAGATTTAAACTGTAGGTTTTAATCTAAAATTTAATTGATGATGTTAGAACTTTATATTATTTAATTGTAACATAAATTTAGAACTTGAGGTTTCATAATTATTTTGTACATTTAGAACTTCAGATTCTAATATAGAGATTAATTAATGAGGTTCTAAAATAAATCATAAAATAAAAACAAATTTTTATTTTTTAATGTGAAAGATCCAAATAAATGGTAATTGGTAAATGATTTTTTTTATTAATTTTTAAATAATTTTGGTCATCATTCCGTCCCTCGTATTTCCCTTCATTTCTTTTAAAAAATAAAATAAATAAAACCAAAGAACCCCAATCACTAAGGGTCTGTTGGTTCAACGGAGGGGATGAGAGGGGAGGGATTTTAATGGAGGGGAGGGAAGGGGAGGGGAGGGGAGGGGAATGATTTTAATTAATATATGTTTGGTTCAAAGGAGGGGAGGGGGGAGAGGAGGAGAGAGTTTTTAATTAAATATATGTTTAGTTAAAGAAGAGAGGAGAAAGATTTTAAAACTAAATTACTATTTTATCCTTATAGCATTTTATAAATAAATTAAAACAATATAGGCTTATATTATCTTTGAATTAAACAAATAATAAAATTAAAATTAAAAGCTCTACATAATACGTGTTATTAAAAATAAAATAAAAACAAATATAAGATAAGAGAATAAAAAGAATTGAATGGTGAAGCAAATATAAGAGAGATTGTAATTAAGATATTTTGGATTTTAATGTATAAGTAGGGATAATTAGTCAATGCATTTAATATTTAATTGCTCACTTTCTCTCCCCTCCAAAACCCCCCACTTTTGGAGGGGAGCAAAAATTGGCTTAGGAGGGATTTTGCTCCCCTCCCCTCCCCTCCCCCAAAAAATTGAACCAAACAACTATTATTTAAAATAATCCCTCCCCTCCCCTCCAAAACCCTCCAACCAAACAAGCGTAAGTCAATTCAATTCATTTCAATTTTCAGTTCAAAACGAACTAAAAAGTTTCTTGTTTTTGGAGGGCGAATCGCGGCGTTGAGTTGAATCGGGGCGAGTGAAGAATATCTAAAACTCAGTGTGTTGACTTGTCACTCTAATGGGTGCTGCGGGTTCTAAACTCGAGAAGGCTCTCGGCGACCAGTTCCCCGAAGGCGAGCGTTACTTCGGCCTCGAGAATTTCGGCAACACTTGCTATTGTAACAGCGTTTTGCAGGTTTAAACCCCAGCGTTTTGATCCTTTGCTTTGATTTTTTTTTTTTTTGGCCTAATTGCGATTTAGAATTTGATGTTTATTTTTTGATTAATTGAGAAATTAGGTTGTAATTCTGTAGTTCATAGAATATTTTTTTATTATTGGTTTCCTTTTCTTTGAATTTTAATTTGTGTTTTGGTTTTGACCTAAACACTCTCTTTTCTGTATGTTTACTGGTCTGTTTAGATTTAGCTGATTGTTTACTTGTTTCAAAATGAGAGAGAACCAATCTTGAATCCTCCCTGTTTAATATCTTTTGCTGACTGAGAAACAAAACAATGAAAAAGAATAATTTTGGGTAATTATTATAGCAGACATAAGATATGGGTTTAAGAAATGATGAATTGGGGTCTACAAGATGGGTGGGAATTATCTCTTTTTAAAGTGATTTCTGTTTAGTAAGAATTAATGTTTTATGTTACATGGGGGTATATGTCAAACTTGGTTATTTTAAGTTTGATGGCTTTAACATTGAAGGGTTTAATGAGTAAGGATTGATTAATAAGTTGAATTAGATTTTTATTATCTGAAAATACAAAGTTTTTGCCTTCATATGTCCCTGCCATAAAATGGTGCATGTATGTTACAAACATATTCAGTTTGTATTATCTGTTGACATTTAATTGTTTGGCAATGTAGGGTTGTAGCAGTAATTTTAATGTTTGTAAAAAATTGACATTTTATGTCTCCATACTCCATAGCAACATCCGATGTGCCATTTCTATTATGCTGAATAGGTTTTCAATCTACCCTTGGTTATAAATTTCTGATTTTTTTTTTCCATTGGTGGTGTTTTAAATGTTTGATTTCTCATTGTGAATTTATAATTTCTATGCAGGCACTTTATTTTTGTGTTCCATTTCGTGAACAATTGCTAGAATATTACTCAAATAATAAGAACATTGGGGATGCTGAAGAGAATCTCTTGACATGCTTGGCAGACTTATTTACGCAGGCAAGTTTCCTACTAGTTAGACCTGTCAGACTTTTTGTGCTGTTTTTTCATAGTGCTCCCCTAAATTAAATGAGATATTCTAACAATTTCCATGGAATTGAGTTTAAAGGAACTGATAAAGACTGTTTGGCGGCCAAGAAAGTAAAGGGAAATTGCTGAGAAAGTTAGATCTAACTCGGAGAGAAAACTTGTTATTAACCAATCATCATAAACTGTATTTACACTTATTATCAATCCATACGGCAGAGAAGCCTTGTATACACACTATGCTTAACAAACTCAACTAACTAACTGACTCTAACACCCCCTCAAGCTCATGGTCTAGGAAAGACCAATAGCTTGGATCGCAAGTCAGCAAAGTGATCAAAGCTCAGTGGTTTGGTCAGCACGTCTGCAACTTGATTAAAGCCAGGGACATGTTCAACTATCAGCTCTTTGCGTGCTTTATGTTCATGTATAAAGGGAATATCAAGCTTTATGTGCTTTGTGCGAGGATGATACACGAGGTTCTTGGCAATAGCTTCTGCACTCTTATTATCGCACCATATCTTGGGAGGTTGTGGAATATCAATCTTCAATTCTTTAAGTAGCTGATCCAGAGAATTTCTGAAGCCACAAGAGCTAGGGCTCTGTACTCGGCCTCTGTTGTGGACCGAGAAACAATGTTTTGTTTCTTGGAGGACCAAGAGACCAAATGGTTTCCCATAAAGACACTGTAGAAATTGTATAAATGGAGTCAGTTAAGTTTTATTATTTACTGCTATAATTGTACAGTTTAAATTAGTAGATTATGATTAGAGTTATGATAAGAAATATTATCTCAAGTTGATAGAGATAGAGCTGATCTTTAAGAGTTTCAGTTGTAACAAAATGCTTCTTGTTTATCTCATACACTTGTGTATATATGTCTTGTAATCTAATTCAATAAAAGCAAGAAGATTATCTTTTCCCTCATCAAAATCTTCATGGTACCAGAGCCTCATCATCTCTAAATCCGATTATTCTTCTTCAAACTCACTAACAAACTCTCACCATGACAAAGTATGGCATGGCATCTCAAACCTCAGTGAAATCACTGGCTGCTACCTATCACGGCAATGAAGGACCTCACACAGTCACCTGCCATCGACTCAATGGACATAACTACCTGCAATGGTCTCAATCAATGCTTATGTTCATATGCGGAAAATGGAAGGAAGACTACCTCAATGGTGATGCCACAGCCCCATCAACTGTTGACCCGAAGTACAAGACATGGAAGATTGATAATCATCTAGTCATGTCATGGCTGATCAACTCTATGAACAATGACATAGGTGAGAACTTTCTTCTCTATGGGACAACAAAGGAAATCTGGGATGCAGCCAAGGAGACCTACTCCAGTTCAGATAACACATCTGAATTGTTCCAAGTTGAAGCTCAATTACATGACCTTCGACAAGGAACTTTATCGGTGACTCAATACTTCCAACTCTCTGTCTCGATATTGACAACAACTTGACATGTTTGAAGTCATCTCATGGAAGTGTACTGATGATGCTGCCATCTTCAAAGGAATCATCGAGCAGAAAAGGACCTTCAAGTTCCTACTGGGCCTCAACAAAGAACTAGATGAAGTTAGAGGAAGATTGATGGGTTTGAAGCCATTTCCAAGCACTCGAGAAGCCTTCTCAGCTGTAAGACATGAAGAAAGCAGAAAGAGAGTCATGATGGGACCACTAGGAGACTTAGAAGAAGGATTTGCTCTTGCTGTTCGAGGTTATCAGCACAACAATGAAAACAAGACACGACGAGGACGACCATGGTGTGACCACTGCAAGAGACCAGGCCATCTCAGAGAAACTTGCTGGAAGATTCATGGAAAACCAGCAGATTGGAAGCCCCGACAGTCAGAAGATCATGTGAATGCTGCTGTGACCATCAAAGACTCCTCAAATGTGATAGCACATACTGGTCCATTCACCAAAGAGCAACTTGAGGTGCTACAACAGTTGTTCAACCAAGAGGCCTCGACATCTGACTCTGCTGTTGCCTACACTGCTGGGAAGTTGACCTCCAAGCCATGGATTGTTGACTCAGAAGCTTCAGATCACATGACAGGTGATAAGTCTCACTTCAGCTCATACAATCCAATCAGCACCAACTCATCAGTTCGAGTAGCTGACGGATCAGTGTCCAAAGTCATGGGGAGAGGTTCCATAGTCCTGTCACAGGACATAATTCTTCACTCAGTGCTACATGTTCCTTCTCTTAAATGCAATCTGATCTCTGTCAGCAAATTGAGTTATGATCTATTGTGTGAAATCAAATTCTTACCAAATTTGTGCTTGTTTCAGGATCTAAATTCGAGGAAGATGATTGGCAGTGCTAGGTTGTGGTCAGGACTTTTTCTCTTCAACAATCATGGTCAGAAAAAGAACTCACAATATTTCACTTCTTTGTCTAATTTCTGTCATCAGTCCTTAAGTGTCAATAAAGATAATGAGGTTATGTTATGGCATTATCGCTTAGGTCATTTGAATTTCCTATATCTCCAAAAAATGTTTCCTTCTTTATTCATCAATAAAATTCCGAGTTCTTTCCAGTGTGAAATATGTCAATTAGCCAAACACACTCGCAATACTTATTCTAAAATCAACTATAAACCATCCAAACCATTTGCTCTAATTCACAGTGATGTATGGGGGCCTTCTAGAGTAAAAAATCTATCTGGTTCTAGGTGGTTTGTATCCTTCATTGATGATCATACACGACTAACTTGAATATTTCTCATGAAAGAAAAATCAGAAGTGGAAACCATCTTCAAACACTTCAATTCAATGATCCACACACAGTTCCAAACCAAAATTCAAATTTTAAAAACTGATAATGCCTTAGAATACTTCAAATCCACCATGAGTTCTTATCTTCTAGACCAAGGCATAATTCATATCAGCTATTGTGCTCACACCCCTCAACAAAATGAAGTTACAGAAAGAAAAAATCATTGTTTTAAAACTCGGTCGAGGCGGCCGCCTCGCGACGAAGGCGCTTCGAGGCGGCCGCCTCTTTCGGTTTTTTAGAGGCGGCCACCTCACTGCGATTGAGGCTGCCGCCTCAGGCCAAATTGGTGTGAGGCGGCCGCCTCAGTCGCAATGGCTTTTTTTTTATTTTAAATTTTTTTAGGTGAAACGACGACGTTTTGGCTATTCCAAAACGTCGTCGTTTGGTTTCACTATATAAACGGCATATTAGGGTTAAAACACATCCTCTTCTCTTCGGCTTTTAGGGTTAAAGCTTCTGCAACCTCCTCTTCGGCTTCTGCAATCTTCTTTTCGGCTTCTGCAACCTCTTCTTTTCGGCTTCTGCAATCTTCTTTTCGGCTTCTGTAATCTTCTTTTCGGCTTCTGCAGTCTCCTCTTCGGCTTCTTGAAGTCCTGCTCGTCTTTTATTTTTTTTCAAACAAATTGTTATATGTTGTTTTATGGAGTATGATATATCCTTCTTTGGGGACGATCTCATCATTTTTATTCCAATATTGCATGAAATTCATCTTTGGCTATCCCCAGCCTATCAGTGTCACTGGAATCAACGACATAGATTATTGCCTGTGTATTTGGAAAGTAGCATCTCCAATATGGCCTATGGCAGAGAACAGAATAAACAGATGATTAGCTTATGCAGTTAATGGGATAATTGGAGCCTTCAAGATACAATTTTACCCTTTTTAACACCTTTAGCTTAATCAAATGATTTGAAATATTTACTAGAATTATCCACTGCCTGTTGTGTTGATATTACATTTTTTATTATTTTTCCTCATTTCGGATCGAGGCGCCCGCCTCGCCGCCTCGAGGCGGTCCGCCTCGCGCCTCAATGGCCGGCCGCCTCGAGGCGCCGCCACGTATTTTTAAACATTGTTGTTAAACGTAGCTAGATCATTAATGTTCTCTTCCAACGTGCCGAAACATTTCTGGGGTGATGCAGTCCTTACCTCTGCCTTTCTGATCAATAGAATGCCATCTAGGATTCTCAGGTTTCAAAGTCCTTATCAAATCCTCCAAAAACATTTCCCCCATAGCAGATTCCTTACGTCAGATATTCCCACAAAATGCTTTGGTTGCACCACATTTGTTCATATTCCTCAACAATTCAGAGGAAAATTGGATCATAGATCCATCAAATGTATTTTCCTAGGGTATTCCTCCAATCAGAAGGGTTACAAGTGTTATTCTCCAACCACGAAAAGAGTCTATACCTCCATGGATGTAACATTTTTCGAGTCAACCATACTATCACAAATCTGCAATTCAGGGGGAGAATATACAAGAATTTCAGATATGGGAAAATACCATCTCATCAGAGGTTAGACAATCAAATCTGCCATCATCTCCATCAAACACAAATAGCCTTATTCCAGTGTCAGCACCTGTACTTGATAATATTGTGAATGAACCAGAGAACAACATGAATGAAGAACCACCGTTGCCAGCACCTGACCAGTCATCAGAACCGAGTTCAGCCTCCACAAAGATAAGCCCAGGTATGCAACTCACTCCAGATATTGATAACACTGTTGATCTTCCAATTGCTCAAAGAAAAGGAACTAGGTCATGTACTCTACATCCTTGGTCCAAGCATCTCTCCTACAGTAATCTATCTGAGTCATACAGAACATTCATCACCACACTTGACAGTATACAGATTCCAAAGTCTGTATTCGAAGCTCTCAAGCATTCAGGGTGGACAAAGGCAGTAAATGAAGAAATCAGTGCTCTTGAGAAGAATCACACCTGGAAAGTCACTAAACTACCACCAGGGAAGAAAACAGTAGGCTGCAAATGGATTTTCACTGTCAAACACAAGGCTGATGGAAGTATTGAGAGACTGAAAGCTCGATTAGTAGCTAAAGGATACACTCAGTCTTATGGAATTGACTACCAAAAGACCTTTGCTCCAGTGGTTAAGCTTAATACAGTCAGAATTCTTCTCTCAGTTGCAGCTAATTGTGACTAGAACCTACATCAACTCGATATAAAGAATGCTTTTCTCAATGGTGACCTTGAAGAAGTGTATATGGAAGTACCACCGGGATTGGGAAATTCTCAGAACTCATGTTTGTAAGCTGCAGAAATCCTTGTATGGTCTAAAGCAATCTCCCCGTGCCTGGTTTGGAAGATTCACCAAGTTCATAGTAAAGCTTGGATACAAACAATGTCAGTCAGATCACACACTGTTTGTAAAGGTCAACTCAGGAGGAAGAATTGCCACTCTCATAGTTTATGTTGATGACATTATCCTATCTGGAAATGATGAAGAGGAACTAACCAGTTTGAAGGGACATCTTGCCACTGAATTTGAGATCAATGACTTGGGATTTCTTAAGTACTTCTTAGGCATGGAAGTGGCTCGATCAAAACAGGGAATTGTAATATCTCAAAGAAAAAATGTCCTAGATTTACTCAAAGAAACTGGAATGTCAGGATGCAAACCAGCTGATAATCCAATGGATGCCTATAACAAGCTTGGAACTGCTTCTGACAGTGCACCAGTTGACAGAGGGAGATATCAAAGACTAGTTGGTCGACTCATATACCTTGCTCACACACGACCAGATATTAGTTTCTCAGTTAGTGTTGTTAGTCAGCATATGAACAAACCAACTGAAGAACACATGGAAGCTGTAATAAGAATTTTGAGATATCTAAAAATGAATCCTGGAACTGGTATTCTATTTAAGAAAGGAAACAGTCGAAGCATTGAAATGTATATTGATGCAGACTGGGCTGGAAACGTCTCAAACCGCAGATCTACCTCTGGTTACTGCTCTTATGTATGGGGAAACATAGTAACTTGGAGGAGTAAGAAGCAGGCTGTGGTTGCTTAGAGCAGTGCTGAAGCAGAATTTCGATCATTGGCTTTAGGCATATGTGAAGGAATATGGATCAAGAAGGTGTTAAGTGAGTTGAATCTAAAGAACTTGGAACCAATCAAGTTATACTGTGACAACCAAGCAGCAATCAGCATAGCTAAAAATCCAGTCCATCATGATAGAACTAAACACATTGAAATTGATAGGCATTTCATCTCCGAGAAGGTTGAAAGTGAGATAGTTCAGCTGATTTACACCCCTACTCGACTCCAAACAGCCGACATACTCACCAAGGCTCTACCTAGAGTAAACTTTGAAGACTTGAGTTGCAAGTTGGGGATTTACAATATGTACAACCCAACTTGAGGGGGAGTGTAGAAATTGTATAAATGGAGTCAGTTAAGTTTTATTATTTACTGCTATAATTGTACAGTTTAAATTAGTAGATTATGATTAGAGTTATGATAAGAAATATTATCTCAAGTTGATAGAGATAGAGCTGATCTTTAAGAGTTTTAGTTGTAACAAAATGCTTCTTGTTTATCTCATACACTTGTGTATATATGTCTTGTAATCTAATTTAATAAAAGCAAGAAGATTATCTTTTCTCTCATCAAAATCTTCAGACACAATAGCTCCTATGGACCTGCGATCATCAGGATTATATTCCCAATCATCATCTGAGTAACCAGTGAGTGATAGATTTCCACTGCAGACCAAAATGGGAATTGTTCTGTAGGTATCTCAGTACTCTCTTGTAGGCTTGCCAGTGGAGAGTTGTGGGAGAAACCAAAAACTAACTTAGCTTGTGAACTGTATGTGATATTTCAGGCCTTGTGAGTAATATACTTGTTGGAATTAGAAAAATAATAAATTAGTTGATTGCAAGAATAATTAGTATTTATGTATAATATTTACTTTCCTAATATATTGTATTCTCATAGCTGTATAAAAATGTCTTGTAAATACTTAATAAAGCAATATAAAAGTAATCTTCTCTACATGGTATCGGTTGGTTGATCATAGGGCTTTTTTCAGCAACACCGCCGCCACTACCACTGCCACCGCCGACGTCACTGTTTCGGCGCGTCCGACGACACCTCTGGCATCCTCTGACTCCTTGTCAGCCGATTGTCTCAATTCTGTTGTTGGTTTCCTCCTTTGGCATGTCCCTCTTCTTGTTTTTCCCAAACTATCCCCGGAACCCTAGATTTACCCACTATCACTTCTGCAACTTTAACCGGGGTGCAAGACTGACAAAAAGAAAAAAATGCTGCAAATCATAAGAAAAAAATGAAAATTAGACAAAAACAAAAGAAAGGAAAAGAAAAGAAAATAACTGCTTACATCAATCACAGTACACTGGGTTTGAAAGGAAAAAAGATTATTGAAAATTTGAACACTCCAAAAATTGTTTCAGACGTTGTCCGTTTATTTTAAATACATCATCCCTAGGATTCTCAATATCAATAGCTCCATATGGGTAAACGTGGTTCACAATAAATGGGCCATTCCATTTGGATTTCAATTTTCCAAGAAATAAATGAAGATGAGAATTATAAAGCAAATTTTTTTTACCAATTTCAAATGTTTTTCGTGATTATCAACTATCATGAAAGACCTTAGTTTTAGCTTTAAAATTTTTCGCATTCTCATATGAATCATTTTTAACTCTTCAAATTCATTTAATTGCAATTTACGTTCATGACTGACATTTTCAAGGTTTTAGTTGAATGCTTTAATAGCCCAATATGCCTTATGCTCAAGTTCTACAGGAAAATGACAATGTTTTCCATAAACTAGACGATAGAGAGACATTCCCAAAGATGTTTTAAAAGCTGTTCGGTATGCCCAAAGTGCATCAGTCAGTCGAAAAGATCAATCTTTGCGATTTTGGTTAAACTTTTTTTCCAAAATTTGTTTGATTTCCCTATTTGCTAGTGCAACTTGACTATTTGTTTGAGGGTGATAGGAGGTGAAAAATTTATGTGTAATTCCATACTTTTTCATTAACGACTCAAAAGGCTTGTTACAAAAGTGATTACCTTCATCAGTTATAATGGCTCGAGGGATTTCAAATCTACTTAAAATATTTTTTTTAAAAAAATTTAATCACAATTTTGTGATCATTGTTTCGACAAGGTATTGCCTAAACCTATTTTGAGACGTAATTGACTGCAACTAAAATATATAAAAATCCAAATGACGGTGGAAATGGACCCATGAAATCTATTTCTCAACAATCAAAGATTTCGATAACAAGAATGAGATTTAAAGACATCATGTTACTTTAGAAATGGATCCCAACTTTTGATAATTTTCACAAGTTTTGCAAAAAACATGTGTCTTTAAATAAGGTGGCCAATAAAATCCACACTGTAAGATTTTTGCAGCGGTTTTTTAGATGAGAAGTGACCTTCGCATGCTTCTGAATGACAAAATTGAATAACACTAATCTCATTGTTTGGTATGCATCGTCGGAAAATCTGATCAGGGTAATACTTGAACAGATATGGATCGTCTAAGTAGAATATTTTGAATTTGGTTAAAAATTTCTTCTTGACTTGATGGCTCGAGACTGGAGGTATTTTTCTTGTTGCAAGAAAATTGACAATACCAATGCATTGTATTTATAGAAAATAAAAAATCATCAGGAAAAGAGTCATTGTTAGGAGTTGTCAGTTGATGACTCATTTGCGAGTCTCGATAAATGATCTGCAACTACATTCTCTGCTCCTTTCTTGTTCTTGATTGTGAGATTGAATTCTTGAAGCAACAAAATTCATCGTAGTACTCTTGGCTTTGCATCCTGTTTAGACATCAAATATCTAACAGCAGCATGATCAGAATAAACAACGGTTAATGAACCAATTAAATATGATCGAAGTATGTCCAATGCAAATATTACAACAAGTAGTTCTTTTTCCGTGGTAGTGTAATTCATCTGTGCACTGTTTAAAGTTACTTTCGTAATAAATGGCATACAGCTTACCTTCCTTTCTCTGTCCTAATACTGCGCCAATTGCATAATAATTGACATCACATATTAGCTCAAAAGGCAAAGACCAATCATGAGATTGCATGATAAGAGCAGGAGTTAAAAGACTGATAATCTTCAAATGACTTTGGACATTCTTCTGTCCATTCAAATGTTGCATCTTTTAATAGGAGGTTACACAATGGTCTAGATATAGTACTAAAGTTTTAAATGAACCTCCTATAAAATCCTGCATGTCCTAAGAAAGAACAGATTTCTCTTACTGTTTTTGGTGGTGGCAATTTAGAGATCACCACTATTTTGCCTTGTCAACCTCAATACCTTTAAATGACACAACGTGGCCCAAAACAATTTCCTGAATGAGTCATGAAATGATATTTTTCCCAGTTTAACACAAAGTCATTTTTCTTCACATCTTTTCAAAATATTTTCAAATTATTCAAGCAATTATCAAATGAGTTCCCAAAAACAGTTATATCATCCATAAAGACCTCTAAATAATGTTCAACCATGTCACTAAATATGCTTAACATGCATCGTTGGAATGTTGCTGGTGCATTACAATGACCAAATGACATTTTCCTAAATGCAAATGTTCCAAAGAGACGTGAATGTTGTCTTTTCCTGGTCTTCTAAAGTAATGAGAATTTGATAATAACCTGAGTAACCATCAAGAAAGCAGTAGTAGGGATGTGCTGCTACTCTTTCCAAAATTTGGTCAAGAAATGGTTAAAAAAATGATATTTTCTAGTGGCGTCATTTAGTTTTTTATAATCAATGCACATACGCCAACTAGATGAGATTCGAGTTGGAATTGATTATTCTTTATAATTTTTAACAACAGCTATTCCTGATTTTTTTGGCACAACTTGTGTAGGATTTACCCATTTACTATCAAAGATAAGGTAGATAATGCCTACATCGAGAAGTTTAAGGATTTATGTTTTTACTACTTTCATATGAGAGTTTATTTTCTTTGAGGTTGACGATATGTCTGAAATTATCTTCTAAATATATTATGTGTTAGACCCGGCCGGCGGTTCGGTTCCGGTTCGGAACCGAACCGAACCGGCCGGTTTCGGTTCCGCAAGTGTGGAACCGGAACCGAACCGGTTAAATCCGGTTCGGTTCCGGTTCCACGCTTAAGTGGAACCGGAAAGTCGAACCGAACCGGAACCGAACGGTTCGGTTCGGTTCGGTTCGGTTCATTTTTTTTTTTAATTAATTAAAATAAAAAATTGAGAGGAGTCAAATCATTAAATAAAAAAAATTTATTAATTAAAAAAAATGAGATTAAATTTATAAATAAAAAAAAAATTATTACATTGAAGAGCTTGAGCTTAAATTTTTTAAAATTTAAGTTGCCTACGTATCCTCCAAGGGTGAGAGGAATCAAAGCTCACGTAGTTCCATTACAAGTTTAAGACATATCCCCTTTGTAAATTATAATTTTACATTTATCAATCATCATTATCAGTTGATCCTTCGGCTCGGGTCCGCAGCTTCCGCTTGCACTTGTTGCAGAAGCATTATCGAACAAATCTTCAAAATCATCGGGGGCATCTTCTTGTTGTCTCAGATCAGCTCGAGTCCAATCATCAACACAAGCTGTTGCTTCTAGAGTGCTTGGATGTAATGAAGATCGCCTAGCTTCCAATATATTACCTCCCAAGCTGAAGCTTGCTCAACCGCAACGGTGGAAATAGGTGCTGCCAATATCTCTTTAGCAATAATAGATAAAACATGATATATATTTTGATGCCGGTTCCACCATTCAAGGATTTTAAAATTTTTACTGCATAAACTTTCATTAGAAAACTCAAAATTTGTAGATAAATAATTATCTAATTCAGGGTTATTAGTTGTTGTCGTATCCCTAGATTTTTTATTTCGTTGTAATAACCAACGATCCCCTGCGCTAAGTCTTGGTTGAATTACCGGTTCGCTACTACTAGACTGACCTATTGTTCCTAAGTTATATCTTACAATATAATCATTAAATAAAATAATTAAATCACTTTTTAAATTCGTCATTATGCTCGTAATATCAATGTCATCTAATATTCCTAAATAACCATAGTAAGCTTGTAAACCACCATTCAAACCTTCTAATTTAAATCTAGGATCAAAAAACAGCAGCAATAAGATAAAGTAAAGGAATTTCTCTAAAATAATTCAACCATTTTACCTTCATAACAGTAATGGCTTCGAGCAAAACAATATCATTAGGGTCGTCACTGTCAACATGTTCATCGAGAGTGCCAACAATATTCAAACTTTCAAGAAGAAATAAATGTGCAGTGGGATAATAAACACCGCTAAAAACTAAAGTAGCATCATTAAAAACTCTTAAAATATCTAAAATTCTAGAAAATTTAATCGGTTTAATACCATTTATTTTACAAAATTTTGTCCATTCCCTCCTAACTTGAGAATATGACCAAATACAGTTAAGTGCCGTTTTAATAGGATCAAGGAAAGGAGATAATAATTTTCTCTCCTAAACCATATTCATCAAAAATTACCTTCATCATTCTATAAATATTATGTGCAGTATGTTGGTCATCAAAAACTCTAAATGCAATAAGTCGTTTTTGCATGGTAAATGATGCATCAATCCAATGACAAGTCACACCCATGTATGCGTGTGTTTGCCAATGGTCACTCCAAATATCAGAACATATAGAAATACGGCCTTTCATCTCTTTAAATATTTCATTTAAATAATTTTACCATCTTTATATAATTTGAAAATATGACGTTTTGTTGTGTTTCGAGTCATTTTACATGCAGCAGGGTTTAAAGCATTATGCACGTTAATTAGTAAAATGAAGTTTTCACCAAAGCTTAAAGAAAGATGTGCCATACATGTTAATTTCGCAAATTCTTCTCTATTTTTTGCATCAGAATATTAAATAAATCTACACTACTCGTACCTCTACTAGATGATGCGTACCTGGCCATTTGAGTCTGCGTCGTATCAATGCCAAATTCAACCGGATGATGTTTCTCCATGTGCTTGATCATATTTCCGTATCCACCAGAAAATTTATAGATAACCCCACAATAGTTGCAAATTGCTCGTTGTGAACCATCGTCTAGGCGTTCCAAATTAAAATGAATTTTGAAAATATCGGAGGACCGAGCCTTAACTTCTCTTCTCCGTGATTGTGCACTGACACTGGGGCCGCTCTCTTGGGTCGGCATAATTGACATTATGTTCTCGATGAGCTTGCCATTTGAATAATTGCGATGCGAATGTCGAATGTGATAACAAATTAATTAACAACTAAAATAAGAGAATTGTATTGAAGTAAGATTGAGAATAAGAGATTTATAGAAAATGAGAGAGTTGAGAGAAATTGGTGTGATGAAATTATGAAAAATGAATCCTATTTATAGAATTTTAGAATTTTTTTGATACCAAAAATGCCCCTAAATATAACCGTTTTATTACCGTTATTAGGGGTACATTAGTATTTTTTATTTTATATAATAAAAAAAATTTTATAATTTTTTTTATAATTTTTTTTTTTTGGCAGGGAGCATCCCCCAACGGCAGTAGCCGTTGGGGGAATAAGTAAGGCCCCCAACGGCTACTAGCCGTTGGGGGCCTTAGGGTTCCTGTTGGAACCCTACGGTTCCAACAGGAACCCAACGGTTCCAACCGGAACCGTCCGAACCGGTGGAACCGTACGGTTCCACCGGTTCGAGTTGGGGTGGAACCCCAACCGAACCGGTCCCATTCCGGTTCGGTTCCGGAACCGGAACCGGTTGGAACCGGCCGGTTCCGGTTCCGAACCGGAACCGTGGCCGGGTCTATTATGTGTGCGCTAATCAAAGGGTTAATGCCTTTTATATCTTTTAAAGTTCATCCAATTGCCAGTTTATGTTCTCTTAACACATTTAACAATTTACCTTCTTGATCACTTGTGAGGGAGGAAGAAATTATCACAGGGTAAGTTTGTTCATCTCCAAGAAATGCATATTTGAATCCTTCTGGTAAAGTCTTTAATTCTAATTTGGGTGCTTTTTCATGTTTTTCTTCTTCAAGTGTTCCTAGTTCCTCATAATTTTGTCTCTCTCTATCGTATTTCAGTACCTGTGTATAATCAAGTAAAGAAAATTATTAGAAATTGTGAAAATTTGTGAAGAAAATGTCTATAAACATTTGCTTGATTTAGAACTTACAATGAGAGGCCTTTATATAGGCATTATACAACTACCATATTAAATACACAACTACCATATTAACTACCATATTAAATACAAAACACCACAACTACCAACTACACACAACATAACTAATTCCAACACCTAACTAATTCCAACACTCCCCCTCAAGCTGGAGCATACATGTTATATGCACCAAGCTTGTTACAGATGAAATCAATACGAGGACCACGAAGAGACTTAGTAAGGGCATCTGCTAATTGACCGTCTGAGTTGACAAAGCTAGTAGCAATATATCCTGACAAAATTTTCTCTCTGATAAAGTGACAATCCACTTCTATATGTTTGGTCCTCTCGTGAAACACAGGATTGGAGGCGATATGTAATGCTGCCTGGTTGTCACAGATTAGTTTCATTTGTGCTCCTCCTCCTCCAAACTTTAATTCTTGCAGTAACTGTTTCAACCATATCAGCTCACATGTTGCTAAGGCCATAGCTCTATATTCTGCCTCTGCACTAGACCTGGCAACAACAACTTGCTTCTTACTCTTCCAGGATATGAGATTACCTCCAATCAAAACACAATAACCTGTAGTAGAGCGTCTATCGGACGGAGAACCCACCCAATCTGCATCAGAATAACCAATAACCTGAGTATGTCCCTTGTCTTCATATAGTAGACCTTGACCTGGTGCTCTTTTAACATATCTAAGAATGCGTATAACAGCATCCCAATGACTTTGGCAAGGGTTTTGTAGAAACTGACTAACCACACTTACAGCAAAAGAAATATCTGGTCGTGTGATGGTAAGGTAGTTTAGCTTCCCAACTAATCTCCTGTATTGTCCAGGATCATCCAGTGGTTCTCCGATTAGCTTCCTATACTCTTCAGGATTCTCCAACGGCTCCCCCTGTTTTGGTAGGAGTTTAATATTGGATCCATAGGTGTGTCCACTGTCTGCAATCTAACATACCAGTCTCCTGAAGAATATCCAATGCATACTTCCTCTGGGAAATAGCTACCCCAGAGTTAAATTGTGCCACGTCTATGCCAAGAAGTACTTGAGTCGTCCCAAATCCTTAGTCTGAAAATGATTAAATAGGTGTGTTTTTAGCTCCCGAATACCCTCTTGATCACTTCCAGTGATGACGATATCATCCACATAAACTACTAAGTAGATACATTTGCCATTGGAATGGCGGTAGAAAACAGAGTGATCAGCTTCACTACGAGTCATACCAAAATCTGTAATTACAGCACTGTGAACCTCCCAACCAAGCACGAGGAGACTGTTTTAAACCATAAAGAGAACAGCGAAACCGACATACCAAACCATACTCCCCCTGAGCAACAAAACCAGGTGGTTGCTCCATATAACTTTCTCCTGAAGATCACCATGGAGAAAGGCATTCTTGATGTATAACTGATAAGGGGCCAATGACGCATAGCCGCAATGGAGAGAAACAATCGGACAGAGGCAATTTTGGCCACAGGAGAAAAAGTGTCACCATAGTCCATACCAAATATCTGTGTATAGCCCTTGGCAACCAGACGAGCCTTAAGACGATCAATGTTCCCATTAGGACCAACCTTCACTGTATAAACCCACCGACAGCCAACTACAGATTTGCCGGACGGTAATGGAACCAAATCCATGTGCCACTAGAGTGTAGGGCGTCCATTTCATCAATCATTGCCTGCTTTCCACCCGGGGTGGGATAATGCCTCACTGAGCTTTTTAGGAATAGAAACAGAAGACAAGGTGGAAACAAAAGCATAATATGGAGCAGATAAACGATGATAACTCATAAATGTGTATATAGGATGAGGATTGCGAGTGGAACGAATACCTTTGCTATTGGCAATAGGACCATGTAGGGCAGGCAGATCCACAGTAGGGGTAGGAGCTGGAGCAGGGTGTGAGTCAGCCTGGAGAGGTGGGGGGCGAGGACGACGTTGGTAGACCTGAAGAGGACGAGGTAATGGGACAACCTCTGATGGAGGACTATAGAATGGAACGGGAAGAACCTCTGGATGGAGTGTAATGGGCGGTGTATCTGGAGAGAAAAATGGGGATGACTTAAAGAAGGTAACGTCAGCAGAAATGATGTAACGGTCAATAATGGGAGAATAACAACGATACCCTTTTTGAAGTCGAGAATAACCCAAGAAGATACATTTGATGGACTTAGCACCCAATTTATCCCGGCCTGGTGTCAGGTTATGGACAAAGCAAACACAACCGAATATGCGAAGGGGTAAATGATGGAGAGGTTGAGTGGGAAATAGAATGGAGTGGGGAAGTTGATTTTGTAAAACAGAGGAAGGCATACGATTAATTAAATAGCAATTTGTGAGAACAACATCCCCCCAGAAACGAAAGGGCAGATGATTATGGAGTAGAAGGGTACAGGCAGTGTCAATGAGATGTTTGTTTTTACGTTCAGCGACACCATTTTGTTGGGGTGTGAGCACAAGAGGACTCATGAAGAATACCGGGGGATGACATGAAGTTTTTGAACGGGGAAGAAAAATATTCACGAGCATTATCACTGCGTAATATGCGTATAGGAACACCGAATTGAGTTTGAATCTCAGCACAAAAGGCTTTAAAGGTCGAAAATAACTCAGAACGATCTTTAAGTAAGAAGAGCCAAGTGTTTCGAGAATGGTCATCAATAAATGTAACAAAATAGCGAAATCCCAAAACAGAGTTGACACGACAAGGACCCAAAACATCAGAATGAACTAAGTCAAATAGGGACGCAACCCAATTATTGATACGCTTGGGAAACTTAGTACGAGTTTGTTTACCAAGTTGACACGACTCACAATTAAAGGAAGATAAAGCAGAAAGATGCGGAGCTAGCTTCTGGAGCTTGGACAGACTGGGGTGACCCAACCGACAATGAATGACTTGGGCAGAATCAGAAGAAGTGCAAGCAACGGAAGGTAGTGACTTTGAAAGGTGATAGAGGCCTTGTGACTCACGTCCTGTACCAATCATCCGTCCCGTACTCTGGTCCTGCACGACAACAGAATTATTAAGAAAAGTGACAGAGCAGTTAAGATCATGAGTAAGTTTACTAACGGAAATAAGATTAAAAGGACAACCAGGTACATAAAGAACAGAGGTCAATGGTAAGGAAGGAACAGGAGAAGCTCGCCCGATACCTTTAGCAACAGTTTTAGAGCCATTAGCAAGGGTAATCATAGGAGAGAATCTGAACCGGTTAAAGATGAGAAAAGGTGTGGATTACCAGAAATATGATCGGAGGCTCCAGAATCAATAACCCAGGGGCCGAGAGGAGAGGACTGAGTGAGGAAGGCCACAGAATTACCATTGTGGGCAACAGAAGCAGAGGATGGTTGTTGAGAGGCCTGATACTGAAGGAAAGCAGCATAATCCGGGCCAGATAAGGTAACCTGTTGAGATGGGTGCTCGGAAGAAATAGGAGAGGCAGTGCTGTCAACTTGAGCAACCTTGGCAGTAGAGGGACGAGGGGGTTTTCCATGAAGCTGATAGCAACGCTCTCGGGTGTGACCAACCTTTTGACAGTAACTACATTTGGGACGCACTCCTCGATGAATATGGGATCCACGATTGCCCGTGGAACTGCCCTGTGCTGCAAAGATAGAAGGCTCTGCGAAGTGGGACTCAGAGTCAATGACGGAAGTGGAGACTCGGAGAAGTCGAGCAAAAATATTTTCTAGAGAGGGGATAGTAGTACTAGCCAAAATCTGATCACGAACGGGCTGAAGCTCAGATCGGAGCCCAATCAAAGTTAACACCATAAAGAACTGTTCTCGCTGGCGTTCCTGTTCAGCAATTGTAGTGGTAATTGGCAAGATAGAATTGAACTCCTCTCGCAATGATTCAATCCGACCAATATACTCAGACATATCCAGATCACTCTGATTTAAGTGAAACATATTGGACACAACATTATAAAATCTCTGTATATCATTAGTATACAAAGCGGTAGCCTTACTCCATAATTTGTGGCAAGTCTTATAGGGTCGAAACATGACAAGAAGTTTAGAATCAATAGACTGCCATAAGAGATTACATAATTGAGCATCAAGCTTCCTCCAAGATCGGCGCTCGGCCTCAGGTATAGAATCCTCATTGGAGGTTAAATGATATTCACACCCTTGCCCCATAAACCATAATTCAACTGAAGCCGACCAAGAAACATAATTTATAGAACCAAGTAACTTATCAGTTGTAATAACAGGAGAACCAGAAAGAGTTGGGACGAAGGAACCTGATTTAGGCAAAATCGGAGCTCGGGGGTGAGTGTCGTCTTCTGACGGGCGATCCATAAATAATAACGCAGAAAAAACTGAGTAGATCGGCGCTCGGCGAAGGTAGATCGGTGACCTCTGAGGGTAGTGGTGGTGATTGTTTTTGAAAAAAAAAAGTGCGGAAGTGGTGGTGGGTAAAATTAGGGTTCTGAGGGTATGTTGAGGAAAAAAAAGTGAGATAGACACGCCAAAGAAGGAAACCGACGACGGAAGTGAGACCAGCGGCTGACAAGGAGATGGAGGATGCCGGAGGTGTCGTCGGACGCGCACCGGAACAGTAACATCGGTGATGGCAGTGGCGGTGGTATTACCGAAAAAAGAAAAGAAGACCCTAAGATCAACCTACTGATACCATGTGAAAATTTGTGAAGAAAATGTCTATAAACATTTGCTTGATTTAGAACTTACAATGAGAGGCCTTTATATAGGCATTATACAACTACCATATTAAATACACAACTACCATATTAAATACAAAACACCACAACTACCAACTACACACAACATAACTAATTCCAACAGAAATATTTGAATCTAATTGTGAACTTGATTCAAGAAAATTAGCTGTACAAATTTTTATAGGGCAGTTTATTAAAGGTGCAAGGCGCAAACAGCCTTGGAGCCTAGGCGCGGGCCTGAAGGCGCAAGGTGCGCGCCTGATGAATGTAAGGCGCAAAATATTACAAAATGTGTAAAAATACATAGAAAAACAATGTATAAGTGTGTTTCACACTATCAATTAGCAATAAATGATATTTAACTATTATTTTTTTAGAGTTATCCTAAATTTCATTTATAAATCACAAGTACAAGTTCATATCCAAAAGGAAGATCCCAATCTTCATATAATCACATCTAAATCACAAGATCATATCCTAGAGCATAAGAGTTCATCAAAAAATAAAACGAGGTAACGAGCAACTAAATTTCATTTCCAAAAGCAAAAAAAAAAAATTCAAGTTCCAATATTTCAATCCAACTACATATCTTCATCATCAAATTCAACACTGTCTTCTAACTCTTCTTCACTTGACGCCCCATCACTATTATCTTCTTTCCCAATATCTTCTTCATCAGTTTCTTCTTGATTTTTTTCTTCATCAATGAGAACAAGACGGTTGGTGGATTTTGTTTTTGGCCTAGAAGTTGAGATCGGTTCATGTTCCTTCCCTTTTCCCTTTGAAGTTATGGTAGCTCTATTAGAAAAAGTGGTAGTTCGAGTCCTATGTAGAGCATCTCCCGCTCCAGAAGCTCTAAAAACTGTACCCCAAGTCAATGTTTAAAAATACGGGGCGGCGCCTCGAGGCGGCCGGCCATTGAGGCGCGAGGCGGACCTCCTCGAGGCGGTGAGGCGGGCGCCTCGATCCGGAAATCGGAAAAATAATTCAAAATACATTCATTTCTTCATAATCCATAGTATGTTAAAAAAACAATTGATAAGTAATCCAAAATACATTACTTTCTTCATAATTCATAGTATGTTCAAAAAATAATTGATAAGTAATCCAAAATACATTACTTTCATTCCCGTACTTCCAGGCCGGGTCTGTTCGATTCGACATTTCACTGAAAATATATAAACGACCATATATTGGGTATGTATAGAAACATCGGGCATTAATACAATTATCCACAATGGACTACAATTATCATTAATACATGTAACAACTTAACAAGATACAAATTTCACTTAACATTATTTCCTTACAGTATTACACAAATTCATTTAAGCTGATTTCTCATTACTATATTACACAAATTCATTTAACATGCTTTCAATTTTCATTACACAAATTCATTCCATTTAAAAAAATGGCACAAGAACGCGAGGCGGCCGCCTCAGACCGCCTCGCGCCGAGTCTGCGTGAGGCGGCCTGAGGCGGCCGCCTCATCGGTGAAAGGCGGCCGCCTCGGTTGTTGGCGTATAAGGCGGCCGCCTCGACGCACCGACGCCGTGAGGCGGTCCGAGGCGGCCGCCTCGAAACGTATTTTTAAACACTGCCCCAAGTTAAATCATCATCTTCAAAGACAAGCTCCTCATCCTCATCCTCTTCCTCATCCATTCTACCCAACAACCACTTATTACTATCATCAATATTTTTCAAGGAAATTGGATCAATGCTATCACGATATTGGCGTCGAAGCATCAATGTTCTATTGTACATAACAAAAACCAGATCATTTAGCTTTTTTTATCCAACCTATTCCTTTTTTTGCTATGAATCTGCAAAATATTAATATATCATTATATAATTATACATGTTAATATATTATCTAAGGAATTTAGTAGTAATTTTAAAATATAAACTAACTATATCCATTCGCCATAACAGAGCAACCATACTGTATACATTCCTCTTCATGACTATTCAACAAATCTTGAGTACGGGCAATTTCCTTTTTCAACAAAGGCACCCTTATCTCATGATAACTTGGAGGTTTCATTCCAGAACCATATTGTCTTATAGAATCAATCATCTTCTTAAAAGTTGGATGATTGACACAATTGAAAGGCACACCCGAATCATAAATCCACCTAGCAATATCTTCACAAGCTCTCCCCCTTAATTCTTTCTTACATGCCTCATTGATAGATGTTTGCCGCATCTTCCCATCCTTTGATCTTTTCTCAACTATTGAATTAAAAAACAAGTGAAGCGAGCCCTTTTGCTTTGTGTTTTTTCTCTTTGAACTCCCTCCTACAACTTTTTTCCCACTTCGATTAATTTCAACATCTACATCTTCATCACTATACCCTAAATCTTCATCAATGTCGTACATTAATTCTCTTTCTTTCTCCTCAATGCTCGCAACCGTTTTTTTGTGCATGAAGTCTTTAATTTCTTCACGAACAGCAGAAGGACATTTTGTACAACCAGTTACATTTCGAAATCCCCCTACAAGGTGCTGTTTCGCTCGATATACTCCACCTTTTGAAACTTTCCCACAAAAATTGCACTTCAAGTCGTTTTTATTGTTTGGGTTTGCCAAACTTGCATACTTCCATGCAGGATCCTTTCTTGAACTTGATTTACTAGAACCAATACTTGAATCTATAATGATAATATCCTAAATTTGATAATATCCTAAATTCATATTAATATCAACAATGAACAATCCATAATGTAAATTACAGCAACACTGCAACACAATTTACAGCAGCATCAGGCTGCTGCTGTAAATTTACAGCAGCAGGCTGCCAGCTCCAACCTAAAAAAAAAATTAAAAAAGAAAATAGAGGTTGGGTGATGTGAGACTTAAAAAAAAACATCAAGACTGTCGAGAATAAAAAGAAAATGAAAAAGAAAATAAAGGCCTAAAAAAACATAAAATTCGAAAAAAAAAGATTAAAAAAAAACAAATTTCCTCTTAGGAGACCGTTGTGGAGAATCTGGAGATCGTCAAATAGAGGGCTGGCAGGCTGGGTGATTTGGAGGAGAGCGTGAGGGAGATTGTGTTTGTGAGGGAGCTTTAGGTTTTGAAGGAAAAAACAGAGGAGGCCAATTGAATGATGATAATCGGCAGTTAGGGTTTTTTTTTCTCTAAAAGTTTAGGTTTTTAGTGATTTGGGTCGGGCTTGGGTGGGCTACAAAAAATAAAAATGGATCTTTATCTAGTGCTTTAGGCGCGCCTTTTCTAAACCACTCAGGCGCGCGCCTCGACGTGTAGGCGCACGCCTGAGCAACGTCGCCTCGCCTTGCATACATGTAGGCGCATGAACACTCGCCTCTATATAAGTGTGCCTTTAATAACGTTGCTATAGGGTCCGATAAACTCCTCTGAATATGTTCCTCCAAAATTGGTTCAATTAGTTCCATGCTCTCGTTTTCACTGTCTTCATCGTATGGTTGTTTGCACATATTAAAAATATTAAGCTCCAACATCATATTGTCAAAGGACAAATTCATGATTCCATTCCTGCAATCAATTAAAGCACTAGTTGTTGCTGAAAATGGACGACCAAGTATTACAAGAATTTGCTTATAACTGTCTGCTACTGGTTGTGTTTCCAAGGCAATAAAATCTGCAGGATATATGAATTTATCGACTTGTAATAACACGTCTTCTATAATTCCTTTTGGTACCTTGACTGATCTGTCGGCAAGTAAAAGAGTAGTTGAAGTTGGTTTTAACTCGCCAATATTAAGTTGGTGGTAAACTGAAAATGGAAGCAAATTGACACTGGCTCCAAGATCAAGAAATGTATGTTCAATTTTATGATTTCCAATAATACATGAAATAGTTGGAAAACCATGGTCTTTTTATTTTAATGCATTATTGGTTGAGAGAATTGAACTTACCTTTTCGGGCTAGAAAAGTTTTTTTTTCTTACCTGATGTCTTCTTTTAACAGTGCACAAGTCTTTCAGAGATTTGGCATAAAATGGTATCTGTTTGATGCAGTGTTTTAAAAAACGGTTGAGGCGGCTGCCTTATGCGGTTTTTCTGAGGCGTCCGCCTCACGCAAAATCGGGGTGAGGCGGCCGCCTCACCAGCAGAGGTTTTTTTTTTTTTTTTTAAATTTTCTAAAATGAAATGACGACGTTTTGGCCTTCCAAAACGTCGTCGTTCCATTGAACAACTGAGTGGCAGTAGAGCACTTGCACAAAAAAAGAGCAGAGACCAAAGTAAGTTAATCTTGTACAAATAATGCAATTTATATAATCAAATTAAAAAATAATACGACTTTATGTTATTTGTTAGGGAAAGGGAAAGCTCCACAATTAGTGGATGAAGACAATACAAGTGAAGGAGGTTCTTTGGATGATGACCCATCTGATGATGACATAGATTTTGACCCAAGCTTCATGCCGCTAGACACTAATGATAGCTTATTTAGGGATTAGTTATCAATAATTTTTTGAACATACTATGAATTATGAAGAAAGTAATGTATTTTGGATTACTTATCAATAATTTTTTGAACATACTATGAATTATAAAGAAATGAATGTATTTTGGATTATTTTTCCGATTTTCGGATCGAGGCGCCCGCCTCACCGCCTCGAGGAGGTCCGCCTCGCGCCTCAATGGCCGGCCGCCTCGAGGCGCCGCCCCGTATTTTTAAACATTGGTTTGATGACATCTACCAAAAGAATATTGACCTTCACCTATTTGAATATTTCATATATCTCTGGGGAATTATTCAATTTCTTTATTTTCAATGCTTGAGGAAATAGAGGTGCATGTGAAAAATCATTATCATCTACGATAGCTAGTGGTTCATCAACCCTTTCCTTACCCTCTAAAGCTGACTCTTTTTCAACTTCACGAGGTTCAAAAATGGATCTTTGGATGACCTTACCAATGCGAAGAGTAATAACAGATTTGACTTGGTCTAAGTGTTGACTACCAGAACTACCATCGTGAGAGTTTTGATGACTCTTGGGATTTGGTTGTGGTTGTGCATGAAACTTTCCTTTCTCATGAATGCTTAATGCATATCTGATTTTGGCAAAAGTATTTTTCAGATCAATCAATGTTTGCACATTTTGGTTATTGATGGCTTCTTGTTTCTCAATGAATGCATGCAAGATATCTATCCTCAAGGGTTTTCCTAGGCGGTGGGACATATGGTGCATAATTATGAGAATTTTGAAAATTCTGGTGTATTTGGGGAAATTGTTGCGATGGTTGTGCTTGATTATCGTTTCTCCAATTGAAGTTTGGATGGTTTCTCCAACCAGAACTGTAGGTTTGGGAGTATGGGTTTGGATTTGGTCTCTTTTAGGTGTTTATGGAACTGTCATGGAGACATTCTTGCAGGGCTGGCAAGGTTGGGCAACTTGTGTCACATGTTCATTTGAATTACTGATATGACATGAAATCCTCATTTCTAACGCCTCAACTTTTTTAGCTATAGATGCATATTTAGCAGAAAGGTCATGGTCTTCCCTAAGGTTAAACATGCCTCTACCAGATGACTCTGGTTTTACAGACGATTCATAAGTGCCAACTGTGTCCCAGTATTGTGCATTCTCTACTATGTTTTTTTAGGTAATCTAGTGCATTTTTAGGACTTTTGTCTCTAAAATCACCATTACACATCATTTCCACTACTTGTCTACTTTGGGGTGTTGAACCTTGTAGAAATAGGAAATCAGCCTCCATGTTTCAAATCCGTGATGTTGACAAACATTTAACATTTCTTTAAAGCTAAGGTGTTGTTTGATTATTAATGGAAGTCGTTGTAGGATAGTTGAATAAGAATTATGGTGGGAGGTTGTTGCTTGTTTGTTTTAGGGGACAAGGAAACACATTATGTTGTGATAATGTGATTGTGGAGATTGGTTAGGTTTAAAGAGAAAAATAATAATGGGATATTACACTGCATTTGAGAGATTTTGTTCCATCTATAAGAATCTCAAACGAGCTCTATTTTGTTTATTATTTTATTTCTCTCTCTCTCTCACTCTTTCAAAAATGAAATTCCATTCAATCGAGTGTACTTCGTCCGGCGCCTGAGACTTACATCGCTAATACTTGCGACACAAAAATGTGAATGCCCTCAATTTGGTGTTTCGGAGCTTGCGGGTGTGTTTTATTTATATATTGTAAATCTAAGTGATCGGGTCCATCTAAGATGGCTTGACTTCTGAATCATATCATGGTACATACACTAATAGTTGATTGTTCTTTTGTGCAGATAAGTTCTCAGAAGAAGAAAACAGGTGTCATTGCTCCAAAACGCTTTGTACAGAGGTTGAAGAAACAGAATGAGCTTTTTCGAAGCTACATGCATCAGGTATGTTTTAAATCCATAACTGATATAATGAGTCTTTTCTGGGGATGGTGACATTTACGTTAGAAGGCTAACGATGGTATAGCGAAATTTAAGGATTGAAGTTGTAATTAGGGATAATGAAAATGACCATTCAGTGTTTAAATACCATTTTGGAGGTCGGTATCACCACTGTAGTCACTCTGGGACATAGTTTGAAAACTCCATCTGAGGTGCACCTCGGCCGCCTTGCAGCCATGGCGCGTTGAGACTGTCGCCTCAGATCGAGTTTTCAATAGGACTGCCTCAAAGGCCTGAGGCGGCCCGCCTCATGACTCCTCGAGTCGAGGCGGTTTGAGGCGGACGCCTCGACCCGAAAGCCTAAAAGTTACTATTTTTAAAAGAAAATAAAAAAAAATTATATAAAGGAACTGAAAATAGGGACAAAGTCTCAACTTGAGCTTCTCTATAAACTAAAAAGGTACATAAAATAAAACCTTCAATTTTGTTTTCCCAGTAGTGTTGTTAACCATGTTGACAGAGTAGCTCGACCTCGATGCTTAGCCGAAAATGGCAAAATAATTATTATCTTTAAAAATAATCAACATTTACTATTATATTTATTTATTATTTATAATTTGTTATTAATAAATTTATTTATGATAGGAATTAATTATATATGATGATGATTCTTTGGAGGATGACACTTCATACCACATTTCATGCTATTAGATACAAATAAAGTGGTTATTTTATTTTATGAACATATTTTTTTATATTTCATTTGTTTAATTTTGATGCATGCTTTTATGTATTATTTGTTATGGATTTGTTGTAGATGATTTATTTTGATGCTTTTAGTTTTTTTCGTGTTCGGATTGAGGCTGTCGCCTCGACCGCCTCGAGGCTACCCGCCTTGCCTCACGCGGGGCACCGCCTTATACCGCATACTGAGTTTTTGAACCTTGCTATGGGGTCTACTTTTCTATGACATCTGAGCTATTCTAAAATATTTAGACTTTAGAGGCAAGCTTACAGTTCTATGCGAAATGTATGTGTGAGAATTTGTGAAGGAAAAATTGTGTATTAAAATTTGCTTGATATAAAACTTACAATGAGAGACCTTTATATAGGCATTATACAACTACCATATTAAATACACAACTAGCAACTACACAATTAATGCTTGGTTGAATCTAACACCATATTAAATGCTAATTAGCTTCTTAACTAATTCAAACACTCCCCCTCAAGCTGGAACATACATCTTGTATGCATCAAGCTTGTTACAGATGAAATCAGCACAAGAACCATAGAGAGACTAGGGTGTTTAAAGCGCTGCTGGAGAATGCACAGCAGGAACATATATGGTGACTTGGTTGTTTAACGTCGTTGGAGAATGCGCAACGAGAACATATGTGGAGGTTTGGATGGTTTAACATCGCTGGAAAATGCACAGCGGGAAAAGTTTAAACTATTCCAGAACAGCTCAAAACATCTAAAGAAAACTTGCCAAATCACCCCATAACAAAACCCCGAAAAAAGTCAGATGTGGAACTTGGTGCAAATAAGGGATAAATAATCGATAAGAATTGAGCATTTCGTCGTCACAGATATTGTCAAGATTGCCAAAGAAGATGCGGCGCGTGAGGCTCACACATATATAGCGGTGTGTGTTCCCCACACGCCGACTTCAACGACGACTCTAAAAGAGAGATACTAGAACCCAGAGAAAGATTGGCTCTGATACCATGTGAGAATTTGTGAAGGAAAAATTGTATATTCAACCAAAAAAAAAAAAAAAATGTTTGAATTAGTTAAGAAGCTAATTAGCATTTAATATGGTGTTAGATTCAACCAAGCATTAATTGTGTAGTTGGTAGTTGTGTTGTTGTGTATTTAATATGGTAGTTGTATAATGCCTATATAAAGGTCTTTCATTGTAAGTTTTATATCAAGCAAATGTTTATAGACATTTTCTTCACAAATTCTCACAGTATGTATATATAATTTTAGATAATTGGCAAGTCTAGGTCTGGTTTCTATCTACACAAGTGGAGCTGCTTGTTTAGGCCCTTTTCCTGTACGGTTCCGTCAGCGCTAATACTTATAATTGCTATGTTACGGACTGAACTATTTTACCTGTAGTTTCCAGCATCCAGCGTGGTTGCAGACAAGCATTTTATAGTAGCTGGTGTTTTATAGGTGTCCTGGAACATTATTTGGGAGTTCTAATTTTATTCTCTTATGAGGTCAAAATGTAGCATCTTAATTATTTCTAATATTATTCTCTAATGTGAGCTAGTGTACAAGCCATAAAAGTTGTGGAATCTCTAAATGTTCAGCAGCAATTTTAGAATGGTGGCATACCAATATGGAGTAGGTAAAGCATGTTGTACAAATTTGAAAAATTCAGAGTACTACAGTAATTGACCATTGCATGATCACACAATTGTATTTGCATATGATTCCACCTCTTTCTTTTTTCAAATTTTTGCACATGGGAGTCAGCAATTGTTCTTTGTAGGGGATTGGCAATCTATCATAACCGGATGAGGTTTGACTAAATGGCCAGATAATACATATCGTTTCATTATAAAATATATTCACCTGTTCCTTTTCTCTTACAATATCTATGCATGCCTTGTCTTTGCTGCCACCTCTCTCATCTAACAATTCAACCTATTGTTGGTTATTTTATTCTTGTGTGTATTAGTGAAAACACTTGGATTTTCTTTTTTCTTATTATCCAGAAGATTTAGGAGAATAAATACTTATCTCCTTGATCCCTCCTTTTGTGTGTAGGATGCTCACGAATTCTTGAATTTCTTGCTAAATGAACTTGTTGACATTCTGGAGAATTTGGAAGCTGCAAAAGGTGATCCAGAAAGTTCATCACCATCTGAAAAGACTGCAAATGGGCCAACAAATGGTCAGGCAAATGGTATTCGGAAAGAGCCATTTGTTACGTGGGTGCACAAAAATTTTCAGGTATTACCTCGTCTCCATTTCAACTAGTAGGTTGTCAAATGCTGAACATATAGCATTTGGCTCTTTCTTCATATCTTATGATGTTTGTGCTCTGCCGAGTTGCAGAATGTTATTTGCTCATCTTTTTGTTGCTACTTTGGTTAGGGAATTCTTACCAACGAGACTAGATGCTTGCAATGCGAGACAGTTACAGCTAGGGATGAAACTTTTTTTGACTTGAGTCTCGATATTGAACAAAATAGTTCCATAACAAGCTGCTTGAAAAATTTTAGCACCACAGAGACTTTGAATGCCGAGGACAAATTTTTCTGTGATAAATGCTGCAGGTTGGTGATTTATACTTTTTCATAATTTGCAAATCAACTGTTATTGACATTATTTGCATTGAATTTGTGTGACATTACTGATGACTACTTTTTTCTGTCTGATTTGGATTAGGCGGTGTAGTCAAACTATTCCCGATTCCTCTATATATTTGATTCTTGTTGTCCCGATCATGTACCTTTATTTGTTTGCTTTAGGGTTTAGGTGTTCAAGACTTCAAGTAGGGCTATTTTTTTCATTTTCCCACCTTTGGTGATTCAAGAGCGCAAAACTTTCCATCGATTCGAATAATGTTAATCTTTGTCATTTAGACATGAAATATTATTCACTTATATTGAATGTTTATGAAACTTGAAGGATCCAAATATTATGCCATCTAATGTTGTCGTACTTTTGTTCTGGGTGCCTTATATTTAACCTTTGAGTGTGCGATTAAGTCTTACAAGGACATGTTCAATTAATTCTTAGAAATTAGATGATATTACTTTTTATATGGGGCGATGGATATTGATTTTTATAGAACTTGCATCATTGGAGGTAGAGTACCATTGTTAGAATTCTTTGTTGTATGATTTAAGTCCACTTTCTACTATTGAGTAGTGATGGTTCGATTCTCAATTGACTCTGTTTATTGAGAAGTAACTAATCAGTGATCTTTTTTGTTAGAATTAGGAATGTGTGAATTATGATTGATTGCAAGAATCATGTGATTGATTATGTAATTATGGTTAGATTTAGTTTCCATTTTTAAGGTAGTCTCAAGGCTATATATAGGCTACTCTTGTAACATTCTTTTTCATTCAACATTTTTCAACATCTTGCAGTTTGCAAGAAGCGCAGAAGAGGATGAAGATAAAGAAATCTCCTCACATCCTGGTCATCCATCTAAAGCGATTCAAATATATTGAGCAGCTGGGGCGTTACAAAAAACTATCATACCGAGTTGTCTTTCCACTTGAGCTGAAGCTTAGCAACACAGTGGAAGATGCCGATATCGAGTATTCACTATTTGCAGTAGTTGTCCATGTGGGCAGTGGGCCAAACCATGGGCACTATGTCAGTCTTGTGAAAAGCCATAACCACTGGTTGTTTTTTGATGACGAAAACGTGGAGATGATCGATGAGTCTGCTGTGCAGACATTTTTTGGATCGGCACAGGAATATTCCAGTAATACAGATCACGGGTACATCTTGTTCTATGAAAGCCTTGGTGCTGCCAGTAACAAGAGCTGAGTAGAGAATGGTGGTATTTTAATCTGTCGGACCAATTTTTCTCCCATTGTCTATGTTTATTTTGCTTTGTTCAGCCTGTGGAAAGAGCTATAGATGATATGGAATGATTGTCAAAAGAATGTATACTTTGGTGGTTTCCATGTACAGCCACACTATCCCTTTTTTGGTTGACAAATAAGAAGAAAAGGAGCAGCAGTATATATGCGGTGTGAGAATTTGTATTCTTCTCCTATGGGTGCAAGTTGATGATGTGTTATCTACTTATTGGTTTTGAAAAAAAAATATTACATATAAACTCGCTGCTATAAAAGAAAAATGCATGGATAAATTTAAATGATACAATGATAAAATTTTAGGAATTATAGTGCAAAATATGTAAATAAAGTTGGGTAAAATGTTAAATTTTGGATTGGAATTTTGATTAAGAAAGGCCTGGGAAACTTGAGTACTTAGAAAATGGTCACCAAATTGCAAGTGGGAGGATTTAAATATCTTCTTATGCAAATATATACCGCATTATCAGCCCTCAACCACAACCACAATTTGTGCTCTTGCATTGTTTTGAAAATCAGACCGGACCGATCGGTTCAACCGGTTGAATTAGAAATCGACTGTGAGTCCGTTTTAATTAAGCATTAGAAAGCAATCTTCAAAAAATCGGTCAAAATCAATAAAAATCGGTCAAAATTGGTAAACTGTACCAGATTGGATCAATTTTTAAAAAAATTTTAAAACAAAAAAAAAACTAAAATATAATATTTTTATAATTTTTAATTAATAAAACTATTTATGATGTCATCTGATTCTGCCGATTTTTTAGAACGGTTCAACCGGTCAAACCAGTGACCCATTGAACTTTTTAAATCACCGGTTTAATCACCGATCTGATTCTGAAAACACTGTGCTCTTGCTGTTTTTCTCATCTCATTTACTTTGTTTTCGCAGTAACAAACTTGGGATCAATGTAAAATTTAATCTTAATATTTTAGTTCATCTTCATCATCATATTCTTCATGGGGAGACTGGAGAAACCAATCGGCGTTTGAGCTCTGCTAAGGTGAGAGGGGAGAGGCTGATGATTGTTCGAGTGTATACATAAAAACACAACATCTATTTAGACTTTAGACAATTATATTAAACCAACAACAATTTGAAGGTTCTCTGATTTCATTGATAAGCATTCTTTGAGGACAACATTATGCATAACTATCAGGACTATTTTCTCTGTTTTATATTTTTTGCATGATTGCATGTTTATGAATGACGTTTGTGGGTGTCATCGCTGTAAGCCATCACGAGATGATAACTCGTCCACTAGGGTCGCCTAGGGGTTTAAAGGCTTGTTGCATACGTTAAATGCAATCGTGATCCCTACGAAAGTGGCCTAGTTAATTTTGTTACTTATTGTTTATTTATTTATTTAGTTTTTATTTAGTCTTTTGCTCGGGACTAGCAAAATCTTAAGTTTGGGGGTGTTTGATAAGTGCGGTTTATACCCACTTATTTCTGCATTCTTAGCTTACTATTTTGTTAGTTTCCGTATCATTTCCGAGAGAGGCCGGATTCCATCAGCCAGATACTCAGGATCAGAATACATTCTGCTTACTGACGAGGGGGAGCTAGAAACCTTCAACGAAGCAGTATCTCATAAGGACAAAGATAAATGGCTGCACGCAATGCAGGATGAGATGAAATCTCTGCAGAAGAACAACACTTATGAGATAGTGAAGCTCCCACATGGAATGAAGACATTGAGGAACAAATGGGTATTCAAGCTCAAGAAAGATGGCAGCGGAAAAGTGGTGAAATACAAAGCTCGGCTAGTGGTCAAAGGATTCCTACAGAAAAAAAGGATTGACTTTGATGAGATCTTTTCACCGGTGGTAAAGATGGCTTCAATCCGAGTTATCCTAGGATTGGTAGCCAGATTGAACTTGGAGCTTGAACAGATGGATGTCAAAACAACATTTCTTCATGGTGATCTGAATGAAGAAATCTACATGGAGCAGCCAGAAGGATTCAAGGTTTCAGGTAAAGAAAACCTTGTTTGCAAGCTGAAAAAGAGCTTGTACGGGCTCAAACAAGCATCGAGGCAGTGGTACAAGAAGTTCGACTCATTCATGATGGGCCAAGGCTACAAAAGAACTGCAGCAGATCAGTGTGTATACATTCAGAGGTTTCCAGATGGAAATTTCGTTGCTCTTCTACTGTATGTAGATGACATGTTGATTGTTGGACAAGAAGCAGCGAAGATCAGCCAGCTGAAAAATGAACTCTCCAAAGCTTTCGACATGAAAGACTTAGGACCAGCTCAACAGATTTTGGGAATGGAGATTGTTCGTGACAGACAGAACAAGAAGCTGTGGCTTTCACAGGTGAGGTATATTGAACGGGTATTAGGAGGTTCGATATACAGAAAGCCAAACCAGTCAGCGTTCCGCTAGCGCACCATTCAAACTGAGCAAGAGTTCGTGCCCCTCATCCAAGAAAGAGATAGAGGAAATGTCAGCAATACCATATTCTTCAGCTGTTGGAAGCCTAATGTATGCAATGGTATGTACCAGGCCAGATATTGCACACGCAGAAGCACGCGGCAAAAGCAGAAACGCAGAACAAAACATTCAACTTTACTGCCATGCGTCGCGACGCACCCTTCCTGCACATCACGACGCGCTTTCGAATTTCTGCGCATACAAAATACAGTGAGTCGCGGCGCCACTTGCTAGCACCGCGGTGCCCCGGAGAGCCCAAAAACACCAAATTTTAGGGTTTTACATGCACAAGGACTCCAAGGCTTTATTATAAATACATAAGCTCGTCCAAAACCTAAAAGGGGAGGCTAATACACAGCACAAAACACAAAACACTTATTTTTAGAGAGATCCAAAGAGGAGGATTGAAGAGCGACAAGAGGAGACAAAGGCAGTGATATCCAAAGAGGAAGGGATTCAATTCAGGTTTTATCTTCTAGTTTCTTTCTTAGAACTCTAATGATTTCTATTAGATTCATGACATTATTCTTATTATTTTTATCTTTAGTCATGAACTAACTCCTTAATTCTGGAGAATGATGTAACTGATGTTTGAAACTTTGTATTGTTTGTCAACATTGTTATGAAGTTTTATGAAGTTTATTTATATTCTCTTGTGCTTACTGCTTCTTGTTTGCTTGCCACAAATTAAGATGATGCATGTTTAGAATCTATCGCTCGGGAGAGAGGGATTTTGAATAGGATCTAGAGAATATAACCTAGGAGTTTTAAGGAGTTCGGGAGAATCTATAGTTCCTTTGAAATGGTTAACATAGAATCATAAAGCGTAATGAGTTATTGAGTACTAGATTTTTATAGGGATATCGAAGTCTGTAGTTGATAATATTTTCACTATTGCTCGGGAGAGAGTGTGGATACTTAGGATTCTTGACTTATAAACAATACAACTGAACAAGTTAATTGGCATGACAAATATATGGGATAACTAGGTGAAATCAGACTCTAGAATCTCTCTCGTATTAGTTTCTCCTATGTAATTATTTTTTTATTTTTTTATTTAAATCTACATTAAAGTCTGAAACCGAGTCGTAGGAACAACCTTTGAAGGAATCTTATTCAAAAGATGAGTTGCAGTTAAAAGAGCATATCCCCATAAGTAATAGAGAAATATGTAAAACTCAACATTGATCGGACCATATCCAATAAAGTCTGATTTCTCCTTTTGGACATTTCATTGTGCTGTGGAGTACCCGGAGGAGTATACTGAGCGAGAATCCCATTCTCATTTAAATAATCGGTGAACTCACCACTCATATATTCACCGCCTCGATCAAATCAAAGACATTTAATATATTTACCAGTCTGTTTTCCACTTCATTTCAGAATTCTTTAAACTTTTCAAAAGTTTCTGATTTCTGTTTCATCAAATAAACATAATCGTACCGTGACAGATCATCGGTAAAGGTAACAAAGTACGAAAAACCACTGTGAGCAGTGTGACTCATGGGACCACATACATCAGAATGTATTAGTTCCTATAAGTCAGCGGCTCGGTGTCCTACATTCGAAAATGGGGCTTTGGTCATTTTACCCTGAATGCAAGATTCACAAGTTGGATAAGGTTCAATGATAAGATATTGTATCAAACCATTCCTAACCAACTGGGTTAGGCGTATCACACCTATATGACCCAACCTCATATGCCACAGTTTAGTATTATTTATATCAGATACTTTACGTTTATTAATTCCAGCATTAAAGATATCTTGTGAGGTATGCAAAATGTAATGACCGTGCTCATTTGGACAAACTAGGATCTGAACATTATATCTATCATATAAATATAAAGAACGATTCTTAATATTTACATTATATCATTCAGTATCTAATACAAAAAGTGACATAATATTTGCAATACATCCCGATATAAAAAAGCAGTCATGCAACAAAAGTCTCCCACTAGGTAGGGGAATCTCGCATAAGCCCACAACAACTGCATCCAGAGAGTCGCCACTCCCGAATCGCAACTGCATCTCCCCATATTTTAGCCGTCTATTTTCCTTCAGCACCTGCAACGAATTGCAAATGTGAATTGGACAAGCAGAATCTAAAATCCAACTAGATGACATAGCTTCACAAGCTAATGAGATATCAATAATGGGAAAAATAAAAGTACCTTAAGTAAATGCTCTTTCTTTTCTGATTTGGGCCAAATAATCAGGACAATTCCTCTTCAAGTGGCCAATCTTGCTGCAGTGGTGGCATTTATCTTCGTCAACTCTATTTGGTTTAGCTATCTTACCCTGTGGTGGAAGATTTGAACCCTTCTTTTTCTTTCCCTTATTCTTCTTCCCTTTTGTTTAGATTGGGAGGAAGCAGGAGGAGCAGTGGGTTTAAGAGGGCGAGTCAGAACTCCCTTCCTTAAATCTTCCTCCGCAGTTTGCAACATCTTATGCAGCTCCTGATAAGAACATCTAATCCTATTCATATTGAAATACATTACAAATTGGCGATATGATGCTGTGAGAGATCCAAGTATGACACTTCGTCCTAAAGTGTCATTTAGAGGGAAATAATTAAAAAAAATATTTTTATTATATAAAATAAAAATTACTAATGTACCCCTAATAACGGTAATAAAACGGTTATATTTAGGGGCATTTTTGGTATCAAAAAAATTCTAAAATTCTTAAATATGATTCATTTTTCATAATTTCATCACACCAAATTCTCAACTCTCTCATTTTCTATAAATCTCTTATTCTCAATCTTACTTCAATACAATTCTCTTATTATAATCTATATTCTTATTCTCAATTAGATTGAGTCAATCTCAATTCATTTAGTTGTTAATTTGTTATCATTCGCATCGTAATTATTCAATTTTCTTATTTTTCATCCTAATTTCTCAAACGAAAAATGGCAAGCTCATCTGAGAACATTATGTCAAATATGTCAACCCAATAGAGCGGCCCTAGTGTCAGTGCACAATCACGGAGAAGAGAAGTTAAGGCTCGGTCCTCGGATATTTTCAAAATTCATTTTACTTTGAAACGCCTAGAAGATGGTTCACAACGAGCAATTTGCAACTATTGTGGGGTTATCTATAAATTTTCAGGTGGATACGGCAATATGATCAAGCACATGGAAAAACATCATCCGGTTGAATTTGGCATTGATACGACGCAGACTCAAATAGCCAGGTATGCATCATCTAGTAGAGGTACGAGTAGTGTTGATTTATTTAAATATTCTGATGCAAAAAATAGAGAAGAATTTGCGAAATTAACTTGTATGGCACATCTTTCTTTAAGCTTTGGTGAAAAACTTCATTTTACTAATTACATGCATAATGCTTTAAACCCTGCTGCATGTAGAATGTCTCGAAACACAACAAAACGTCATATTTTCAAATTATATAAAGATGGTAAAATTATTTTAAATGAAATATTTAAAGAGATGAAGGTCGTATTTCTATATGTTCTGATATTTGGAGTGACCATTGGCAAACACACTCATACATGGGTGTGACTTGTCATTGGATTGATGCATCATTTACCATGCAAAAAGACTTATTGCATTTAGAGTTTTTTATGACCCACATACTGCACAAAATATTTATAGAATGATGAAGGTAATTTTTTATGAATATGGTTTAGTAGAAAATTTTAACAATTGGATTTGATAATGCATCTGCAAATACTGCATTCATTAATGATTTAAAATCCTTACGTGAACCAAATTTAGGGGGTCGATTTTTTCATATTCGTTGTACATGTCATGTCATAAACTTATGTGTGCAAGACAGTTTAAAATTATTATCTCCTTTCCTTGATCCAATTAAAATGGCACTTAACTGTATTCGGTCATATTCTCAAGTTAGGAGAGAATGGACCAAGTTTTGTAAAATAAATGGTATTAAACCGATTAAATTTTCTAGAGATGTTCCAACGCGTTGGAATTCTACTTATTTTTTTTATGTCAAGCATTTCAATACAAAGATGCATTATGTAGTTTTTTTTTCTCAACATGTTCAAAATATCACACTTTATCCTAGTCAATGGGATATTTGTGAATTTTTTTAGATATTTTAAGAGTTTTTAATGATGCTACTTTAGTTTTTAGCGGTTTTATTATCCTACAGCACATTTATTTCTTCTTGAGAGTTTGAATATTGTTGGCACTCTCGATGAGCATGTTGACAGTGACGACCCTAATGATCTTGTTTTGCTCGAAGCCATTACTGTTATGAAGTAAAATGGTTGCATTATTTTAGAGAAATTCCTTTACTTTATCTTATTGCTGCTGTTTTTTATCCTATATTTAAATTAGAAGGTTTGAATGGTGGTTTACAAGCTTACTATGGTTATTTAGGAATATTAGATGACATTGATATTACGAGCATAATGACGAAATTAAGAAGTGATTTAATTATTTTATTTAATGATTATATTGTAAGATATAACTTAGGAACATTAGGTCAATCTAGTAGTAGCGAACCGGTAATTCAAACAAGACTTAGCGCAGAGGATCGTTGGTTATTGCAACGAAATAAAAATCTAGGGATACGACAACTAATAATCCTGAATTAGATAATTATTTATCTACAAATTTTGAGTTTTCTAATGAAAGTTTATGCAGTAAAAATTTTAAAATCCTTGAATGGTGGAACCGGCATCAAAATATATATCCTGTTTTATCTATTATTGCTAAAGAGATCTTGGCAGCACCTATTTCCACCGTTGCGGTTGAGCAAGCCTTCAGCTTGGGAGGTAATATATTGGAAGCTAGGCGATCTTCATTACATCCAAGCACTCTAGAAGCAACAGCTTGTGTGGATGATTGGACTCGAGCTGATCTGAGACAACAAGAAGATGCCCCCGATGATTGTGAAGATTTGTTCGATAATGCTTCTGCAACAAGTGCAAGCGGAACCGGAGCCGGAGGATCAACTGATAATGATGATTGATAATTGTAAAATTATAATTTACAAAGGGGATATGTCTAAAAGACTAAAACTTGTAATGGAACTACGTGAGCTTTGATTCCTCTCACCCTTGGAGGATACATAGGCAACTTAAATTTTTAAAATTTAAGCTCAAGCTCTTCAATGTAATAAATTTTTTTTATTATAAATTTAATCTCATTTTTTATTTTAATTAATTAAAAAAAAACGGAACGGAACGGAACCGGAACCGAACGGTTCGGTTCCGGTTCGGTTTTAGGTTCCGGTTCCACTTAAGTGTGGAACCGAAAACCGGCCGGTTTGGTTCGGTTTCGAACCAGAATCGAACCGCCGGTCGGGTCTAGCCTGTCCCTCTTCAAGTTTTGCATGGAATAATTCCATTGCTATTTTAATCTTGGTTCATAAAGGACTCCCGCAGTCACATCATCATAATATATGCGTCAGGCAATATGCTAAGCCCATGCGCATCACATCATCAACACACAAACAAACAACATACAGAAAGTAAAATGGCGAAATATAAGATGCGTATAATAAACAATCAAGATAAAATCAAGGGAGATATGTGTCGTTTACTCAAGTGGTACGTGGAGTTGTATCCCAAGTACAGACCGCACTACCGTCCATTCGGATTCGGTTACGGAATTTACGTCTGAGTTTCCATCATATATACCACAAGAGACAACACATTTTCCCTTTCATTCAAAGGCCACAACATGCATCCACAAACGACTTTCATGCGAATAAAACAATTAAAAGACGAATGACAATAAATAGAAAAAGTGCCCTCAAGTCTAACCTTTTAAATCACCTCTCGGACGTACGGTACACGATCGGCGAAAGGGCTAACGCTCCGCAACTCCTCCGGTTCACTGGTTCACTGCTCTCGTTCGTTGTCTCACAGTGTTGAGTCGTCGTTCTCCCTGTTTTGCTACTATTTTTACTGTATTTCGCTGCTCTTTCGGTGACATTTTCTGGTCACTATTTCAAGTATTTTAGGCCACTATTTTTGGGTATTTGGGGCTGCTGTTTTGGTTATGTTAAGGGCTGCTGTTTAGGGGTGAGTTTCAGTAGTTTGGGGAGTGTTCCAGGGCTGTATGTGGTTACTATTTTCAGTTGTTTATGAGGGCTGTATGAGGCTCTTATTTTCGGTGGTTTAGGGGGATTTCTTGTGTGAATGAGCTAGGGTGTTAATGCCTTACAGAATTTTTGTGGTTTGTATGAATGTGCTAGCCCCTTGGATGTGTGGTGGAGGCTTCTTTTTATAGGCAAAGGCTAGGGTTAAATCTTGTTCAAAAAGGAATAAATCAATTAGTGTTTTACAAGGAATGTCTAATATTTGATTGGGGGACATGTCTTGGCTAGATTATGAATATGATATATTTAATTTGTTTTGTTTAGGCATGAGATTATTTTAATTTGGTATATAATTTTTAGATTTTATTTAATTCCCCATGTGTTAAATATGCATTTTATTAATTTGGATGTGTTTTATGGGCTTTGGTGGGCTAATTGGGCTTGGGTGTGAGACTAGCAGCAAAACCAGAAATACCGACACCGTTCAAACGCTACACGAACACCCGTAATCTGCTTGACGTTCGAACGTGGTCACGAACGCAACACGAACGAAAATAGTGAACTTGTGAAATGAATCTGATGACATACTTATTCTGAATTTCCCCTTCCAACGTCCGTTTCCCGTGACTTCCGTGACATAAAAGGTAGTGTCTTCAAATGAGACTCATCATAGGGACTTACATGCAAAAATGCAGTGCCTACACCCAGTAGATCCTTATTCCTAGAATAAAGGTTGTCTCTCCCAAGAATTTCATGGAGAATTTTAATGAAAGCCAAGCTTTCACCGATTTTAATATGGGAATGTCATTGCTAAGAAGCAATACATCATCAACGTATAGGACAATCATTGTCAGTGCACTCCCACTGACCTTCTTATATACACAAGAATCATCATCGTTTTGAATGAAATCATATTGTAATATGATCTCATCAAAACGTTGGTTCCAAGAACGCAATGTTTGCTTCAATCCATAAATGGATCGATTTAACTTGCAAACCTTGTTTGCATGTTTTGGCACGAAAAAACTGTCAGGCTGTTGCATATAAACATCCTCCAAAAGGTTTCCTTTAAGGAAAGCGGTTTTGATGTCCATCTGCCATATTTCATAATCGAAATATGCAGCTTTAGCTAGCATTATCCAAATGGATTTAATCATGGAAATGGGTAAAAGGTTTCGTCGTAATCGACACCATGTTGATGACGATACCCTTTTGCTACAAGCCTAGCTTTGTACGTTTGTTTGTTGCCATCCATGTCTGTCTTCACCATGAAGACTCATTTGCTACCAATAGGCACAATGCATTCTGGTACATCAACCAGTGTCCAAACTTGGTTGTATACATGGAATCCATTTCGGACTTAATGGCACCTTGCCATGAATGGAGTCGATACCTTGTATCACTTCCTCATACATAGCCGGTTTGTCTTCCTCAGTTAGATTAATATCTACATGAGGTGAGATCAGAAACCCATACCTCTTAGGTTATTTTCTGACTCTCTCCGACCTACGTGGTTCTTGTGTATTAGACGATTGTGGAACAGTCTCATCCCTGATGAACTGTTCGTGTTCCGTAAGGGGATCGGTGCCAGGAATAGTATCACTCTGATTTTCATCGAGTTATACTTTCCTCCCACTTACCACTGCATTTAGGAATTCCTCTAAGGAAAACCGCATGGAGAGCAACAAATATTTTGTTCTCTTATGGGTTGTGGAAATAACATCATTTGGTTTCCCTAGGATAACCAATTACAAATAGAAACTTATCCGATTTGGGTTCTAGTTTGGTACCATCCAAACGTTTAACATATGCCCAGCATACCCAAATCTTCAGGAATGAGAAACCCGATTTATTTCCTGTCCATATTTCATATGGAGTCTATCTAACAGACTTTGACGGAATCTTATTCAAAATAAGTATTGCATTGTTCAATGCGTATCCCTAGAAGGAAATTGGTAGCTCATTGCGACTCATCATTGACCTTACCATGTCCAACAAAGTTCAGTATCTCCGTTCGGACACACCACTCAATTGAGGTGTTCCGGGAGGAGTCCACTGTGAAAGAATACCATACTCTTTCAAGTAATCGAGAAACTTATTGCTCAAGTATTTTCCACCACGATCCAACTGTAATGTTTTAATACTTTTACCGGTCTGTTTTTCTCTACTTCGTGTCGAAACTCTTTGAATTTATCAAAAGTTTATGACTTGTGTTTCATAAGATACACATAACCATAACGCGATGCAACATCCTTAAGGTTACGAAGTATTCATAACCACCTCTAGCCTGGATAGATATGGGCCCACATACGTCACTATGAACGAGGGCTAACAGTTCGGTGACACGTACACCTTTACCGCTAAAAGGCGTTTTAGGCATTTTGCCTAATAAACAAGATTCACAGACGTCATTTGAATTGGAATCAAATCCGTTCAAGTATCAATTCTTCCAAAGAGTGGATATAAGAGTCTTGTTAATGCGTCCCAGACGACAATGCCACATATAAGTTTCATCCATGTTACTTAGTTTGAGCCTTCTGTTTGTCATGTTATATGTTTGAGATTCATTTATATTCAAAATATAAAGACCATCATTAACATCTGTTGTACATAACAAAATGTTATCTTTATATACAAAACACCTAGTGTTCCAGAATACAAAGGTACACCCGCAACGAGTTAAACAAAATACAGAGATGATGTTCATAGTCAAACTAGGTACAAAATAACAGTCACATAATGTAATTAACGCCCCAATGACAGGTTCAAAACATAGGTCCCAACAGCCAAAACAACGACTCTCGTCCTATTTCCGACTCGTAGGTCGATCTCGCCTAAAGCCAGTATCCTGCTAATCAGCAGATCATGCACACCAGTACATATGTGAGTACCACATCCAGAATAAAAAATCCAATTTTTAAAACCAGTAGTGGACATGTTTATAACAAATATACCTGAAGCCGGAGCCTTGCCCGTCTTCATTTCCTCCAACTCCGCCTAGTACTCACGGCAGTCACGCTTCCAGTGACCCCGTTTGCCATAATGTAGGCAGACGTCTTGGGATATGTCCTTAGTATTCCTAGAAGACAGTGATGATTTAGCCTTGCCCTTTTTCTTCATTTTCTTCACAAACCAGAAGCCTTCGGCCAAGCCTTAGCCTTCTGGGATGTCGAAGTAAGGTGCACCTCGCGCTTCTTGCCCTTTAGAAGCTCTGGCTCCGCCTCATTGAGCATAGCCGTCAACTCTCCAAGAGTCTTCTCTTGGTTCATCATGTTGTAGTTCATGACGAACCCGCCCCAGCACTCAGGCAGAGACTGTAATCAAATCTATGGAAGTCTCGGCCTCGAAGGTTATGCCCAGCTGACCTAGCTGTTCGATGTCAGCAATCATCTGTGACACATAGTGCTCGACAGATGTACCCTATAATATACGTGAGCGAAAGAGCTTCTTTCGCAACTCATGCTTCCGAGATCTAAGATTAGACCTGTGAAGATCCTTCAATTTCAACATCATACTATAATGATCTAATCCTTTGTTCTGACGACGAAATTGTGGAGTCATTGCGGCAAGCATTACAGATTGAGCGCTAAAGTTATCATCACGATGAGTCTTCCAAAACTCATGCTCTAATGTTTGCTCAACTTCAGGCTCAGGCCCGAGAGGTTTCTCTAGCGCTCAATATGACAAACATATTATGAGAAGAAATTGGCGCCGTCTGGTTGGAGTAATGGGCAATTTGTTATGATAGAAGGATGGGAAGAAATTGGCTCACAGGACTATCCTGAGATAGGGGTGAGTAACGGTTCCGGGTCTCTACCCGGAACCGGTTGGAACCGGACCGGTTTTCCGGGTTTGGAACCGGAACCGATTGTAATCGGGTAGGTTCCGGTTCCAAAAATGAAGGAACCGATTTTATCCGGGTAGGTTCCGGTTCCAAAATGATCAGAACCGAAACCAGACCATGGAACCGGTTTGCTGAAGCAACAGACGAGGTTCTGCATACAAAAGGAGAAAAAAATGTCTATAGAACAAGAAAGATTATGGAAGTAATTCTGTAAAATGCCAACCTAATAATGCATCAGTTTTGTATTTGATTCAACCTAATAACATTATTAATTATCATTCATTTGTTATATCGCTAACCAGGGTACATGTTTATAGCATCAAAATGACATAGTGAACATACTGCCTTGCCAATAAGATTAGAGATCATTATACATTTGTCCAACTGATGGTAAATTCAAGCTCAGATTGAAGGAAACAGAAGATACATTACAATACAGAGAGAATAAAATTTCATTTTTTCGTTCTTGAGCTTCCGCACTCTTCCATTTGGTCCCCGTTTTTTCCTACGGACTCGTATTTGGAATGTAGTTTTCATTAAAATATTTTTAAATAGGGTAATTCGGAACTGGACCGGAACCAGATTGGAACCGAATAATAGGGTATCCTGTTTAATTGGGTAGGTTCCGGTTCCACTTAGTGCGGAACCGAATTTTTCCGGGTAGGTTCCGGTTCCATGCGGAACCGGAACCGAAACCGATTTTTGCTCACCCCTATCCTGAGATTCATCTCCCATCTGGAAAATTGGAGCCGTTAAAGACATTATCGCCTATGACGATGTCCCTAACGCTAATTTTTCCAACCATCTCGATTGCAATAGTCTAACTATTCAGTCAATGATATCAGGTACACTCAAATGTAATGGTTACTATAGTCCAACTATATAACAACTACAAGGGAAGTAGTGTCTTGTACAGTCTAACTTAGACCCGCCCCGCGGCCGGCGGTTCGTTCCGTTTCGGAACCGAACCGAACCGGCCGGTTTCCGGTTCCACAAGTGTGGAACCGGAAAGTCGAACCGAACCGGAACCGAACGGTTCGGTTCCGGTTCAGTTCGGTTCATTTTTTTTTAATTAATTAAAATAAAAAATTAGAGGAGTCAAATCATTAAATAAAAAAAAATTATTAATTAAAAAAAATGAGATTAAATTTATAATAAAAAAAAAAATTTTACATGAAGAGCTTGAGCTTAAATTTTTTAAAATTTAAGTTGCCTACGTATCCTCCAAGGGTGAGATGAATCAAAGCTCACGTAGTTCCATTACAAGTTTAAGACATATCCCCTTTGTAAATTATAATTTTACATTTATCAATCATCATTATCAGTTGATCCTTCGGCTCCGGGTCCGCAGCTTCCGCTTGCACTTGTTGCAGAAGCATTATCGAACAAATCTTCAAAATCATCGGGGGCATCTTCTTGTTGTCTCAGATCACAGCTCGAGTCCAATCATCCACACAAGCTGTTGCTTCTAGAGTGCTTGGATGTAATGAAGATCGCCTAGCTTCCAATATATTACCTCCCAAGCTGAAGGCTTGCTCAACCGCAACGGTGGAAATAGGTGCTGCCAATATCTCTTTAGCAATAATAGATAAAACAGGATATATATTTTGATGCCGGTTCCACCATTCAAGGATTTTAAAATTTTTACTGCATAAACTTTCATTAGAAAACTCAAAATTTGTAGATAAATAATTATCTAATTCAGGGTTATTAGTTGTTGTCGTATCCCTAGATTTTTTATTTCGTTGTAATAACCAACGATCCCCTGCGCTAAGTCTTGGTTGAATTACCGGTTCGCTACTACTAGACTGACCTATTGTTCCTAAGTTATATCTTACAATATAATCATTAAATAAAATAATTAAATCACTTTTTAAATTCGTCATTATGCTCGTAATATCAATGTCATCTAATATTCCTAAATAACCATAGTAAGCTTGTAAACCACCATTCAAACCTTCTAATTTAAATCTAGGATCAAAAACAGCAGCAATAAGATAAAGTAAATGAATTTCTCTAAAATAATTCAACCATTTTACTTTCATAACAGTAATGGCTTCGAGCAAAACAATATCATTAGGGTTGTCACTGTCAACATGTTCATCGAGAGTGCCAACAATATTCAAACTTTCAAGAAGAAATAAATGTGCAGTGGGATAATAAACACCGCTAAAAACTAAAGTAGCATCATTAAAAACTCTTAAAATATCTAAAATTCTTTCACAAATATCCCATTGACTAGGATAAAGTGTGATATTTTGAACATGTTGAGAAAAAAAACTACATAATGCATCTTTGTATTGAAGTGCTTGACATAAAAGAAAATAAGTAGAATTCCAACGTGTTGGAACATCTCTAGAAAATTTAATCGGTTTAATACCATTTATTTTACAAAACTTGGTCCATTCCCTCCTAACTTGAGAATATGACCAAATACAGTTAAGTGCCGTTTTAATAGGATCAAGGAAAGGAGATAATAATTTTAGACCGTCTTGCACACATAAGTTTAGGACATGACATGTACAACGAATATGAAAAAATCGACCCCCTAAATTTGGTTGACATATTTCTTTTAAATCATTGATGGATGCAGTATTTGCAGATGCATTATCAAATCCAATTGTTAAAATTTTTTCTCATAAACCATATTCATCAAAAATTACCTTCATCATTCTATAAATATTATGTGCCGTATGTTGGTCATCAAAAACTCTAAATGCAATGAGTCGTTTTTGCATGGTAAATGATGCATCAATCCAATGACAAGTCACACCCATGCATGAGTGTGTTTGCCAATGGTCACTCCAAATATCAGAACATATAGAAATACGACCTTTCATCTCTTTAAATATTTCATTTAAAATAATTTTACCATCTTTATATAATTTGAAAATATGACGTTTTGTTGTGTTTCGAGTCATTCTACATGCAGCAGGGTTTAAAGCATTATGCACGTAATTAGTAAAATGAAGTTTTTCACCAAAGCTTAAAGAAAGATGTGCCATACATGTTAATTTCGCAAATTCTTCTCTATTTTTTGCATCAGAATATTTAAATAAATCTACACTACTCGTACCTCTACTAGATGATGCGTACCTGGCCATTTGAGTCTGCGTCGTATCAATGCCAAATTCAACCGGATGATGTTTCTTCATGTGTTTGATCATATTTCCGTATCCACCAGAAAATTTATAGATAACCCCACAATAGTTGCAAATTGCTCATTGTGAACCATCGTCTAGGCGTTCCAAATTAAAATGAATTTTGAAAATATCGGAGGACCGAGCCTTAACTTCTCTTCTCCGTGATTGTGCACTGACACTGGGGCCGCTCTCTTGGGTCGGCATATTTGACATTATGTTCTCGGATGAGCTTGCCATTTGAATAATTGCGATGCGAATGCCGAATGTGATAACAATTAATTAACAACTAAAATAAGAGAATTGTATTGAAGTAAGATTGAGAATAAGAGATTTATAGAAAATGAGAGAGTTGAGAAATTGGTGTGATGAATTATGAAAAATGAATCCTATTTATAGAATTTTAGAATTTTTTTGATACCAAAAATGCCCCTAAATATAACCGTTTTATTACCGTTATTAGGGGTACATTAGTAATTTTATTTTATATAATAAAAAAAAATTTATAATTTTATTTTTATTTTTTTTTTTTGGCAGGAAGCCGTTTGGCAGGGAGCCAAACGGCTCCCTGCATCCCCCAACGGCAGTAGCCGTTGGGGGAATAAGGCCCCCAACGGCTACTAGCCGTTGGGGGCCTTAGGGTTCCTGTTGGAACCCTACGGTTCCAACAGGAACCCGACGGTTCCAACCGGAACCGTTCGGTTCCGGTTCGGACCGGTTCGAGTTGGGGTGGAACCCCAACCGAACCGGTCCCATTCCGGTTCGGTTCCGGTTCGGTTCCGGTTCCGAACCGGAACCGTGGCCGGGTCTAGTCTAAAGGGTTCAAGAAAGCAATATTCAATATTAGTCCAACTAATATATATTTATAACGATGATAAATAAAAATAAAAGAGCGCGTGTAAGCAAGTATTAAACGAAATTGCAAATTTAATACTGGCCTCCCACTATTTTTCGGCGAGCCTCTAACCCTCTGTGGAGTACTTGGGAAACCCAGTTTCCTAGTGGGTTATGATCCCGTTAAATAACACACAACCTTGACTTTGGCCAACAAGCTGTATGAAACTTAACTAGGTAGATCTCTAAGATCAATTGGATCACATCCAATTCCTAGATCCGGTAGGTGGACCTCCAAGTCCGAGATATATATCCAATATATATTTCCTAACCTTTTCCTCTGAATCAACTAAGCTTGGCTTTGGCTCAACAAGCTTAATGATTCCAGTTAAGCGGGACCCATTGACAGTGGGAAAGCTTCGTAATCCACGTCGATGAACTAGAAGTGACCTTGACTTTGGCCAACAAGTCACAACCGCCCAAGACATGCGATATAGAAAAAACTTTCGTGGTTCAAATACATCCGTGATGGACAATGATCTTGACTTTGGCCAACAAACCAATGCCAATCTTGGATCTTGAGAGAGAACCACCCAATGGAAGGAAAACGCTTAATATTTGAGTGAGGATTTTTTCGCGTAAATTGGCAACTAATTTATTATCTTTGATTAGGTCTCATCATACACCCTTAAACATGCATTCTAAAAGCATAATAAGGCGCGAATAAAATAATAATGATATGCGGATGGATATATAACAATTTGTTCCTAGAACAAATCTCCCACTTTCCTTTCTCCCGCTAGCACTTTACAAACTTCTACCCAATTACATAATACATTAAAGAAACCTCATTTACATTGAGGGGAATTGGTGAGAAGAGAAATACAAAGAGTAAAGAGATAATAGGCTGGACACGCAGGTCCAATTTAATAAATTCTAAATTTATTACAATAATTTTCAAAATTTCCCCCACCCATCTAATATCCATCTGATATACATTATTTATACAAATACATCTAAGTATTCACACAAAGTATGTTATTCAATCAATCTAATCCAATTAATTAATCTTTAATTAATGACCATCCAATGTTCAAACAACGATTTGATTTGTGCGAGTCCAACTCGTTTAAGAATAAATACTCAAAGTATGTATTCTTGAATTATATCGAATAATAATTTTAAATCCAATTTAAATTTGTATCCAATACTAATTCGTGTTTAATTCCAAATTAAATAATTACACTTATTTTAATGCCTTTTAGACTTAGATTCTAAATCTAATCTAAATGGGTCTCAAAGGGCCAATTAGTATTCAATACTATTTTAATTAAAGTCCAATGGGCTTTTAATTAATTCTTAAGGCATGAGCTTTGGCCATTATGGATCAAACCCAAGATGCCAAGGCCCAATTAGGAATCACCCTTTGCCAAAAATCAATTTAGGCTCATTAGGCCCAATTAAATTATTTAAAGGCTAATGGTAATATTTGGACTTTATGGAAATGGTTTTAGGCCCAATTGGATCCAACCCAATTGTCCAAAACCATACTTGACCCAACCAAGCCCATTAAGCCCAATACAACAAATTAGTCTAATTTAATAAATTCCAAATTTAAAGACTAATACATATTAACATAATATTCTAAATATCACATTAATTTTTATTAAAGTGTAATTAACACAATTAATTATTAATCCAATATTCCAAAATACCAATTAATCTAATTAATCATGCTCATTAATTCCAATTCATGTCCAACACAAATTGAAGCAAAATCAATTCTACAACATGCTTAGGCTCACGGAAATGGCAAAGAAATTATCATACAATTTGATTTCAATCTAATTAAATCAACATTTAACATACATTTCATGCAAACAACACATCCAATTGCTAATTTTCAAAAAATCACCATGAGCACTACATAGGGTTCCATTCGGCCACGGCTTAGGATTTGGGGAAATTTTTGATCCAATCAATTTCACAAATCCAATGATGCACAAATCCAATTCATCATCATCCAACCACAACCAAACAATCAATTTCGAATCTTCACACTCCAAGCATAAAATCCCCAAATTAAAGTTTGGAACCCTAAAATTGAAATCAAGTTTAGATTGGCTCATGATACCATTGAAAGTGTCCTAGACATGCCCAAGGACCCTAAACAAGATTTATGTGTGAATAAAATCAAAGGAAGTTGCGGAAAAACTTACAATGATCGGATGAAGTTCAAGACTTTTTCTTTGTTGTAGAAGCTCCAAGCTTTGTGAATGAGTTCCAAACTCTTGGGTGAGTTTCCCTATCACCTTAAATGACTCATTTTAAGTGCTAGCTTTGATAAATTTTGAAAATTTTCCTTCCAAAGGGTGTAATTTTCGGCCATATAGAGAAAGTTAGGGAGAAGATGAATAATAAGTCTAACTTGCTTTTTGTGTTGTTTTATAATGCCACATTTAATAAGCCCAACAACTTCCATCAAGTGTCAAACCATTGATGTAAGTAAAGTGGGTCCCACCACTTTAAATTCAAAATTTGGTTGGCTTATACAACACACTTTAGGCCTGGTTCGTTTAATCCGACTAAATGAATTTTCCGTCGCGACGTAATTAAATCCAATTTAATTAAATATTATTGCCCAGCAAAATTATTACGGAAGTCGCTTAAGAATTAATTCCAAATTAATTTGTTCGCTTGAATTAAAATCCAATTTTAATTCCGTATTGAAATCCAATTTCAATTAATATATCTGATATATTATTTTAGCCCAAATAAAAAATAAATTAATAAAAAATCCAATTTAACTATTAAATTTATTTTACCGATTAATTCCAAATTAATCGTGTTCTCTCTTCTTCACGAAATGATCCCAGATTAATTCATGATGTAATTAATCCAGATTAATTTTCTCTCTCATAATTAATCCCAGATTAATTCTGTTCGAGTCAAATGTCATCGGTGAATCTTTGGGAAGCGACCCAAGAGATCCATGGATATGTTGGTAGTAAATCCGGTCATCAGACTATCCGAACACGTGTGTACCTGGTACCACGTTCTTACCGATTTACAAGACATGGTTGGGTTCTAGTAAGCACACCGTGCCTACCCATTCTCCAGAAATATATTCAACATGGAATGTATATAATCTGTATCAGGCATAATATATTAAATATTGCGTATTACGATCCAGTATCGGATGTCACATGCTAGGCATGGGGCTGTAATTGTGTCTGCCCCGTATGAAGCATATATCAGATCACTAGCAACTAGTCTCTTTAATCAGATAATCATGACCTAGTCATACTATCCCGATAGCTGCAGCATTTGAGAGTACTAGTTATGTATCCCTGCGTGATCATCATCTCCATATGACTGAAGTGATACTTCCAATTTTTAAAACCAGTAGTGGACATGTTTATAACAAACATACCTGAAGCCGGAGCCTTGCCCGTCTTCATTTCCTCCAACTTCGCCTAGTACTCACGGCAGTCACGCTTCCAGTGACCCCGTTTGCCATAATATAGGCAGACGTCTTGGGATATGTCCTTAGTATTCCTAGAAGACTGTGATGATTTAGCCTTGCCCTTTTTCTTCATTTTCTTCACACCCCCAGAAGCCTTCGGCCAAGCCTTAGCCTTCTGGGATGTCGAAGTAAGGTGCACCTCGCGCTTCTTGCCCTTTAGAAGCTCCGGCTCCGCCTCCTTGAGCATAGCCGTCAACTCTCTAAGAGTGTTCTCTTGGTTCATCATGTTGTAGTTCATGACGAACCCGCCCCAGCACTCAGGCAGAGACTGTAATCAAATCTATGGAAGTCTCGGCCTCGAAGGTTATGCCCAGCTGACCTAGCTATTCGATGTCAGCAATCATCTGTGACACATAGTGCTCGACAGATGTACCCTATAATATACGTGAGCGAAAGAGCTTATTTCGCAACTCATGCTTCCGAGATCTAAGATTAGACCTGTGAAGATCCTTCAATTTCAACATCATACTATAATGATCTAATCTTTTGTTCTGACGACGAAATTGTGGAGTCATTGCGGCAAGCATTACAGATTGAACGCTAAAGTTATAATCACGATGAGTCTTCCAAAACTCATGCTCTACTGTTTGCTCAACTTCAGGCTCAGGCCCGAGAGGTTTCTCTAGCGCTCATAATATGACAACATATTATGAGAAGAAATTGGCGCCGTCTGGTTGGAGTAATGGGCAATTTGTTATGATAGAAGGATGGGAAGAAATTGGCTCACAGGACTATCCTGAGATAGGGGTGAGTAACGGTTCCGGGTCTACCCGGAACCGGTTGGAACCGGACCGGTTTTCCGGGTTTGGAACCGGAACCGATTGTAATCGGGTAGGTTCCGGTTCCAAAAATGAAGGAACCGATTTTATCCGGGTAGGTTCCGGTTCCAAAATGATCGGAACCGAAACCAGACCATGGAACCGGTTTGCTGAAGCAACAGACGAGGTTCTGCATACAAAAGGAGAAAAAAAATGTCTATAGAACAAGAAAGATTATGGAAGTAATTCTGTAAAATGCCAACCTAATAATGCATCAGTTTTGTATTTGATTCAACCTAATAACATTATTAATTATCATTCATTTGTTATATCGCTAACCAGGGTACATGTTTATAGCATCAAAATGACATGAGTGAACATACTGCCTTGCCAATAAGATTAGAGATCATTATACATTTGTCCAACTGATGGTAAATTCAAGCTCAGATTGAAGGAAACAGAAGATACATTACAATACAGAGAGAATAAAATTTCATTTTTTCGTTCTTGAGCTTCCGCACTCCGATTTGGTCCCCGTTTTTTCCTACGGACTCGTATTTGGAATGTAGTTTTCATTAAAATATTTTAAAATAGGGTAATTCGGAACTGGACCGGAACCAGATTGGAACCGAATAATAGGGTATCCTGTTTAATTGGGTAGGTTCCGGTTCCACTTAGTGCGGAACCGAATTTTTCCGGGTAGGTTCCGGTTCCATGCGGAACCGGAACCGAAACCGATTTTGCTCACCCCTATCCTGAGATTCATCTCCCAATCTGGAAAATTGGAGCCGTTAAAGACATTATCGCCTATGACGATGTCCCTAACGCTAATTTTTCCAACCATCTCGATAGCAATAGTCTAACTATTCAGTCAATGATATCGGGTACACTCAAAATGTAATGGTTACTATAGTCCAACTATATAACCAACTACAAGTGGAGTAGTGTCTTGTACAGTCTAACTGTTCAAAGAAAGCAATATTCAATATTAGTCCAACTAATATATATTTATAACGATGATAAATAAAAATAAAAGAGCGCGTGTAAGCAAGTATTAAACGAAATTGCAAATTTAATACTGGCCTCCCACTATTTTTCGGCGAGCCTCTAACCCTCTGTGGAGTACTTGGGAAACCCAGTTTCCTAGTGGGTTAGGATCCCGTTAAATAACACACAACCTTGACTTTGGCCAACAAGCTGTATGAAACTTAACTAGGTAGATCTCTAAGATCAATTGGATCACATCCAATTCCTAGATCCGGTAGGTGGACCTCCAAGTCCGAGATATATATCCAATATATATTTCCTAACCTTTTCCTCTGAATCAACTAAGCCTTGGCTTTGGCTCAACAAGCTTAATGATTCCAGTTAAGCGGGACCCATTGACAGTGGGAAAGCTTCGTAATCCACGTCGATGAACTAGAAATGACCTTGACTTTGGCCAACAAGTCACAACCGCCCAAGACATGCGATATAGAAAAAAACTTTCGTGGTTCAAACACATCCGCGATGGACAATGATCTTGACTTTGGCCAACAAACCAATGCCAATCTTGGATCTTGAGAGAGAACCACTCAAAAGGAAAACGCTTAATATTTGAGTGAAGATTTTTCGCGTAAATTGGCAACTAATTTAATATCTTTGATTAGGTCTCATCATACACCCTTAAACATGCATTCTAAAAGCATAATAAGGCGCGAATAAAATAATAATGATATGCGGATGTATATCTAACAATTTGTTCCTAGAACAAATCTCTCACTTTCCTTTCTCCCGCTAGCACTTTACAAACTTCTACCTAATTACATAATACATTAAAGAAACCTCATTAACATTGAGGGGAATTGGTGAGAAGAGAAATACAAAGAGTAAAGAGATAATAGGCTGGACACGCAGGTCCAATTTAACAAATTCTAAATTTATTACAATAATTTTCAAAATTGCCCCCACCCATCTAATATCCATCTGATATACATTATTCATACAAATACATCCAAGTATTCACACAAAGCATGTTATTCAATCAATCTAATCCAATTAATTAATCTTTGAATTAATGACCATCCAATGTTCAAACAACGATTTGATTTGTGCGAGTCCAACTCGTTTAAGAATAAATACTCAAAGTATGTATTCTTGAATTATATCGAACAATAATTTTAAATCCAATTTAAATTTGTATCCAATACTAATTCGTGTTTAATTCCAAATTAAATAATTACACTTATTTTAGTGCCTTTTAGACTTAGATTCCAAATCTAATCTAAATGGGTCTCAAAGGCCCAATTAGTATCCAATACTATTTTAATTAAAGTTCAATGGGCTTTTAATTAATTCTTAAGGCATGGGCTTTGACCATTATGGATCAGACCCAAGATGCCAAGGCCCAATTAGGAATCACCCTTTGCCAAAAATCAATTTAGGCTCATTATGCCCAATTAAATTATTTAAAGGCCTAATGGTAATATTTGGACTTTATGGAAATGGTTTTAGGCCCAATTGGATCCAACCCAATTGTCCAAAACCATACTTGACCCAACCAAGCCCATTAAGCCCAAATACAACAAATTAGTCTAATTTAATAAATTCCAAATTTAAAGACTAATACATATTAACATAATATTCTAAATATCACATTAATTTTTATTAAAGTGTAATTAACACAATTAATTAATTAATCCAATATTTCCAAAATACCAATTAATCTAATTAATCATGCTCATTAATTCCAATTCATGTCCAACACAAATTGAAGCAAAATCAATTCTACAACATGCTTAGGCTCACGGAAATGGCAAAGAAATTATCATACAATTTGATTTCAATCTAATTAAATCAACATTTAACATACATTTCATGCCAACAACACATCCAATTGCTAATTTTCAAAAAATCACCATGAGCACTACATAGGGTTCCATTCGGCCATGGCTTAGGATTTGGGGAAATTTTTGATCCAATCAATTTCACAAATCCAATGATGCACAAATCCAATTCATCATCATCCAACCACAACCAAACAATCAATTTCGAATCTTCACACTCCAGGCATAAAATCCCCAAATTAAAGTTTGGAATCCTAAAATTGAAATAAACTTTAGATTGGCTCATGATACCATTGAAAGTGTCCTAGACATGCCCAAGAATCCTAAACAAGATTTATGTGTGAATAAAATCAAAGGAAGTTGCGGAAAAAGTTACAATGATCGGATGAAGTTCAAGACTTTTTCTTTGTTGTAGAAGCTCCAAGATTTGTGAATGAGTTCCAAACTCTAGGGTGAGTTTCCCTATCACCTTAAATGACTCATTTTAAGTGCTAGCTTTGATAAATTTTGAAAGAAAAATTTTCCTTCCAAAGGGTGTAATTTTCGGCCATATAGAGAAAGTTAGGGAGAAGATGAATAATAAGTCTAACTTGCTTTTTTGTTGTTTTATAATGCCACATTTAATAAGCCCAACAACTTCCATCAAGTGTCAAACCATTGATGTAAGTAAGTGGGTCCCACCACTTTAATTCAAAATTTGGTTGGCTTATACAACACACTTTAGGCCTGGTTCGTTTAATCCGACTAAATGAATTTTCCGTCGCGACGTAATTAAATCCAATTTAATTAAATATTAATACCCAGCAAAATTATTACGGAAGTCGCTTACGAATTAATTCCAAATTAATTCGTTCTAATTCGTTCGCTTGAATTAAAATCCAATTTTAATTCCGTATTGAAATCCAATTTCAATTAATATATCTGATATATTATTTTTGCCCAAATAAATAAATTAAATAGAAAAATCCAATTTAATTATTAAATTTATTTTACCGATTAATTCCAAATTAATCGCGTTCTCTCTTCTTCACGAAATGATCCCAGATTAATTCATGATGTAATTAATCCCAGATTAATTTTCTCTCTCATAATTAATCCCAGATTAATTCTGTTCGAGTCAAATGTCATCGGTGAATCTTTGGGAAGCGACCCAAGAGATCCCTGGATATGTTGGTAGTAAATCCGGTCATCAGACTATCCGAACACGTGCGTACCTGGTACCACGTTCTTACCGATTTACAAGACATGGTTGGCTTCTAGTAAAGCACCGTGCCTACCCAATTCTCCAGAAATATATTCAACATGGAATGTATATAATCTGTATCAGGCATAATATATTAAGTATTGCGTATTACGATCCAGTATCGGATGTCACATGCTAGGCATGGGGCTGTAATTGTGTCTGCCCCGTACGAAGCATATATCAGATCACTAGCAACTAGTCTGTTTAATCGGATAATCATGACCTGGTTATACTATCCCGATAGTTGCAGCATTTGAGAGTACTAGTTATGTATCCCTGCGTGATCATCATCTCCATATGACTGAAGTGATACTTCCATCTTGACAGCACACCCAATACACTACGATTCTCAGTATACCCAGAAGAGGCGTACACAAAACCTGTTAAAGCTCCGGAAGACCAAAACCAAAGTATACTGATTGTCGTAAGTATTAGCGATGCAAGTCTCAGGTTAAGACCAAATACACCTACCCTGATTCGGATTCCCATAGACACATAGTCATACCACCAATGAGATTACGATGGGTCTATCCAGAGCGAAGCTGTTCCCGGTCCAACGGCTAACAAAACCTCATATCACACTTGCATAAGTATTCAATACTTAAATATATGAGAACTATGTCGTTAAGCTTCCATAACGCGCACAAGTGTAATACTAGTCTATTTCGCATTATCGATGTCCAGTCTCGATAATACTACGTCTAGGGATATTTAATGATTAAACTTTTCGTGGATTAATACTGTCTCATATCTTATTAATTTGGTATTAATCATAGGACTTTTATCATTTATACATTCAAGTAATCCAATTACAAAATGATAAAAGAGCAATTTCCTTTGTCACATAGTTAATTTGTACAAAGAACATCATGTGTTTTACAAACAGTGATGCTATGGGTCATAATTGTCCAACTTAGAAATATGGATATGTTTGGTAGATTTGTTAGGATTGAAGAGGAAAGCTCAGGCTCAGAAACTCTATTTGATAATCTTTTTGCCACACCATCTACGTCTAGCACACATACCATGAGTGATTACAAGAGACCACCCATTAGGTCTCTTGAAGAGTACCTCCACCCCACTCGAATAGCTACACCATCGTGCATAATTATGGACACTGATTTTCGCCCGATGTCCACAATCGAGAATTTGTAGTATAAGGGCACTAGCGATCCTGCAAAACAAAGGTAGAATAAGTGGGGAGTACTGACCACCAGTGTGGTGGGTGCCGTAAGCACTCCGACGCTCAAGTCAGTAGTGAAGACGAGCGGTAAATAATAGAAGAACAAGGTCGGAAGTTACCTTGACTGTCGTGAGGGCGGTGGCCGGTGTTTAGAGAGTAAAAAGCTTTGAGATATCAAGTTTGAGAGCAAAGACTTGCCCCTCTGCTCGCTTGGATTACCTTATATATTTATATGCACTTGAGAGGTGTGCATATTTAATACATTAATTGTCTGCCCGTTGGATGCTGGGAACAGTTGATCCATGAATGTGGGGAGTTATGAGTTTGAGCGTTTCGTGGGTTGGCAACTGATGAGTTAAGAGGCCATTTTGGTCAGATATTTTCTTGGGCATGAGCTTATGAAATAACTTGGACCAATATGGGCTTACAAATAGGCTTTCTCTGAGGGTTTTGGGTTCTTTAGAATGATGAGTGATGAGTGTCGGGCCTCTCTTTGGGCCTAAGAAGGTAATTGGGGCCCAAGTCAATTCTGGGTACTGTTTGGGGAGTTTGGGGTACATTTGGTATAGGGCCTGAAGTGAAATGTCAAAAATATCCTTAGCCCAAATTAGGCCCATACAGTTTGTCCCATACTATGTAAGTCAATGAGTCATTGGCTTGGAGAGTAATTGACGAGTGTGTCGTCTGGGGCAAGATCACAAGATGTAGGTGTGCATGAGCGTTGATGCTGCCATCGATTGAACCAAACGAATACCAGGTTATGAATTTGACTCTACATAAGCCATTGGGGATGTACCCAGTCGACTGAACCTGATTTAATGTTAGGGTAGTTTCCATCCTACTGATCAAAGGATCAGCGGAGTCTTGATGTTTCCTGGACCAGATGAGGGTCAAGTCTTAAACTCGACTCTACATGAGCCATGGGGAAGGTTCCGAGTCGACTGAACCGAATGAAGGTCAGGATAATCCTCATATTACGGGTTAAAAGACCAGTGAAGTCTTCAATATCGTCTGGACCAGATGAAGACCAAGTCTTCAATTTGACTCTACATAAGTCATGGGGAATGTTCCCAGTCGACTAAACCAGATGAAAGTCAGGATAATCCCCATACTACGGGTCAAAGAACCATATGAGTCTTCAATGTCTTCTGGACCAGACGAAGACCAAGTCTTGAACTTGACTCAATATGAGCCATTGGGAATGTTCACAGTCGACTGAACCAGATGAAGATCAGGATAATCCCCATACTACGAGTCAAAAGACCAGATGAGTCTTCAATGTCTTTTGGACCAGATGAAGGCCGGGTCTTGAACTTGACTCAACATGAGCCATGGGGAATGTTCCCAGTCGACTAAACCAGATGAAGGTCAGGATAATCCCCATACTACGAGTCAAAGGACCAATGTGAGTCTTCAATGTCGTTAGGACCAGATGAAGGCCAGGTCTTCAACTTGACTCTTCATGAGCCATGGGTAATGTTCTCAGTCGACTGAACCAGATGAAGGTCATGATAATCCCCATACTGCGGGTCAAAGGACCATGTGAGTCTTCAATGTCGTCTGGACCAGATGAAGGCCAGGTCTTCAACTTGACTCTACATGAGCCATGGGAAATGTTCTCAGTCGACTGAACCAGATGAAGGTCAGGATAATCCTCATAAGACATGAATTGTTTGGATGTTGAGTAGTCCAGGTCTTCACCTGACTTGACATGAGTCCATGAGGGATGTCTCATACCGACTGCACCAGATGATGGTTCATGAGTTAATTCATACGACATCGTCGTATAGACTGAGAGTAACCCAAGTCTTCATTTGACTCGAAATGAGTCCATGGGGGATGTCCCCTATCGACTGAACCAGATGAAGGTTCAGAGTTTAATTCATACGACATTATTTTATGGACTGAGTTTAATCCAAGTCTTCATTTGACTCGACATGAGTCTTTAGGGGATGTCCCCAGTTGACTAAACCAGATGAATGTCAGGATAATCCCCATACTACGGGTCAAAGGACCAGAGGAGTCTTCAATATCGTCTGGACCAGATGAAGGCCAGGCCTTGAACTTGACTCTACATGAGCCATGAGGAATGTTCCCAGTCGATTGAACCGGATGAAGGTCAGGATCATCCTCATACTACGGGTCAAAAGAACATAGGAGTCTTCAATATTTTCTCGACTAGATGAAGCTCGGGTCTTAAACTTGACTATACATAAGCCATAGAGAATGTTCCCATTCGACTGAACTAGATGAAAGTTAGGACAATCTCCATACGACTGGTCAAAGGACCCGTATAGTCTTTAATGTCGTCTGGACCAGATGAAGGCCAGGTCTTGAACTTGACTCTACTTGAGCTATGGGGAATGTTACCAGTCGACTGAACCAGATGAAGGTCATGACAATCTCCATACTACTAGTCAAAAGACCAGTGGAGTCTTCAATGTATCCCCATATTGTGGGTCAAATGACTAGTGGAGTCTTCATTTTCGTCTGGACTTGATGAAAGTCTATGAAGGTTTCCACTCCACTAGTCCTGATGAAGGTCCAATGGAGGCTATGGTCGACTGGACCTGATGAAGTTCTAGGAGGGTCTTCACTTCTCACTCTACAATCCTCACTCTACGAGACCTGACATAGTCTTATACAAAATATTAACAAACAAAAGTAAATTAGATTAGCAATGTTCTCAAACTTCTGGAGCGCTGGCTGGTTGTTCTTCAGCCGCCACGAGAGTACTAGCAAGAACATCTTCTTCCCGAACATCTAGCTCGACTCCCACCGATCTAACATCCATTTCTTCCTCCACCTGACCTTTGGTCACTCCCATTTAAACTTCGGGAACTGCGTCCTCCTTAACCTCATCTTTATTTGACTCGACTTCTTCACATTTTTCTTCTTCACCATCTTCAGTCGACAAAGAAAGCCCATCCATAAATCTTTCGTACTCTCGAATCCATTTTTCTGGCTTCCATTCGACGTGCTTCCCATCAAGATATTCCTTCATCAAATCACTTCTATCTTTTATCATAGATTCAAAGGCAATCCCCTCCAATTTTTCAAGTAGCTGCTCATTTTCCTTCTTTACATTATAAAAGCCCTGCTTGTAGGCTTCAATTGATGCTTCAGACATTTCTTTCTCCATTTTGAGCGTAGCTTTAGTCTCCTTCAACTCTTTCTCTAATCTCTTCCCCTTCCTCTCAGAAGCGTCCAACCCGGACTTCAGTTCTGATGCTTCATTCCTCACAACAGACAAGGTTTTCTCCAATTTCCCGATCCTTCTTTGACTCGACTTGACATATTTTTGCATGTACAGGCTGCATTCTAATGTCTGAAAAATTCCAAGTTAGAAATCATTCGACCAATAATTGAGGAAATATAAAAAATCTTAAGTATACGTACTTGATGGCTTAAGGCAGTTTCTTTCTTCATTGCTTCAACTGGGCCTATCTTTATTAGCCTACTTTCATCCTCTTCCAGAAGAAGCCCTTTCACAAATGTGTTGATGCTGGAAGGATCCGAGATTGCAGTCGACCCATGAGGAATCCTTATAATGACATTATCTATATCTTCCTCCACCTCAGCTACGACTTTCATTTTCTTCCCAGCACTAATCATTTCAAATTGAATTCAATATTTGAGTTATGGTTTTTCTTTTGTTTCTTCTTTTTTCTTTTATCTATTTGTTATTTGTCAGTGTGGATGTTGGTTTTCGCCCGAGGTCCACAATCGTGAAATTGTAGTATGAGGGGCACGAGCAAACCTACAAAATAAGAGTAGAGTGAAAGTGGAAGTTACTGCCCACCGGTGTGGTGGAAGCCGTAGGCACTCCGACACTCAAGTTAGCCGAAATACGAATGAGTTCAGGGTGAAAGGGTTAAGGTCTATGGAGTACCTCAACCACAGATTGTTTGCCGTGAGGGCGGTGTATTGGAGTTATCTCTTGATGATAGAAGTAGTCTCAAGAAGAAGATTCCCTCTCTATTGCTTTGTCTTCTTATTTTATAGGTTCCCTGATGCGGGGTCCATATTCTGCCCGTTAGAGTATTCTCTCATGATGGTTTAATTCAGGTGATTTATGTCTGGTAACTGATGATCGTGTCTATATCTTGTAACTGTCGTCTTTATGGTGAAGTTCATGAATTTGGATTCTCTCTTGACTCTTGTAACTGATGTCCGTTGGTTCTCTTAATGTTAACGGGTTTGGGCCCATGAGGCTTCATTGTATGGAATTTCTGTTTATAGGCTGAATCTGCTAGTGGGCTTCATGGTCGGTGGTTGGTTTTGGGTTAAATGTTGATTTTACCCCTGGGCCCAAATTTGGCCCATACAGTTTGTCCCATACTCTCTAAGTCTGTAAGTCCTTGACTTGGAGAGTACCTTCGAGTAGGGGTGGCAATTTGGGTCAGAATTCGTTTATTCGTTCGATTCGATTCGCTTTAAAGTGAATACGGGTTTGGAAAAATGGATTCGTTTAATAAATGGGTCAATTCGATTCGATTCGTTTATTAAACGAATCGAATCCGAATTTGAGGTCATCAATTCGTTTATTCGTTTATTAAACGAATCATAAACGAATCGAATTCGAATCGAATTCGTTTAATACTCGTTTAATAGTATTACAAATTTACCCTTACATTTTTCAAATATGATTTAATTGTATGAGGGATATTTTAGTAATTTAAGTTTGGGATTAAGGTTTTCTCCCCTTCTTCTTCCAGCAGCCGCCACCTCCTGTTGTCTTTAACCTAAAACTAAAACTCTCTCAATCTCTAAAACTCTCTCAATCTCTAAAACTCTCGCACTCTAAAACTCTAGCACGGCGCACGCTCTCCAGTTCATCTGACTCACGCACGCTTCACTCTTAGTCTTCGGTTCTTCTTCTTCTTCTTCCCGTAAGATTTTGCCATTTTGGTTTGTTAATTTTACTGTTAATTTTACGTTTTCTTTTTTTTTTTTTTGGTCCTGCTCTTCGTTAATTTTATTTCACTCTTCGTTTTTTTTCTTTGTGATTGTGATGTTTTATTTCCCCTTTTTCTTTTTATGAATTGCATTTATATATTCCATGCTTTTGATACAAAATCGTTAGGCTTAGCTGCTTTTCTTCCTGGGTTAAGTTTTTTAAACTATAGAATGTTGGCAGGTTCTAAAAAGGATGAATATCTTCACCGTTTTTTCCCCCATTTCACTAGTTTTTCTTTGGCTAGAAATGTCAGGCCATAACTTAGGTAGTGGGTTTGATGTATTTCTTCATGTGGGTTTGATGTATTTCTTTGGCTAGAAATTTTATACTAATGTATTTTTGCATTGCCCTAAGACACCCTAAATGATAGAAGTCTCTAACTTAGGTAGTGGGTTTGATGTATTTCTTCATGTGAAGCAGCAGCTCAAACCTTTTCATATAGATGTAATAAGTCGAGGGCAATCTGTATGTCTGCTTGTTTATAACATAATGCTTTCTGTTTATTAGAAATTATTATAATATATCCAATTTCTAATTATGTTTGAGTGGAAATTATGTCCAATTTCAGCTATGACCAAGCTTTATCATTTCATCTGTTGCAACTCTTGACCTGAAATTATTTTCAGGGAATGACGGTAATTTTTTTTCTCGTAACTCTTTTTCAAAAATATATATTTTTTAAAACATAACTCAATAATATCATTTTTTTTTGCAGGATTTTCATCCCGGATGATAATGATAAAAAAGTTTGTCTTTACCGTCTCAATATGTATTGATATTTTGATCAAAATATGTTTTGAAGATTTTAAGTGTTATTAATTTTTATGCAATTGATTTGTATTTGAATTTTGGAGCTTGTTTTATGGATTTTAAGACTATAACAATGAATATGATATGAAATTGATGGTTAGATTAATAGATTTTAACATTTTGTATTTTATTTTTATTAAACGAATCGAATATGAATCGAATACAAAATGCGATTCGTTTAATTTTGATATAAACGAATTGAAAGCGAATAATAAACGAATCGGATGCGAATAGTAAACGAATCGAATGCGAATGGTAAACGAATAATAAATTCAATTCGATTCGTTTGATTTATGTAAACGAATAAACGAATCGAATACGAATATTCGTTTATTAAACGAATCGAATTCGAATCCTAGTATCAGGATTCGTTTAATAAACGAATCGAATTCGAATTTAGTGCATTACAATTCGATTCGTTTAGAATTCGTCACGAATTCGATTCGCTGATTCGTTTTGCCACCCCTACCTTCGAGTATGTCGAATGAATCAGGATACATATGTCTACTTTACCGATCTTGGCAATGGTCCTGAGATAATCCACATGTCGTCCCATCATACAGTCTGGGGAAGGAAGATTTCAGGTCTTCTTTCATTTTCGACAATAGCATTGGAGGTGTCCCTGGCTTGATCAAAACTGTCGAAGGCTTTTTGGGAGTCAACCTCGAACGACATGTCGTATTGAGTAAGGGGGAGCTCACATCTTCTAACTTGCCAACCACGTGAGCCTATGGGGGAATGTCTTGTGTGGACTGAACTAGACAATGATTTAGGAGATATCTCACTCGACATGCCGTTCGGACAGAAGAAGTCCAAGTTTTACAATTGGCATGTCGTATGGATTGGGCATGAATTTTGATTGGACATAATTCGTCATGGGGAAGTCCCTGGTCGACTGAACCAGATGGTGGTTCAGGTGTAATCTTACTCGACATGTCGCATTAAGCGAGTGAATTACCATAACACTTTATTTGACTCGACACGAGACACCGTGGGGATGTCCCCGGTTGACTGAACCAAATGGTGGTTCAGGATCATCTCCACTCGACCTGTAGCGTGAGGCAATTGAATACCACAACTTTCTATTGGACTCGACATGAGTCATCATGGGGATGTCCCCGGTCGACTGAACCAGATGGTGGTTCAGAAGTAATCTCACTCGACCTGTAGCATGGGGCAAGTAGATACAACTTTCTATTTGACTCGACATGAGTCATCATGGGGATGTCCCTGGTCGACTGAACCAGATGGTGGTTCAGGAGTAATTTCACTCGACCTGTAGTATGAGGCAAGTGAATACACCTTTCTATTTGACTTCGACATGAATCATCATGTGGATGTCCCCGGTCGACTGAACCAGATGGTGGTTTAGAAGTAATCTCACTCGACCTGTAGCATGGGGCAAATGGATACAACTTTCTATTTGACTCGACATGAGTCATCATGGGGATGTCCCCGGTCGACTGAACCAAATGGTGGTTCAGGAGTAATTTCACTCGACCTGTAGTATGAGGCAAATGAATACAACTTTCTATTTGACTCGACATGAGTCATCACGGGGATGTCCCCGGTCGACTGAACCAGATGATGGTTCAGGATTAACTTCACTCGACTTGTAGCATGAGGCGAATGAATACAACTTTCTATTTGACTCAACATGAGTCATCATGGGGATGTCCCCGGTCAAGTAAACCAGATGGTAGTTCAAGAGTAATTTCACTCGACCTGTAGCTTTATTCGACACTTTGGCAATTCCCCGTCCTTTCCTGTCATTAATTGCAAACCCTAGCGTGGTTTATGAGGAGTTTTTGGCGGGAGTTCTGGCGCCAATTTATGTAGTGTGTATAAAAGAGCTTTGGGCGCCTCATTTGCTTCATTCGTAAAAAATTTTGTTTGGAGGCCGAGTAAGGGGAGCTCCAAGTGTTTCAAGGTATTCTTTGAAAACTATCTCTTGTTCTTCAATTTCTTTAAACATTAATAGTGAAGATTCAAGTTGTTCTTAGGCAAAATTGGTTGTTAGATCTTTGGGTTTGTGTGAATTGTTTTAGAAATTGTGTTCGTGGGTTTTGATCTTTAGGAGGTAGGTCACTAGGGAGTTTAGTAATTTATATGCTTATCGTTTGGAAGATGTCGAGTGGTGATTCTTTAGGCAGCTTAGGTGCCAAGATTGATAGTTATGTCAAATCATCAAGTGAGACAGAGGAGGGTGAAGAATACAAAGACTGGTCGTACCGGGAGTTGATCGAGGGTGGTGTAATTACCCTGGCTAGGCCTTCTCAAGAGGCCCCCACAGAGGCCATACCACTGAGGTCTTTGCCCGCTGTCGGGGAGGCGAATGACTTTCCTTGTACGAGTGAACCTACTAACTTATTATCTAATAATCCTGATAGTCGAATGACTGGGAAAGTGTTGAGGGAACTCTGCTGCATGTATAGGTTCCCCGATTCTATTGAACTTCGGGTGCCTTCGTCGAATGAAAGAATTGACTACAAGGTTCCCGGATGGATGGGTTTCTACGTACGTTCATTTTTTGTGGGGTTGAGGTTTCCTATTCCTAGATTGGTCTGGGAAGTTCTGGATCATTTTGAAGTTGCCCCTTCACAGCTGATTCCAAATGCGTGGAGGATTTTATTATCGCTTGAATGTTTGTCTTTTGAATTGGGATTACTCTTTGAGGTAAAGAACGTTTTAGAGACATACTACATGAAGGAGCATTTGAATGAAAAAATGAAGATATACTTTGATACTCCGTCAAAGAAGGAAGCATTTAGTTACCGGATTACCGACTAACGATAGGGGAAATTGGCAGTCTTATTATTTCTTTGCAAAGGGTGAGGGTATATTTGGATCGACTGGGGCTGATCGAATCCCTGAATTTTGGTGTTTGTCGAGTAAGTGATTTTTTTTCATATATTTAATTTGTAATCCTTTATTCATACTTGGGTATTTGAATGACCATGTGCTTGCTGCTGCAGATCTTTTACGAAATAAGTCATTCGTCATGACTGCTCGTACAATCTCAAATACCAAAGCCATTCTATCCCTGTCGGCCGAAGAAAGACATTGTAAGACCATCTTAACGGAGAAGAGATTAAGGGCGACTCCGTTGTGGAAAGAAATTTATCACTGAGAAGAAGGTAAAGTTCTCGCCTCCTGTAACGATGTTTTGTCCGTGATAAATTGTAGATGGTCGTGTCAAAAGTTGTACGGAGGGAATATATTTCGAGAATCCTTAAAACCTGAAGAATTTTTGTGCGTAGAGGAAATGATGACTGGGCCATTCACAGTAACCTCTCTCGACGAGATGAAAAGTCGGAAGAAGTCAAGGAAATTGAAGAGAACGGAACTAGAAGCTGAAAAAGAAGCTGACCCTCAACAAAGGGAAGTCGTTTCTGGAGAGGACGTTGTTAAAACAATTAAGTCGACTGAAATGACTTCCGCGAGGAAGAAAAGAAAGTATATCGCTGAAGTAGAAGATGATACTGATAACCTAATCCTAAAATTCCCACGAGAGTCGACTGCAATTTCAGATCCTTCAAGCATTGAATCATTCGTGGAAGGGCTTCTTCTTGAGGGGGATGAAGTGAGGTTAGCACAAATTGGCCCGGTGGAGGCCATGAAGAAAGCCATCGCTTTGAATTACCAAGTGAGTAATATTTTTTTTTGAATGACGTTCTGACTCGACTTCTTCAGGCACTGGAATGTAGTCTGTTCATGCGGAAGAATGCGGAGTCCAATCAGAGGAGGACCAGAGAGCTGGAGAAAACGTTGTCGGTGGTGAGGAAGGAATTGTCAGATCTGAAGTCCGGGCTGGTCGCTTCTCAGAGGAAGGAGAATGGGCTCGAGAAGGAATTGAAGGAAGTCAAGGCCACTTTGAAGATGGAAAAAGATACGGCTGAGCTTACGATTGATAGTTATAAAGCAAGTTTCGAAAATGTGAAAAAGGAGAACGAGTCATTGCTAGAGCAAATAGAGGATGTCGCCATTGACTCTATGATGAAAAACAGATATGATTTAATGAAGGAATATCTTGCTGGGAAACACGTTGACTGGAAGCCGGAGAAATGGATTAGGGAGTACGAAAGAAGTGCTGCCGGTGTGTCTTCGTCGACGGAGGAGGATTATGAAGAAAAAAGGGCTGGAGGTTGAGTCAAAGAAGGGCGAGGTCGAGTCAATTACAATTCACGTAGATTAGACAGAGGAGGTCGAGAGGCCCATAGAGGAGAGAGAGGATGTCGAGCCAGCGGCCGTTCAATCTGAATCGACAATTGCGGTCGAGACTCAAGAAGATGATCCTACTAATCTTCCAACAACTGCCGATGAAGGTGGGCGCCAAATTGTGGATGCTGGTTTTCGCCCGAGGTCCACAATCATGAATTTGTAGTATGAGGGGCACGAGCAAACCTGTAAAATAAGAGTAGAGCGAAAGTGGAAGTTACTGCCCACCGGTGTGGTGGAAGCCGTAGGCACTCCGACCTCAAGTTAGCCGAAATTCGAATGAGTTCAGGGTGAAAGGGTTAAGGTCTATGGAGTACCTCAACCACATATTGTTTGTCGTGAGGGCGGTGTATTGGAGTGGTCTCTTGATGATAGGATTAGTCTCAAGAAGAAGATTCCCTCTCTATTGCTTTGTCTTCTTATTTTATAGGTTCCCTGATGCGGGGTCCCTATTCTGCCCGTTAGAGTCTTCTCTCATGATGGTTTAATTCAGGTGATTTATGTCTCGAAACCGATGATCGTGTCTATATCTTGTAATTGTCGTCTTTATGGTGAAGTTCATGAATTTGGATGCTCTCTTGACTCTTGTAACTGGTATCCGTTGGTTCTCTTCATGTTAAAGGGTTTGGGCCCATGAGGCTTCCTTGTATGACATTTCTGTTTATAGGCTGAATCTGCTAGTGGGCTTCAGGGTCAGTGGTTGGTTTTGGGTTGAATATCGATTTTACCCCTGGACCCAAATTTGGCCCGTACAGTCAGTAAAATATAACGTGTTAGTAGTGGAATGTAATTTTTGTATAGTAAAATATTACATCTCAATACTTCTTATATTAATTTGTTATTTTTCAATTTTTGAAATAGTGAAATGATAAATAACCCTAAAATATATCACAATAGTAATTTTTATTCACATGCATGACTTTCCCAAAGATCATAACAGTACAAGCATGCATTAAATTTATGTTCACACACCAAGTAACATTGCCTAAATCTGAGAACTTACAGGTAGCAATTAGATATACCTTAAAGGGGAAAAAAAATTGATGTTATAGTTGAGCAAGAAACAGAACTCTTTAACCCTTGTCAATCTTTCCTGCAAACTCGGTCAATTTCTTTCTTGTGAAGACATTGCTCAATGCTTATTCCTATAATCTCTGTGGCTATGGCTTCCATATATAGTTAAAAAAACGCTCATTTTCATTATCCAAGAAGGGAAACTAAGAATGAACTACTATTTTTCGACGCCGATTCTCTTCTCATTTTACTTCTCATGTGTTCTTTCTTGCTCCCTTCAATCTTCCAATTCTGTTAATTTGCCACTTAAAGCTGCTAGTTTAGGTAACTGGCTTGTGACAGAAGGATGGATGGAGCCTAGTATGTTTTCAGGAATTAAAAACAATGATCTTTTGGTACTGTAAGCTAATTGATGTTCAAGTTTTTTGCCTTCCAATTTGGGAAATGTTTTTCAACACAACTTGATTTGATTTTTGGCTAGGATGGAACTCAAGTGCAATTCATGTCCACAAAGCTGAAGAGGTATCTCACTGCTGAAAATGGAACTGGAACAGTAATCTTGATGGCCAACAACACTTCAAATTCAGCCTCTGGCTGGCAAACTTTCAGGGTTGGTCCTATAAGCTAAAAATTTTGTTTCGGTGATATTTTCTGAAAACAACTGTGTTTTGGTAACAGTAACCAAATGGTGTTTTTGAAATGAAAAATGCTGTTAAAGAGATCGAAAACACTACCCAAAAATAGTTTTTAATAATGAAAAAAAAAATCAATTATTTGAATTAGGCAGAATACATATTCATTTTCTGACAACTTTCCATTGGTTTCTGTCAAACAGTTGTGGAGAATCAATGAGACATTTTTCAATTTCAGAATGAGCAATAAGCAATTTATTGGATTGGAAAATCAAGGCCAAGGAAACAAGCTAGTTGCAGTTTCAAAAATAGCTACATTTCCAGAGACATTTCAGATTATAAGGAAAATTGGTGACCCAAATCGTGTTCGTTTCAAAGCATCAAATGGGTACTTTCTTCAGGTACTTTACACTTATATAAACAACTTGAAGATCAAATGTTAGTAACAGGCATGTTAATGTTAGGGTCCTGTATATTAGCTTTGGGTTGAGCAGTTTTTCTTTAATTAGGCAAAATCAGAAATGCAAGTGACTGCAGATTATAAAGGCTCAAGCACTTGGGAAGAAAATGATCCATCTGTTTTTAACATGGCAATTGTGAGTACAATGCAAGGTGAGTACCAAATCACAAATGGCTATGGCCCGGATAAAGCTACTAAATTCATGCGGGTAAGAATTGATCAATCCTTCCTATTATCGCGAACAATTTAGCTTAAAATTAATTCATATGATCAATAAAATGCTTCCAGGATCATTGGAAAAGTTACATCACCAAGGAGGATTTCAAATTCATGTCGCAAAATGGACTCAATGCTGTGAGAATCCCAGTTGGGTGGTGGATAGCATATGATCCAAAGCCTCCAAAGCCTTTTGCTGGGGGCTCATTGCGAGCTTTGGACAATGCTTTCAAATGGGCACAGTGAGTATTCATTGAACTGCTCAACTTAAAACTAAAAGAAAAAATCTTCATTTCTAAAGTATTTATGTCTAATTATTTTTCTGCATACCAATGAAGGAAATATGGGATAAAGGTGATTGTGGATTTGCATGCACTAAGAGTTTCACAAAATGGCTCTCCTCACAGCGGGTCTAGAGATGGATTTCAGGAATGGAATGATTCTGACATCCCGGAAACTGTGGCTATCATAGACTTTCTTGCTTCAAGGTTATAATTATCATAAATGCTGATTAGAGTGATAAATTATTATTTTTACATTTTGTTGGAGATGTTTTAAACATGCGTATCAGAATAGAATGTAAAACCAATATAACATTCTTATTCCATGCAGGTATGCTTCTCATTCAAGTCTGGTGGCAATTGAGTTGATGAATGAGCCTAAGGCGCCTGGCCTTAAATTAGACAGTCTGAAGAAGTATTACAAAGCAGGATATGATATTGTGAGGAAATACAGCTCAAGTGCTTATGTGATTCTTTCAAATCGTCTGGGAGGAGAATGGACTGAGCTGCTCTCATTTGCAAGCAACCTTAGCCGCGTAGCGATTGATGTGCATTATTACAACCTCTTCTCCGATAGTTTTAATAATATGTCTGTGCAGCAGAACATTGATTATGTCTATCAACAGAGATCTTCTAATCTCAGAGACATCACCACGTCCGATGGCCCTCTAAGTTTTGTTGGTAAGTCAGCTTTGTTTTTGTTACATCTCACGTTGCTTGCCTTCTTAAACATTCTTTGAGCTTCTTAAAGTGCAATCTATACTATATCTATGACAGGCTGCCCCTCAAAAGGGATTGTAACAATATCTGAATTGTTTCAAGTTGCAAAGTCCGGTAATAACATCGTGATGCATTTGAGCCTGCAAAACCCAAGAAAAAAAATAAAAAATAAAAAAATTATGACAGAGATGGAAGTGGGTGTGCGTGGAGTGACTGTCTGTCTCCTGCCCAAAGTCATAAATAACTGAACCTTAAATTACACTAAACTAAAATTAAAGTTCAAATTAGAATCACAGAATAATTTTGTTTTGTGTATCATATCGAATTCCAGAGTTTCTAATGAAGCTAGTGGGATGTTTTTTCAGGGGAATGGACTTGTGATTGGCAAGTACAAGTAGCATCAAAGCGAGATTACCAAAGATTTGCAGAGGCCCAACTAGATGTTTATGGGGGTGCGACTTTTGGATGGGCATATTGGGCTTACAAGTGTAATTCAAATCACTGGAATCTCAGGTGGATGATTGAAAACAATTATATAAAGATTTAGGATGATGCTAGCTTTTTGTTATTTTTCTGCTATTTCATGTATCCACAATACAGTGGGCTGCGACAAGCTGCCGGGTCCTGTATAAGATTAATTATAATGCAAAAATAAGTTTGTCCACGAAATATTACGACAAAAGTTGAAATATGCAACAAATTAACAAACTTCCCCTTGAGCTTTGAGCTGGATCCTGGTGCAGAGTTCTGGAAGCAGAACCAAATCTAAGAGACTCCTCACCCTGACAATGTTGATCTTTCCTCCCATGAAAATTTCTCATGTTATCTCCTTAGATAATGAAAGAAAATATTAAATTCACTCTATACTATATTTACAATAGTAGAGGCATTTATATAGGCTACATATTAAACTGAAATATGAAAGAACTAATTCTAATAAGGATATATAATAAAATCACAAATCCTAAGGATAGATAATAAAGAGATAATATTTCCTCAATATTGGTTCCATAATAATATTTCTTTAATATTGTTTCCATAATAATATTTCCTTAACACCCCCTCAAACTCAAGCTGGTGACGAAGGAACAAACTTGAGGTTGCATCTTGAAATCGGAGAGCGAAGTCCTGAAACTGGAAATCTTGAAACTTGGAGGCTGGAAATTTTGAGATAATTGAGGAGCTTTAACCTACGAAGCCCGAAGGGGGGGCCGAAATCCAAAATGAGCTTTAACCTATGAAGCCCAAGAGGGAGCCAAAATCCAAGTGGGAGTTGAAGCCCGAGAAAGAGTGAAATCTCGAGAGAATGTCGAAGCCGGAGAGAGCCGAAGCCCGAGAAAACCGAAGGTAGAGAGGAAGCGAAATCTCAACAGAGAGCTGAAGTCCGAGAGGGAGCGAAATCCCGATAAAGAGCCGAAGCCCGAAAGGGAGTGAAATCTCGACATATTACTAAAGCATGAGAGAGAGCCGAAGCCCAAGAGGGAGAGAAATCCCGACAGAGAGCCGAAGCTCGCGAGCTCCTCCATCAAGTCGAGTGAAGGTGGGGGTGAAGGTGGGGGTGATGGTGGGCAAAGTGGCGCGTGAGGGTTATGATGGTAGCTTTGATCTCCCACGGGCTGATGAGAATCAGAGAGTGAACTATAGAGAGTGATACCATGTTAGATAATGAAAAAAAATATTAAATTCACTCTATATTATATTTACAATGGTATAGGTATTTATATAAGCTGCATATCAAATTGAAATAGGAAAGAAATAATCCTAATAGGGATATATAATAAAATCATAAATCTTAATGATTCTAGAATTTATATCTTACATAATAAAGAGATAATATTTTCTTAATATTGTTTCCATAATAATATTTCTTTAACATAATAATATTTTCTTAACATCCCACATAAATAAGATGACCCAGTGAAGATTACTCACACTATGGGTTTTGGGCAAATTCCACTCTTTCAAGTCACAATAAAATAATCTTACCGTTACACCAAGACTCAACATCAACCAGAGTCAAGACTGATTAACAAAGCCATAATGTAAGAGCTGTGCTAACCACAGGCGTTTTGAAGACAACCACCACTGTCCTACTGAGAAATATTACTTGACAACAGTATTTTGAGCAGATAATTTTCATACAATCCTGGCCCCTCTGTTTTGTAATGCCCATGTGCCAAAAATTATTAGCTCTCCACATCCTTGCAGGCAATGGAGGAATATATAGTGGGACCATTGTGCTGTTCTTACCCTCTTCTGTAAGAGACCGTCAAAAATTGATCAATCAAATCAAATTTTAAATGGTTCAATCTATTCCAATCAAGTGTTTAATCATCATCAAAATAATTTATGACCGGGCTAATGAATTAGGTACATAATGTTGGTTGATCATTCAGTTAATGTAGCACTGTGAAATTGCTTCCCATTGTTCTCAAGAAAAAAGGATTGAAATGAAATTCAATTTTGCTGCAAAAAAACTTATTTATGAACTTTCATACATTATCTACTTGCTGCATACAAGAGATTGCTTGCTCAAAAATGAGCTAAAAAGGCGCCAGCACCTTCATTAAAAAAGGGGGAAAAAATTAAAAGAGCAAACACATACAGAACATTAATATTTAACCATAAATTCTTGACACTGCATTTAAAACGAACATCAACCACAGCTTTGATTTGTGACAGAGAAGGGGAACATGGTTCCTTCCTCTTTTCTCCTAAGCAAGCTCTTCACTTGTATTCCAAAATCATGTTGTTCTCAGGAGCCAAGCCAATGCAGGCCCTCAGAATATTCTCAAGCATTGCACGCTGCTTTGACAGTGCATTCACCACCGGTGTGCCTGGAGGAACCTGAATTTTCAAAGGAAAAGAAGTTCATTTACCAATTGTTCATTAGGTTTGATTGACATTCTCGTGCCACAAGCAAGCAAGCTTTAATCCACATGAATGGCCATTTAGTACTTACAAGAGGCGCCTTGGTGAGGTAGCTGAGAATAGTAGCCACAGGGTCGAAACAGTGGAATTTGCCCTGAAAAATTAAGCTATGTATTAAACAAATCATTCTTCCATTAATTTATTGTAGATTTAACCAAGCCGAGTTAGTATTGTTCAAAGTACACTTTCATGCACTTATCACAACCCCCAACCAGTTTATTGCTAGTCCCTAACAATTCAAGCGTAAAAATAAAATAAAAACTATATAAATAAAAACTATCTAAGCCACTTCCGTATGGATCACGATTGTATTTAGTGTATGCAACAAGCCTTTAAACCCCTAGGTAACCCTAGTGGACGAGTTATAGTCTCGTGAGGGCTTACAGCGACGACACCCACAAACGTCATTTAAAACACATGCAAAAATAACAAAATGAAATAGTCTCAATAGCTACACATATTATTGTCCTCAAAGAACGCCTAGGAATGAAATCAGAGAACTTTCAAAGTACTCAACGTAACTCAAATCCAAGTTCTTGAATAAGTATCTAAACCAGACTCACAGTGTGTGTATGTGTGTAAATGTTCATTCACAGTTTAATTCCTATGTAAGCCAACTCAATGATTTCGTTTAAAAATTGGGGTTCGATGAGTCAAACCAACCTAGATATCTCAATTATGCTATGTAATTGCCTTTTTGTGCTCAGCATGGAATGAATTTTTTCTTTTCTTGTCCCTTTCTTTCTTTTTTTGAATTTTTCTCTTTTTTTTTTCAACACACATACCCTTTAAGGTAGCATTTCTCCTCATGGTGGTCCTAACACTCGCCCATGGGTAGCTTCACGCTTATCGCTTATAAGTGGTTTAATTTATTTCTTTAAAGACTTTTTTTAACCATACCACACATCATAACACTAGCAAATCAGGATAGACATCTAAGAAAACGGTCATTCATCGACATGAAATTTCTTCAACTAGTCATTTTGCCAACTACTTAGGTTGTCACTGCTAAAAACCCATAATTAAGTGCTTATGAGTCAAACCTAGATCAATTACCCAATGTATCAGATAAAAGCACATTAAAGAACTTATCGTTTCTAAAGTTTCATCCTAAAGGAAACAATATTCATCATTGGACATATGCTTTACTATTAAGGACTAAAAACAAACAAAATAATTTTTTTTTATAACAAAACAACATGTATTATCATGTGCATGCATACATCCGACACTTAAAACTTGCATTGTACTCAATGTAAGATAAATATAAAGAAAAAGGATTAAGGAATAACACTACCGCGCATGGAGTTGATCAGGCTCTTACTGGTGAGACTGTGGTTGTGTGAGTTGTATAGGTTGCGCTAACACCTGCATAAATACTCATGCAAATAATAAACAGACAATTATCACACAATAAAATAAAACTAAAGTAAATAAAAAAAATAAATAAATAAATGCAGATGCAATGGTTGCATCCCCGCTAGCGCTAAGTTTAATGTCTTCAGCCAGACGTAACCACTTAATGTTGTCATGGTGGCTTCCATGTAGTGAACTGATGAAGGCATGAGAAATAAGTTTTGGCTGGTTGCAGCATTTCATCCTGTGATCCCCCAGGGTCTGGTGGTTGAAATTTGAGGCTGCACCTATGACCAAATTGGCTCAACTTTCATTTTAACTTCTCAGGTATCATCTTCAATTGAGCATTAACTCTCATTTGCATCATTTTATGATTCTTTGGGGGCAATTTCAATTCGGGGGGATTTGATTCAGGTTGTAGAGAAGCTGTTTCTAGTAGGAATGTTTCTAGCATGTATGTATATTGGCACTCATCATCACCTTGTGGTTGTTTTTCAACATGAAAAATATTTACTTCTAGTGTCATGTTCCCAAATGATAACTTCATGAGACCATTCCTGCAATTGATAAGAGCATTAGCTGTAGCAAGAAAAGGTCTACCTAAAGTTAGAGGAATTTTTGACTCAGTGTTAACTACGGATTGAGTGTCTAAGATCATGAAATCTACGGGGTAGTAGAATTTATCAATTTGAAGTAAAATATCCTCAACTACTCCCCACGGTGCTCTAATGGATCGATCAGCTAACTGTAAAACTACAGATGTAGGTTTAATCTCACCAAGCCCTAACTGCATATAGATCGAATATAGCATGAGATTAAAACTAGCACCTAAATCTAATAATGCTTGACCAAACTCATATGTTCCAATGTGACAAGTAATGTTAGGACACCCTGGATCTTTATAGTTTGGTGGAGTCATATGTTTAATTACTGCACTAGCATATTTTGTCAAGAATGCAGTCTTCTTCATATGGTGTTTTCTCTTTATGGTGCATAGATCCTTTAAAACCTTCGCATAAATGGGAACTTGTTTTATCACATGTAACAGCGGAAGGTTAATCTTTAATTGCTTAAGATGTTTTAGGATCTCACCATTTGGGTATGTAGCTCTCGCTATGGGCCTAAGTGCCTGTGGAAATGGTACTCTAACTGGGAAGTGCGTCTCTTGATATGCTTGATGGATATTTTCATTATTATCCTTACAGGCTCATGCAGTGTTGGAAGTGTCCTGCAAGCCTACCTCCTTACCACTCCTAGTGAATATGACATTAACACCTTTTACATTAGTTGCTTCATGATCAGCATGTGCCATGTGTTGCCCTTGCGGATTTGGTTGAGCCTGAGATGAGAATTTTCCTTGTTCTTGCACACTCAAGATATTAGTCAATTTGGAGACTCGACTCTTAATCTCCTTATTGTCTTCAACGACCTGAGCTATCAATAACACAAACCTTTGATTGGTTTTGCTTTGGTTAGGCTGATAAGGCTATTGTTTCCGACTAAGATTGAGGTGGTTTCTCCAACTAGGATTGTAAGTGTCTGAGTAAGGTGTATAGGGCTTTTTGTACCTCCCTAATTCATTGTATTGTTCCTCATATGTTCCCCTCATCTCACCATATACCGGGCACTATTGGGCTAGATGGTCAGTTTTCTTACACACAAAACATACCCCTTGAGGTTCTAACTGGGCTACTGCATGCATAGTCTTACTATCTCTGGCTTTTAAGGCTTCTAACTCTCTCGTCAATAGCTCAACTTGTGCTTTAAGGCTGTCATCTTCCCTAAAGTGGTATATGCCTCTGTTAGAAGAAGTGAGGTGTGTCCTATCAGTGCTATCAATGGAATTAGGTCTAGTCCAAGTGTGAGATTTCTCAGCTGGGTCATTTAAGTACTCTAATGCCTCATCAGGGTCCTTTCGGATGAACTCACCATTGCACATTGTCTCCATGAATTGGCGCTCTCTAGGGGTTAAACCGTCATAAAAATAGCTCATTAAACGCCAATTCTCATATCTATGGTGAGAACAACTAGCTAACATCTCCTTAAACCTCTCCCAAATCTGATAAAGAGTTTCACTGTCTTTATGGGAGAAGGTAGAGATTTGTCTTTTCAAGGCATTCGTCTTATGGTATTAGAAGTATTTTTTAGAATGCATGTGTCATCTCGCTCCATGATCCTATTGACCTAGGTCTTAGGGAATACAACTAGTTTTTAGCTCTATCCTAAAGGAAAATGGGAAGAACTTAAGTCTAATTGTGTCTTGATTTGAACCGTCATGGAAAGTCGTTACAACCTCTTCAAACTCTCTAATTGCACATAAGGGTTCTCATTCTCCAAACCATAAAAGTTTGGGAGATGTAGGCACTGCATTTTTACGCATAAAACCCTATGATGAGTCTCATTTTGGAGACACTACCTTTTAAGTCACGGAGGTCACGGGAAACGGACATCGGAAGGGGAAATTCAGAATAAACAAGGTTCACTGTTTTCGTTGGTGCTACGTTCGTGTTTACGTTCGAACGTCAAACGGATTGCGGGCGTTCGTGCCGCGTTCGAGGAAGCGTTCGAACGGTGTCGGTAATTCTGGTTTTGTTGCTAGCCTCACATCCAGCCCAATTAGCCCTCCAAAGCCCATAAAACACATCCCAATTTAAATAGATATATTAATTAAAACATTAACTAACTAATAATATAATAATTAAATTAATTAAATGATTAAATAAAACATATACCAAACATAAAATAAACAATTACCAACTTAAACTAAAATCATGCCTAAATTAAACAAATCACACACTAAATCAAAATATAATCATGCCTAATTAAAATCAATCAACCAATTATATTCCCAATCTAATAAGATTATTCCCAAACTTAAAATATTGTATTCCTAATCCAAGCCAATCAAATATCCAACCTTCCCTATCTAGCCAAGATTTGTCCCCCCTCAATCTTTGACTCCTTAACCAACCAAATCAATCTCTTGACTTCCTTAACCAAACCAAATCAAATCCCTTTCCTTGTCAAACCTAACCCTTTGCCTATAAAAAGAACCCTTCACCAACCTTCTCAAGGTCCCCTATCCCGTAGCTAGCTAGTCTCTAACTCATACACAACACACATAAAAACTACAGGAAGAAGACACCCAAAAACAGTAAGCAAAAGATAAAGAGGAAATAGGAGCAGAACGGAGTTCGAGCCGCAAGCAAAACAGTAAAGACAACGAACGAGAACAGTGAACCAGTGAACCGGGAGAGTTGCGGAGCATCCACCCTTCCGACGATCGTGTACCGTACATCCGAGAGGTGATTTAAAAGGTTAGACCTGAGGGTACCTCTTCATTAGTTTATATTCATTTTTTATTGAATTCTATTCGCATGAGAGTCGTCTATGAATGCATGTTGTGGTCTTTGAGTAGATAAATATGCATGAATTATGAGATGTAATATGTTGTGGGTATTGGATGAATGAGAGATGTGTCAACTCTCGCGGTATATCGGATGGAAACCCGGACATAAATTTCATAGCCGATTCCGAATGGACGGTAATATGATCTGTACTCGGGCCACAATTCCACGTACCGCTTGGGTAAACGACACCATCTTTCTTTTGTTGTGTTGCTCTTGTTTATTTAGTTGTTTTACCTAAACTCAATATGTCGTTAGTTATGCATGATTCAACCAAGCGCATGGGCTTAGTGAGTTAGTCCAAAGGTCCTCCATTTAGGAGACAAAGAGCCGAAAAGGCCACCTTCGTGACACTACTTCGCCGCGTCGGTTGATGTATGTTCGGTTGGACGCGAGATACGTTCAATCGGGCATACTTAGTTTGATATTGTTATCTTTATTTTCGTATGTATAAGTCAATCGAGCGCATGGGCTTAGTAAGTGTGTTGTGAGATCCCCTATGGGGAGGGGCTAAAAGCCCTTTACCACGATGCTTTGCCGCGTCGGTTGATGTGTGTTCAGATTGGATGTAAGATGTGTTCAATCGGGCATACTTGGTTGATATGATTGGTTCTATTCTTGTATGTGTGATGTGACGCGCATGGGCTTAGTATGTTGGTCTAAAGGTCCTCTCTTTGAGAGATCAAGAGCCTCAAAAGGTCACCTTTACGGCAGTGCTTCGCCGCGCCCTTTTATTTTCTGTATTGCATCCTATTTCATGCATCAGGTCCGTGTCCGTTCGAACGCGTTTGCAAACGCAACTCGAACGCGCATACATTTTGCCTTATCATGCATCAGGTCTCCTTTCCGTTCGAACGCGTTTACGAACGCTACTCGAACGTGAGCATTCTGTTTCCTTGCCGTTCGAACGCGTTTACAAACGCTACTCGAACGTGAGCATTCTGTTTCATTTCCGTTCGAACGCGTTTACGAACGCTACTCGAACGTGAGCATTCTGTTTCATTTCCGTTCGAACGCGTTTACGAACGCTACTCGAACGTGAGCATTCTGTTTCATTTCCGTTCGAACGCGTTTACGAACGCTACACGAACGTGCACACACTGAACTGAGTCTGTCTTATTATATTCATGCATAATTGCCTATTGGTTGATCTTTCTTATGCAAATGTGTCAATGTATTACCATTCATATGCTCGTGTCATGATAACATTTGAGTATTATTTCTTGCGGTATATCGGATGGAAACCCAGACGTAAATTCCGTAGCCGATTCCGAATGGACGGTAGTGCGGTCTGTACTTGGGCTACAATTCCACGTACCACTTGAAAAGTGCCCATATGTGTGCTTATATGGTTAATATGTGTGCTTGTGTTTTTCCTGAATGTGATATGCAAGTAAAGTTGTATGTTAGTTGCTATCTTGATATATGTTAAGCATGCAAATTCAAATGTAAGATATATGAAATACATGTACATTAGGCGCATATTTTATTTTATAAATGTGAATTTAGAAGCATGATACCTTAGGATAATTGTTACTTCGGCTTGTTTAAATTATTACATGAATCCTTTCATTACAAGTGACATAAGTAAGGGACCATTCCGAACCCAACGGTTTGAGGTCTTCCCTTGCGAGGGGTGAGTGCGGCCTTAAATCTTTGTCCCGGTTCACACCGGGTGGCGACTCCATGTTATGTAATCCTTCCCAACTAGGCCGCGAGCCTAGGAACGGCGTCGCCCAGTTTCTGTGTCCCACAGTCTGGCGACTCCACTGGGGATGTATTTGGCCCCGAAATATTGTCTTGTAATGAGTGGATTTATGTTTTAATTGGCCATGTCTATAGTGGATAAGTGAGGGTTTAATCAAGGGCACCTTGAGGCTAGGTAATGGTTTGGTGTCTTCCTTCATTCACTACCTTTCTAGAAGGAAAAGCTGTGAGGACACCTATATGGCCATCTACTTGTAGCCTTTGTGATGGACTAATTTGGAGGACTCGTTGTTTATTCCTGACAACAAGCGATAAGAGCCTAAGAGGCTTGGGTATTTAAGTGAGCCTCGCTCCACCTTCCCTCTGGGGGATCTACAACGGGAAATCCATTTGACAGTCCGTCACACACCATAGCTCATTGGCACGTACCTTAGTGTATAAAAAGGGATACGCTCACCTGGTCACTTGAACCCTTGAGTGGGGAGACCTAGTTGTGGGCTATCCTTCGCCAGTGAGAGCCTTTGTCCATACTCTTGCAAACCCACCATAGACTGGTTTATATGGTTAAAGTAGCAATTATTTCCTTGAGTATGTGCTTGTGGACCATCCTCATTTGGATGCAGTTGGACTATTGTCAGAAATGCGGGCTTGCTGGGCCATTTAAACTGGGGCAAGTTCGCACCTTATGACTATTAGGCCAAAAGCTTCTGAAATGTTGATGGGCCACTTTGTAAAAATTATTATGTCATGTTTGCATCATCTTTCTTGTGTTTGGGAACATCGTTGTTTGGATCCATTTGGACCATTTATCATGGGATATGGGCTTGTTGGGCCATTTAAACTGGGACAAGGACACATCTTATGACGATTGGGCCAAAAGGCTTCTAAATAACAATGGGCCATTTTATGATTGATTCGGAATTTTATCATTTGGATTTAGTTGGGCTCTTTGCCATGAGACATGAACTCGTTAGGCCATTTAAACTGGGACGGGTTCACTCTTATGACAGTTGTCCCAAAAGCTTCTAAAATGATAATAGGCCGATTTGTTTAAGCATTTTATTTGATTTAATATATGTTATATACTTCTTATGCACATCATGCATACATGCATCATGTTAACCCTTGTGTTCTGAAAGCCATCATAGATTCCCGTTGGGTTAGGAAAAAAGGAAGACTCACCAAAATACCGAAAACAGACATGAGTGAATCAGATACTGAGGTATCCCGGATAGATCAGTTAGAGAATGGTCTCGCCAAGATCACTGAACAGTTGCAAGGCTTTGACTACTGCCATGACAAATATGGCTGTGCCCCGTGCCGGGGGAAATTCTGAGAATGTAAGGCGTGAGGAGCCTCCGAATGGGTTAGGGGATGATGTCCCCACTTTTGATGATGACATGGCAGAATATGCAACAGGCAGAGTGATTGGGTCTCAGGCAGAATTTCAGAAGCTTCGGGATCAGGTTGAAACAGTTACCCGTAAAATGAGGAGTAAAAATGAAGAATTGTTAGATTATGAGGCAATGACGTTCGGAGAACAGCTGCCAGCTCAGTTTAAAATGCCGGACATGGCCAAGTTTAATGGGAACGGAGACCCGAGGGTCCATCTGCAGCAATATGTCTCAGTCATGAGTTCGATGGGCCTATCACAGCGCCAAGTCCAAAAGATGTTTGGGATGTCACTCGAGGGGGCACCTGTGGTTTGGTATCATAGCCTTGAAAAGAAGGTTAAGGAAGATTGGAAGGAACTAGCTGATGCTTTTCTGAAGCAGTATGTTACAGACTTGGAGATTGACTTGTCACTCCGTGATTTGGAGAACACTAAGCAGAAGCCGAAGAAAAGCTTCAAAGAGTATGTAGACCGCTGGAGAAGCCAGCTTCTGAAGATGCAGACCCGGCCCTCAGAAAAGGACCAGATCAAAATGATCATCAAGGGCACCAAGCCCTCTATTTATGGCAAACTGAGGAGAATGACCTCCATGATTGCAGACTTTCGGCAGTTGAGGGAAACTGTCATGGATATTGAGGAAGAAGAGGCCGAGAATAGAAAATTCTATGGTCTAAACAGGAAGCCCATTGGGGGACATTCAGGGACTATGCCTGCTACTGCTGAAGTCACTGCCATTAAGAACAGACGATTTTCTAACCTTGGTAAGCCTCTTTCAAAGGTATTCGAAAAGCTGAAGGCACATGGACTCTTAAAACCATTGGAACCTAGGCCCATTCCAAATCCTGTGCCACCTCACATGAACTTAAACTTATACTGTCACTTCCACCAAGAAAAAGGCCATGACACCGACAACTGCGCCCGCCTCAGGCATGAAATCCAAAACCTCATCGATGCCCATACAATACCCGACCCAGAGAAAGAACAACCCAACGCATACGGAAATCCCCTACCCAACTACATGATCAACTCTGGCCTACCCGAAATCCTTGTCCTCCAAACTCTCAACCACTCAGCTTCATAGGAATAAGGGATAACAATGGTGAAGAACCATGGGCTGAAGAAGAAGGCACTATTGTTTCTCCTAGTTTATCTTGCACTTTTAATAAAGACATTGATTTTGTTTACCTATTCGAACGTTTCCTCAACATAATAAAGGCGATCATTTCATTTATCTGCCTAAGACTATTACTTTCAAACTTGCAACATGAGTGTGTTCAATCTTGGTAATGTGATACTCAGAATGTAGGGAATCCTCAGAATAAGAAAACAGAAAAGATAAGTTAGCCATTCAGGAATTGGAAATGGAGACAGTGGGACTGTTAGACTTGGAAAGAAACGGGTTCCTAGAACAAATCAGTGAAGACAGGTGGAAGTGGTACTTTCCCCAAGAGAAGAATGGTCATCAATGGAATTGACAGAAGACCTAACCCAACGGGATAGGAAACTCATTCACGCATGCATGCATACACGTAACATATTTTGCTTCCTTTTTGTGTTTTGTGTTTGTTTTGTGTTCACAGGTTTTAAAGAGAGAAAGCGGCAAATAAAAGCCAGTCCGAAGCATCAATATTAGCATCAGTATCAGCATGGGGGCGAGACCCATATCAGTATCAGTCTTGGGGCGAGGCCCATATAAGCTCAAGGGGAAGAAAGCCTCATGTCAGTACAGTTCGGGAATAAAGCCCAGGGGAATAAAGCCTCATATCAGTATAGTTTGAGAACAAAGCCCAGGGGAATAAAGCCTCATATCAGTATAAGTTTGAGAACAAAGCTCAAGGGGAAGAAAGCCTCACGTCAGTATAGTTTGAGAACAAAGCCCAGGGGAATAAAGCCTCATATCAGTATAGTTTGAGAACAAAGCTCAAGGGGAAGAAAGCCTCATGTCAGTACAGTTCGGGAATAAAGCTCGGGAGGAATAAAGCCTCATCTCAACAGTTCGAGAATAAAGCTCGGGAGGAATAAAGCCTCATCTCAACAGTTCGGGAATAAAGCTCGGGAGGAATAAAGCCTCATCTCAACAGTTCGAGAATAAAGCTCGGGAGGAATAAAGCCTCATCGCAACAGTTCGAGAATAAAGCTCGGGAGGAATAAAGCCTCATCGCAACAGTTCGGGAACAAAGTACAGGGGAATATAGCCTCATCTCAATACAGTTCGGGAATAAAGCCCACAGTCCAAACAATCATAGAATGAAGCACTATCTCTACACAGCAAGCAGTTCGGGAATAAAGCTCGGGAGGAATAAAGCCTCATCTCAATTCAATTCAGGAAGGAACAAGCCGAGAATGACACTCTAAAAATGGAGCACGGTTCGGGAATGAACCAGGGGTCGCAGCACCTCACCACCAAATCAACTCAACTCGACACATGGTAAGTCAAGTGGCAGCTGGCGAGCCAGGTAAGTAGAAATGCATTGCATAACTTTGATAGGATTGTCACTGTTGCACATTACACAAGTCCCATCAAAGTGGGGGCGACTGTAGGCACTGCATTTTTACGCATAAAACCCTATGATGAGTCTCATTTTGGAGACACTACCTTTTAAGTCACGGAGGTCACGGGAAACGGACATCGGAAGGGGAAATTCAGAATAAACAAGGTTCACTGTTTTCGTTGGTGCTACGTTCGTGTTTACGTTCGAACGTCAAACGGATTGCGGGCGTTCGTGCCGCGTTCGAGGAAGCGTTCGAACGGTGTCGGTAATTCTGGTTTTGTTGCTAGCCTCACATCCAGCCCAATTAGCCCTCCAAAGCCCATAAAACACATCCCAATTTAAATAGATAAATATTAATTAAAACATTAACTAAATAATATAATAATTAAATTAATTAAATGATTAAATAAAACATATACCAAACATAAAATAAACAATTACCAACTTAAACTAAAATCATGCCTAAATTAAACAAATCACACACTAAATCAAAATATAATCATGCCTAATTAAAATCAATCAACCAATTATATTCCCAATCTAATAAGATTATTCCCAAACTTAAAATATTGTATTCCTAATCCAAGCCAATCAAATATCCAACCTTCCCTATCTAGCCAAGATTTGTCCCCCCCTCAATCTTTGACTTCCCTTAACCAAACCAAATCAAATCTCTTGACTTCCCTTAACCAAACCAAATCAAATCCCTTTCCTTGTCAAACCTAACCATTTGCCTATAAAAAGAACCCTTCACCAACCTTCTCAAGGGTCCCCTAGTCCCGTAGCTAGCTAGTCTCTAACTCATACACAACACACATAAAAACTACAGGAAGAAGACACCCAAAAACAGTAAGCAAAAGATAAAGAGGAAATAGGAGCAGAACGGAGTTCGAGCCGCAAGCAAAACAGTAAAGACAACGAACGAGAACAGTGAACCAGTGAACCGGGAGAGTTGCGGAGCATCCACCCTTCCGACGATCGTGTACCGTACATCCGAGAGGTGATTTAAAAGGTTAGACCTGAGGGTACCTCTTCATTAGTTTATATTCATTTTTTATTGAATTCTATTCGCATGAGAGTCGTCTATGAATGCATGTTGTGGTCTTTGAGTAGATAAATATGCATGAATTATGAGATGTAATATGTTGTGGGTATTGGATGAATGAGAGATGTGTCAACTCTCGCGGTATATCGGATGGAAACCCGGACATAAATTTCATAGCCGATTCCGAATGGACGGTAATATGATCTGTACTCGGGCCACAATTCCACGTACCGCTTGGGTAAACGACACCATCTTTCTTTTGTTGTGTTGCTCTTGTTTATTTAGTTGTTTTACCTAAACTCAATATGTCGTTAGTTATGCATGATTCAACCAAGCGCATGGGCTTAGTGAGTTAGTCCAAAGGTCCTCCATTTAGGAGACAAAGAGCCGAAAAGGCCACCTTCGTGACACTACTTCGCCGCGTCGGTTGATGTATGTTCGGTTGGACGCGAGATACATTCAATCGGGCATACTTAGTTTGATGTTGTTATCTTTATTTTCGTATGTATAAGTCAATCGAGCGCATGGGCTTAGTAAGTGTATTGTGAGATCCCCTATGGGGAGGGGCTAAAAGCCCTTTACCACGATGCTTTGCCGCGTCGGTTGATGTGTGTTCAGATTGGATGTAAGATGTGTTCAATCGGGCATACTTGGTTGATATGATTGGTTCTATTCTTGTATGTGTGATGTGACGCGCATGGCTTAGTATGTTGGTCTAAAGGTCCTCTCTTTGAGAGATCAAGAGCCTCAAAAGGTCACCTTTACGGCAGTGCTTCGCCGCGCCCTTTTATTTTCTGTATTGCATCCTATTTCATGCATCAGGTCCGTGTCCGTTCGAACGCGTTTGCAAACGCAACTCGAACGCGCATACATTTTGCCTTATCATGCATCAGGTCTCCTTTCCGTTCGAACGCGTTTACGAACGCTACTCGAACGTGAGCATTCTGTTTCCTTGCCGTTCGAACGCGTTTACAAACGCTACTCGAACGTGAGCATTCTGTTTCATTTCCGTTCGAACGCGTTTACGAACGCTACTCGAACGTGAGCATTCTGTTTCATTTCGTTCGAACGCGTTTACGAACGCTACTCGAACGTGAGCATTCTGTTTCATTTCCGTTCGAACGCGTTTACGAACGCTACACGAACGTGCACACACTGAACTGAGTCTGTCTTATTATATTCATGCATAATTGCCTATTGGTTGATCTTTCTTATGCAAATGTGTCAATGTATTACCATTCATATGCTCGTGTCATGATAACATTTGAGCATTATTTCTTGCGGTATATCGGATGGAAACCCAGACGTAAATTCCGTAGCCGATTCCGAATGGACGGTAGTGCGGTCTGTACTTGGGCCACAATTCCACGTACCACTTGAAAAGTGCCCATATGTGTGCTTATATGGTTAATATGTGTGCTTGTGTCTTTTTCCTGAATGTGATATGCAAGTAAAGTTGTATGTTAGTTGCTATCTTGATATATGTTAAGCATGCAAATTCAAATGTAAGATATATGTGAAATACATGTACATTTAGGTGCATATTTTATTTTATAAATGTGAATTTAGAAGCATGATACTCTAGGAATAAGTGTTACTTCGGCTTGTTTAAATTATTACATGAATCCTTTCATTACAAGTGACATAAGTAAGGGACCATTCTGAACCCAACGGTTTGAGGTCTTCCCTTGCGAGGGGTGAGTGCGGCCTTAAATCTTTGTCTCGGTTCACACCGGGTGGCGACTCCATGTTATGTAATCCTTCCCAACTAGGCCGCGAGCCTAGGAACGGCGTCGCCCAGTTTCTGTGTCCCACAGAGATACTGTATCATTCCAGGCTTAAAGTCTATATGTGGTGCATTATGAGGAAATATGATGCACAATGGTGTAGCTGTGTGAGTGGGATTGAGGTACTCTTCAAGAGTCCTCATAGGTGGTCTCTCGTACTCACTCATAGTATATGCGCTAGACGCGGAGGGTGTGGCAAAGAGATTGTCAAACAAACTCTATGAGTATGAATTTTCCTCTTAAGTCCTAACAAATCTACCAAACCCATCCCTACGTCTAGGCATGCAATTTAAACACAAATAAAACGAGAAACAAAAATAAAATAATACTCATTCCGTCCATTTTTGATAGGCCGCTGGTCATTTTCCAACAAAATAAGGGAACATCATTAAAAAATAGTCTTTTCCTAATATACCCATCATTAATACAACACACAATCTCACTTTAATTCAATTATTTATACTCCCAATAATAATTAAGGGTATATAAGTAAACTTCTTCCTTTAACTCTCTCCAAATAAGGAAATAGAACTATAATTTGGGACGTCCAAAAATAGAAATGTGGCCTATCAAAAAGGGACAAGGGAGTAATAAAAAAGAATAAACTAAAAATAAATAATTGAAAAGAAATAAAAAAATGAAAGTTAAAACTGAAATAAAATAAATAAAATAAAAACAAAAAGTAAAATAGAACGAAGTTACCGCTTTTCTGTTGACTAAGCAAACCTGCTCCTTTTGCTTGTAAACCGTCTCCCCGGCAACGGCACCAAATTTGATTATGTCCAAAAAAGTACTTGCGGTTATCGCAGTATAGTTGGGGTGTCGATTCCTCAGGAGATGGTTACAAAGAACCGATCTACTTAAACAAAACGTTAGCAGTAACTTATTGAAAATATAATGATTGAATTGGTAATTAAAGTAAAGATTAATAAAAATAATTAAAGATATCAATAGAGAGAGGCAACAAAGCATCGTGAATCCCTCTTGTATCAAATTCCTATATCCAATTATTGATTCATGTTATTACTCAATTGAAGGTTTCACATCCCAAACCAACAATCAGAAAATATTCAACTCTAAGCATATTAAATTCTAAGGTAATTGATGATTTATTTTCTCTATGTTAATAGAACACAAAGTCATTGTTGCGACTTATCTAACATCAACAATATACCCTCAGGCAATACTGCAGCAGAAGACCAAATCATAAAATAACTTTACCAGTCACAACTGGGTTCACAAATCACACATAGAAGAAGCATGACTGGATCTATATACAAGTTTGATAAAAACAGTTTCTGAATTCATATAATCAAAAGATAATAAAGAATAACAAACATCAATTGTATTAACGTTTAAGAGTTTATAGGAATCGACAACATGAATATAAGAAATCAAATACAAGAGTTTATCCTTAACTTTGCCTAGGAGATTAGTTTTCCATGCAGAAGAGAGATATAGCCTGGATAGATCGGAGAGATGACATGTCGGCTTGAAGTTCTTCATTCTTCTCTCTCGAAATTGTGTTTGTGGCTCTTTGATGTGTGTTTCTCTTCTGTTTCTCTCTCTGTTTTTAGGGTTTGTATGAAGTTAGGTTTATATAAAGAAGTCCCGGAGTCCATATATATACATGGAAATGGGCCGAGCTCGGGCCGTCTTTGATAAGCCCGACCTGATCCCGGTAATATGGATTTAGGCCCTGGCCCGGGAAAAGCCCGGCCAGGCTCGGGCCCGATTTTTAAATAAAAAAATTATAAATATAAAAATTTATTATATAAATATATATTTATTATAAATATAAATATAAAATTATTTATTTTAAGTCCGGGCCCTGGCATTTTTGGTTGAGCCCGAGCCCGGGCTTTTTTCCACCCTTATCCATATACACATACAACAAGTCAAAATCAGGTTTTTAGGGTCTTCCGGGGTGCCGCGACGCTAGAAAGCAGGGGCTGCGGTGCCCAACTCTCGGCCATGTTGTATGGCAAAGTTTCTGGGTGGCACCGCGGCGCCAAGAAGTGGGCGTCGCGGCGCCTGCTGCTTCCCTTGTTGGTTCGCTGATTCTATGCTTCCGATGCTCCCGCACACGTCCATTGCGTCCGTTAGGTCCCGAAACATGTGTACTTGCTGCATTCTTCATGTCCATTGCTTCCTAATAAAAAGACACAAAATAAACTCTAATTAAGATTAAATACATGATAAACAAGTCGAGTTAGCGATGTTCAAAGTATACTTTCATGCATTTATCACCGTGAAACCAAATTCTGACCAGTTCATATTATTTTTTTAAAATAATAAAAAAATTATTAAAAAAATAATTTGTTTTTGTCTTAGATAGTAAAACATATGTACAAATGATGATTTTTGTTTGCTCTAAGATGAAATCTTAGAAATGATAAGTGCCAAATTGATTTTTATATGATGCATTGAGTATGTGATATAGGTTAGACTCGTAAGCACCTAAAAGCCGGTTTCTAGCAGTAAGAGTTAAGTTAGTTTACAATGTGACTAATTGAAGAAATTGTTGGAAAATGAATAATTGTTTCCTTAGATATATGTCTCTATTTGTAATTGTTTATGATGTATGGTATGGCCAGAGTAAAAAGAACAAAGAAATAGATCTTTTGAAAAAATGAAAAGAGTATAAAAGAAAAAAAATATTTTGAAAAAAAAGAAGATAAGCCACCTATAACTGATAAGCGTGAAGCTACTCATGGACAAATGTTAGGACCACCATGAGGAGAAATGTTACCTTAAAGGGTAGGTGAGTCAAAAGATTATGAAAAGAGAAGTCATACCATATAGAGTTTAATAGGAAAATACATAGCACTTTTGAGATATCTAGGTTTGTTAGACCCATCGAATCTCAATTTTTGAGACGAAATCACTGAGTTGACATAGCTAGGGATCAAGCTGTGACCGAACCTTTACACACACACACACACACACACTATGAGTCTAGCTTAGATGATTTATTCAAGAAATCGGATTTAAGTTGCACTGAGTACTTTGAAGGGTCTTTGATTTCATTGGTAGGCATTCTTTGAGGACAATATTATGTGTCACTACCAGAACCGTTTTATTTGTTTTTTTTATTATTTGTATGTTTTCATATGTGTGAATGACATTTATGGGTGTCGTCTCTGTAAGCCTTCACGAGACTATAACTCATCCACTAGGGGCGTCTATGGGTTTAAAGGCTTATTGCATAAGCTAAATGCAATCGTGATCGCTATGAAAATGGCCTAATTAATTTAGTTACTTTTGTTTGTTTATTTTTATTATTTTTTTATTTAGTCTTTTGCTCGAAAGAAGTAAAATCTTAAGTCTAGGGGTGTTTGATAAGTGTGATTTATATACATTTATTCATATATTCCTAGTTTATTATTTGGTTAGGTTTCGTGTCATTTTACGTGTTTTGTAGTTATAATAGTCTAAAAAGAATATTTTATTTTGCAGTAACAATTGACGTGAATTAGTTCATGTCTCGAGATTCTTAACTGACATTAAAAAACCCCATTAAGTATTTTTTTATCTGATAATGACGTTTATTGGCTTTAGTGACCTTTAGAGGTAATGTGTCTGACATAATTTGCTAATCAATTATTTACAATTGTTGTGAATAGTTGAAGGCAAATTATAAAGCTAAAGAAAGGAGAAGTGTATAGTTATGTGTAGAGAATATTGATGCTCACAATACGACAACTGTAGGTATTGGATACCAGATCTTCCGTCTAGTTATTTAAAATATTTTTAATGATTATTTTGATATTTGATATCAGAACGTGCGACTACTGGATAATTACTTGTTCTTTATAAACAGTTATTTCATATTTTAATATGACTAGTAGTGTCATTGATGAAAAAATAAACATTAAGAAAAATATTCGGTTAACTAAATAATTTAGAACAGTGCTTTATAAGATTTTATCACATAAGCATTAAATACTTATTCCGTATGATAAATGATGGTTTGATACGAGATCGGACCATATATTCTTATCCATTTAATGAATATTGTACTTATGATGTGATTAAATCTCATTTAACCAATGATCGTCATTGGACCACAGATTTATTAAACTAATACATTGGATGTATGTAATTTAATGAATTAGAAATTGCCTTGGATAGTTTTCTTTATTTCGTAACTTAGTTAATGAGTTGTCATGACTTAGTTGCATGTTTCTAAAAGAATATATATTGAACGTCTTGAATGGTTCGAGAACTCTCAATATGTTTCTGATGAAACACGGATATAATATTTTGAATGGTTCAAAGATATTCTATTTGAAGTGTTGAAAACTATAATTTTAAAATTCATCGTGAGTTTTTGAATTGTTCAAGGATGTTTGATATGATCAAACATATGAATTTATGTCAATTAGTTCTAAATTTATTTAATGAATGTGATTCTTACTCAATATTATTCTTCTACGATTCCATCGTGATGGAATTAGTCAGTGGGAGAAATCAAATCTTTTATGATTTGATTCGTTTGATATTTAGTGTTACTGAATTAGTTTCAATACTCTTGGCGATATGCTCCAGTAATACTAATTCATCATTTTAATTAATGTTCCATTAGTTTCTACAGTTTCGTATATGATATGTATAGGTAGAAAATTCGAATCTTGAAAAGTTTTGAGATTTGAATCTTTCTTTTGTATAATAGTTATATAATTGAAAGTACTTGCTGTTGGGGTTGGTGCTCAGAGCGCCAATTCCCGGTTGTATTTCTTTTGAATACTTCTGTAAAACATTATTATTATGAATAATATATGCAGTTTCTATAATATAATTTATCTTTTTATATGGTAAAGACGTAATGACCTTAGAATGATTAGTCATGGTACTGTTGCAAAAGCGTCGCAACAGACATTGAGTAGTATCATGACGTTGTCATTCTCAGACAGTTCCTGGTCAAGGTTTACACTACTTGGTCAGTAAAGTAAACCCGTTGAGACCTGTACATGTCGTATACTGGAATATATGATTCCAATGGTTTCTCAATGAACCATTAGTCTTGGAGACTAGTATAGACGTGTAGGTGTTTATAGCAGATAAACACTGAACGACTCACCGAAGATTCTTAATGGATGGTACACCAACGTCAATAAGAATCTTCTCGGGTTGAGTAGCACTTGTGATTCTTAGACTTGAGATGTCATTGTGGGCACATGAGACATCTTCTACACTTAGATGGCAGTCACGTCACCGATCTATTTAGATCAGACCTCCGCCTGTTCGTTGGGTGTAGATAGATCCTCAGGGTGTCCTATGCGTATCAAGATAGGATCCGTCAGTTCTGTGTACCAGAGCATAGGTAGTCCATATGATTAGCAATCAGATAAAACCATGGGCCCGTGGTAAAGTTTAGAAGCTAGTTCTAAACATTCTTTTAGAGATTGCTAATAGAATAGTCGACTGGATTATCCCCATAAGATTTGACGTTTACATCTATATCTCTGGGATTTATCCAGATACCTGTGACAGAGGAATTATACATTTGCCATGACCTCGACCTGTATGATTCAGCGAGATTATCCGTGATCGTCATAATTATGGGTGGATAATTATGGACACGAAATTTGATTTCGTGACAGATATACCTGAATCTAGAGAGTATCAATAATGAAATATACTCGTAGAGCACTAGAGCAACAAATATAAATAATGTTGATTATTTATAAAGTCGTTTAAAGGTTAAACGCAAAATACATGCTAAAGGGACCCGATCGTATTTGCTTAATTATTGTGTATTTACATTTAATACTTGATTAATTTAAATACACATTAATTAAAAGTCAAATTGAGATATTTGACTTATATCCTAAATGAATATATGTATTTGATATTTAATGTAAATATAATACATATATTTCATATATTTGTATTTAATTAATTAATTAATTATTTAATTGTTAAATGATTAAATTAATTAAAATATAAATATCTTAACTTTGGATATTTGATTTAAAATGATTAAGTTTCCTTTGTTGACCAAGTTATAAATATCTAATAAAGTGTTTTTAGATATTTAATCAACTTGATCAAATATTTGTGAAATGAAATTGAAATGAAAAATTGTTGTATATGCCTTGACATTTTCGGCCAAGTGGCTTTTGTGCACAAGTATATATTGTTTTCATTTCATTTCATTTTCTAACCTAATACACTTTCTAACCTAAACTCCATTAAAAGAAAACCAAAGAAGCTAGAGAAGAAGAAAGGAAAAACCAAAAGAAAAGCTTGGATTTAGTAAGTTTTCTTAACTTACTATTAGATAAGAAAATGTTCCTTATGATCTAGGCAACATCTTGTGATGTTCTTAAGTTATTATTTTCTTTATTCTTTGAGTTTTTGATGAATGGAAGTGTTGAGCATGTGTAATGATGGAAGCTTGTGACTAGTGTAGTTGTAAGCATTCTTTTAAGGTTTTGGAAACCTTGTTGCTAATCTAGAGTTGTTGACCCACTCTTAGATGACCTAGATTTGATCTTGAGTTGTTTCATTGTGTTGAGACTTTGGTTGGATGGAAGAATGATGATTGAAGTAATTGATTTAAACTATTTGGTCTAATTTGTCCAATTTGAAGAAATTGAAAAATTAGGGTTCATGACCACTTCCAAATTTGGGGCTTTTCATTTATGTTGTGTATTTGGATGTGTATATGATGCATATAAAGTTTCATGTTGATTGGATTACATCTTGATGTGTTTTGAAGCATGAAATGACAAAGTGCACAATTTAGCACCAAAGTGGTGCATTCGGCCAAATGAAGAAAATTGGGGATTTTGTTGCTTTTGGTGTTTTGATGTTTTGAACATGCTAAGTTCATCTTAGAAATGATTTAGAATCATTCAAAATTGATTTGATCAATTTCGGACTAAAATGGACAAAAATACCAAGTAAGGGTAATTCGGTAAATTCACTTAAATATGATTTATTGAATTTTATTTTCATAATTTGATTATTGGATAATTAAATAAATATGTTTATTTAATTAATCCGAGAAAAAGTTTTGAAATTGGAAAATTCGACTTTCCACCGCTTCCGCTACGTTACCGGATTCTGCCCCTAAAAACACCTACAAAATGGTATCAGAGCGAGTCTGATTCTAGGCCCCCTAAAATGATTAGCTTTAATTAAATCAATGTTTAATCATGTTTTCTTGACTTTATACATGCTTATTATAATCTAATTTGGTTAGATTTAGGGTGTATGACACTTAGCGGAAAATCCCTGATTAATAAGGTTTTAATGTAATTATGTATTTGATGCATGTTATGTGGTCCGTCTTGTCAATACGGTTTATGAATACTTCTCTGTGACTACATCTGAGACCGTGCCTCTGCTGTGAGGGTGTAGCCGATAAAGATTTATTTATACCGGATGTATATCAGATACTAGATAAATTCAAGTAAAAGCGGAATTCTGAACGTGCCATAGTTGTCAGGATTACGTAAGTAACTTGAGTTTATCATTGACGAGTTTAACCTTGGTACGTCTCCTTGTGGGCCTGCCTTCGCAGCGACAACGAGAAACGACCAGGACCGGAAACCTAGGAGTCACTATTGAGTGATTGACAAATGAGTTGTCTACCTGATGAATATACGTAGGCGAGACCGTGCCTCTGCTGTGAGCTGAAATATATTCACGGGATCCACTTTTCACTATTTGTATTTAATTTAAATATTAAATCTTTGTATTCTGTTTGGGAACTACAGTATTGCATGATTTAGTGGGAGAGGCATTTTTAGATTAAAAATCCATGATCTAGTTTATGCTTTTGATATTATATGAAACTGCTTAATATCTGCAAACCGTTTTTCGTGATCTATATGATAGATTGGCGATGGCGGCTGTACGGGCCAAATTTGGTCCAAGGGCAATTTCGACATTTTGCTTCGGGCCCAATACTAGGCCCCCGGCATGGATCCAAGCCCAAGTTACCATCACAGATTCTCACTAAAGGAACCCCCAAGGTTTGATGTATATAAAGGCCCAGAGATCCACAAACCTAGGCCCAATAAAGTATCACACGCCCAATCCATAATCAAGGCTCACCCAACGCCAGCCCACGTAACGCCCAATGTCATAAACACCATTCATGAACCCATCCGTTCCAGCCTACAAACGGGCAAAATACAGTAATAGCTCCTCATGAAGTCGATCTAACGGACGAGCAATCAAATAGCAATAACGACACACATTACTACAACATGTATATATAGGAAACGAGGCTCCAGGAGGAGGGGGATTCAACTTCTAGCTCTCATACTCATAGCTCAATACTACTCTCTCCACAGCTCTCTAAACCTCTCATCTACCGCCCACACGGCATTCAACGGAGTTCAAGGTAGCATCTAACCTTGACCTTCCATCTACAACTACCTTTGTTCATCACTGACTTGAGCGTCGGAGTGCCCCCGGCACCCACCACACCGGTGGGCAGAACTCCCGCTCATTCTACCTTTGTTTTGCAGGATCGCTAGCGCCCCCAACTACAAATTCTCGATTGTGGACCTCGGGCGAAAACCAGCGTCCATAATTTGGCGCTCACCGTGGGGCCCTTGCGATTCATAGCGTGCAAAAACCTCTCCATTTACGATCATTTCTAACACCTCTACTCATACGGCGTTGACAGCAAGAGCAAACCCCAAATATGGACCATCATTCGAATTATTCTGCACACTTCCTCCAGACGACATGGGGATACCCTCATAATCCCTGACATACCCAATCAACCAAGAAGTATTCTCCATAATTGACATATTTCGAGACTGCTTGGGGCGGTTAACATCTACCCTAGATGGTATAAATAGAATGTCATTCCCTTCAGACTACGTAGGAGGATTCCCATATGATGTAGCAATGTACTTCGCATAAGGAGATTGTCCCAATCGACAGTACCCGAGTGAAGATTTGGCGTGGACACCCCGGTCAGCATTACCAGGTATGACTTATACTTTTAAGAATGTCTTAGTTGAGAACAGTAAGGCATGAGACTTATAATAAGTGTTGTAGTACGACACTAACTGTGGGTGTTCCAGTCGACGCTATGATTTTCAACTTGGTAATCGTTATGGGTGTCTCAGTCGACATCAATATGTAGTTTAGGACTTGTAATAAATATCCCAGTTGGTAATACAATTTATAGTGTGAGACTTGTTATGGGTGTCCCAGTCGATAATACAATTTACAACTAGGTAATCGTTATGGATGCCTTAGTCGACATTTACAATAAGACTTGTTAGGGATGTCCGATTTGATATTAGTTGTAGTAGGGGATGTCCCAATCAGCTTTACTATATGTAGCTTGTCACTTGCTAAAGAATCCACTCGACACTCTACATATGAGACTCGACACTTGTTCTAAATCTCATTCGACATGGGAGGGAAGAAATCCTAGCTATAGGGCAGAGGTTCTTTTCCACACGACAATGAAGAAATCTCATCTAAAGATTAAGACTCCACTCGACACAACAAGGAAGAGGTCTTAGCTAGAGGCTAAGGTTCTAATTGGTAAAACGTCAAGGAATGATTAGTTCTTGGCTGAAGATCCATTCGACACGATAGTTAGGTAGGCTGAGCTACCTGAGGATTCAATCAACATTGTATGGATACATATCATGAGGATATTATCCCACTCGACATCATATCCTCCATACCACATGATAGACTTGGCATCTCTTCCAGACTACGAAGGAGGACTATCATCAATCTCTTACTACATATGGAGATTGTCTTGTTTTCCAAACGACATAGATGGATTGTCGCCTTGTCAGGATGACATAAACAACATGGATGAATCTCAATCTTCTTCACACGACATGAAAGGAGTTTCATCTGCTTCATATGACATTAAAAAGGTTGTCATCTCCTCCGAAGGATGTGGAAGGGTTGTCATCTTTTCTAGCCTACATGAAAAATATTTTATCTTCCCCAAAACTACGTGACAAATGCATCCCCAGTAGAGTGCTAAAAGCACAAGACAACAATACAGCCTAATACACCGCCCAAGAATCAGACTACAAACAAGCAAAAGAATTTGCGAGACATGCCATGCTACAAACTAGCCCAAGTTCATAACAACCCACCAATCAGCCCAATAAAGACACCTCCAGCTCACGCCAATCCATGAGACTGAAAACTATTCAGTCATTCACAAATTCCTTACTACATGCATGGGCTGCACCAACAGGCCCAAATCTGACATGAATAGGCAAACCCATTCCCAACTGAAACCTGACTTTGAGCAGATAAAGCCTATCAACAACCGGTCCATTTACCTCGAACCATCACATCCCACGTGAAAGTGTATCTCTGGGGCATTTGATCGAACTTGTTCTAGGCTTCCTGTATTCGGCCATTACTCATGAGGTTCGAGATTTCTACGTGGATGGGCCTGAGATTAAGATGGGTTACGTGCCTCTGATATGCTATAAAGGTCTGTTGGGTCGAGTGAGAGAGTTGTCTAGCAACTGATCATATTATTGCGCGTGGAAGTTGGTGTTTGTCCTTTACATTTTGGAAATTTATGTGAGACTTCATGCGTATGAGACCACTCATTAGGCATGGGTTAGTTGATCTACATGTTTTTATGCGCCCATGTGGTCGTATGGAGATGCTTATGTGCTTGTGTATGGCCTCCTTGCTGCATCCTCTTACAAGCAAGGTAACCGGTGTGGGACAAATGATTTATTTGTGTTGAGACACCACCTCATAAAGGACCCTGACACGACGACATAAATGAGATAGCCATACAAAACAGTTGAATCAATCTGTCGAATGGGAGACCATCAATTGCTCTTACCATTCCTCATTTCGCCTCCATTTTTAACTTAACGACAACCACCCACCACCATGTTCTTCATGTTCAAAAGCCCATAATTCTTTATAATTCCAATTTTTTTTCACGCGTAATAAGACAATGATAAATTGATGGAGCTGTTAGCTAGTTACAATCAATTTAATGTCAATGTTTATTGTTGCTTTTGGTGGCGTCGCTGTGGTACGGTAAGATGATGGATACAGTGGAGTTAAGATCTAGTTGATATACCGAATATTATGGGATCTGAGGTGTTTGGTAGAGTTAGGGTTTCGGTCAACGTGGTCGAGGCAGCTGCTTAAGTCTAAATACTCATGTTCTGATCTTGGATGACGCAGAACGCTGAGGTTTTTTACTCATTTTCTTGCAACAGCCGGTGTGGGATTCCCAGTTTTAATCACAATTGGTTTTTTCTGGGGCTTCGAGCCGGTTTGCTTGGTTTTGGAAGCCATGTCTTAAGGCTGCACTTGCTTTTGGGCTTCGCTAATGGGCCTCTGTGTGTTCAACATTTAAGGCTGGACTATTGATTTACAGAAAAAAGGTGTGGGGCCTGCCTTCTTGGTCTAGCTTCAGCTGGCCTCTGGAGTGTCCTTTTTTCATGGTCTTGCAATTTGTATAAGCTGGATTTTTACTCACTCAATCATTTTGGGCTGCTTCAAAATGGCTGACGTTAACATGCTATGGGGAAATAGCTCATGTAATTAGGGCTAACTTTGTCTCGGTCGTTGTGTTGTTTGGGGGCTGATGGTTTGCTTGGGCTGATGATTTGCTTTGGATAAGGTCTGTTCTTGGCTTACTAAAATTAAACATCACTCTGCTATGGTTTCGCAGTTAGAATTTTGGATTGGGAGGGCTTGTTACTCTCGACTTGGGCTTCAATTTTCCAGGGCAGGATTGGAGTATTACTTGGTAGCTTGAGCTTAATATCTTTTTTTCGTTGGACTATGGTAGCTGGTTTTCTTTGATTTGAGCTGGTGGATGGCTTGTTTTTGGACTGAATGTGTTGGGTTGGCTGCTGGTGGAGTATGGATCGAACTAGCGACCGGTTGTGTATGATTTTGGTTTGCTGTCTTGGATTGAGGCTGGCGTCAAGGATTTAGGGTTCTTCTGGTCCTATCTATGACTGCATGGATAATTCATGGTCTTTGGGCTTTGAGACTTTTGTTGGGTTTGTTTGCTTCCTCCCGAGTGACAAACCTTCCCATTTGTGCAAACATATATGCTTGCAAATGTGTGAGCTCATCACCTACCACCTTGAGAAACGACGCTGCAGCCCTTCAGGCAAAACAAGACAAACGACATGCACCCACTAAAGAAAATGCCACCAAGGATGAAGGTCTCGTAGAATCCTCTGGACTTTCACCAAGTCTAGCAGTATGAAGAGAATCATAAATCGTCATCAGGTTCAATAAAGTGGAGATCGATTTAGAAGCTTTACAAGGTCCAGTAGACTGGAGACAATCCGGGAGATAAAATGATAGCCTTCCTCAAATATTAATAAGATCATTTGTCGCAGCCGACATGTTCACCACGCGACAGTTCATCTACATGACCAGTAGGCTGAATGTCTTCCTAGCCTCATCAAGTCCAGTCGACTGGGGACATCCCCCATTGACTCATGTCGAGTCAAGTTGTAGACATGGAATACACATGTCGTATGACTTATATCTTCCTGGACTCATCAAGTCCAGTCGACTGGGGACATCCCCCATTGACTCATGTCGAGTCAAGTTATAGACATGGAATACACATGTTGTATGACTTATATCTTCCTGGACTCATCAAGTCCAGTCGACTGGGGACATCCCCCATTGACTCATGTCGAGTCAAGTTGTAGACATGGAATACACATGTTGTATGACTTATATCTTCTTGGACTCATCAAGTCCAGTCGACTGGGGACATCCCCCATTGACTCATGTCGAGTCAAGTTGTAGACATGGAATACACATGTCGTATGACTTATATCTTCCTGGACTCATCAAGTCCAGTCGACTGGGGACATCCCCATTGACTCATGTCGAGTCAAGTTATAACATGGAATACACATGTTGTATGACTTATATCTTCCTGGACTCATCAAGTCCAGTCGACTGGGGACATCCCCCATTGACTCATGTCGAGTCAAGTTGTAGACATGGAATACACATGTGTATGACTAATATCTTCCTGGACTCATCAAGTCCATTCGACTGGGGACATCCCCATTGACTCATGTCGAGTCAAGTTGTAGACATGGAATACACATGTCGTATGACTTATATCTTCTTGGACTCATCAAGTCCAGTCGACTAGGGACATCCCCATTGACTCATGTCGAGTCAAGTTGTAGACATGGAATACACATGTTGTATGACTTATATCTTCCTGGACTCATCAAGTCCAGTCGACGGGGACATCCCCCATTGACTCATGTCGAGTCAAGTTGTAGACATGGAATACACATGTTGCTTGACTTATATCTCGACCTTCATCTGGTTCAATCGATTGGGTACTTCCCCAAAGGCTCCTGTAGAGTCAGGCTCATAACTTTACATTCGTTTAACCAATAGGCAGCATCAACACTCGAGTATGCCTACATACTATGGCCTCGTCCCAAGCTACACATGCATCAAGTACTCTCCAAGCCAATGACTCATTGACTTAGAGAGTAGGGGACAAACTGTACGGGCCAAATTTGGTCCAAGGGCAATTTCGACATTTTGCTTCGGACCCAATACTAGGCCCCCAGCATGGATCCAAGCCCAAGTTACCATCACAGATTCTCACTAAAGGAACCCCCAAGGTTTGATGTATATAAAGGACCAGAGATCCACAAACCTAGGCCCAATAAAGTATCACACGCCCAATCCATAATCAAGGCTCACCCAACGCCAGCCCACGTAACGCCTAAGGTCATAAACACCATTCATGAACCCATCCGTTCCAGCCTACAAACGGGCAAAATACAGTAATAGCTCCTCATGAAGTCGATCTAACGGACAAGCAATCAAATAGCAATAAAGACACATATTACTACAACATGTATATATAGGAAACGAGGCTCCAGGAGAAGGGGGATTCAACTTCTAGCTCTCATACTCATAGCTCAATACTACTCTCTCCACAGCTCTCTAAACCTCTCATCTACCGCCCTCACAGCATTCAACGGAGTTCAAGGTAGCATCTAACCTTGACCTTCCATCTACAACTACTTTGTTCATCACTGACTTGAGCGTCGGAGTGCCCCCGGCACCCACCACACCGGTGGGCAGAACTCCTGCTCATTCTACCTTTGTTTTGCAGGATCGCTAGCACCCCCAACTAAAAATTCTCGATTGTGGACCTCGGGCGAAAACCAGCGTCCACAGCGGCACAATCCATAAATCAGTTTGCGCGTATGCTTGATGCGAACAAATTGAAAGGCGTTGAGAACTTCGCTGACTGGGAATTGGATTCGAGGATTGTCCTCGATTCCGAAAAGTTGGGATATGTTCTTGAGGGTCTGTTGCCCCTTGCTGTGGGTGCGGATGCTTCAGAGGAGGAACGCCAAGTTTTTGAAACTTGGAAGGATGATGATTTAAGGGTTAAATCATACATCCTTAGTTCACTGTCTCCGAAACTCAAGAAACAATACTATGGTATGCTAGATTCTTATAGTATGATGACGCGATTGAGACAATCGTTTGAGAACCAAGAACAAGTGATTGTTCACAAAGTCGCAATGGAACTGTTCCATGCGCGTCTGGATGAGGGGCAAGATGTTAGCCCACATGTTCTTCAGATGATCGATTTGATCGATCAGTCGAGGCAACATAATCTCATCTTGAATGACATTCTCGGTAGGAGTGTTCATTCTTGATTCGCTTCCAGCTTCATATCGCCAGTTCGTGATATACTTCAACATGAATTGGACTTTCTGTACTACCTACAGGAGCTACATAGGATGTTGCTCACGTAGAAGATGACCTTAAGAAGGGAGTACCGACTCGCCCTCCTAGAACTACTTCTCTTTCTGCTTCTTCCCAAGGATGGTCCAAGGGAAAGAAGAAGAAGGCTTTTGGTCCTCAACAACAGGCGAAGATAGCTAAGCCCAAGAGGGCTTCTGAAGACAAATACCACCACTGCGGCAAAGTCGGGCATTGGAAAAGGAACTGTCCTGATTACATCGCCCAACTGAGGAGAGATAGAGCATCTACATCAGGTACATTTATTTTTCCAGTTATTGATTTATCTTTGGCTTGTGAAGCCGTTACATCCAACTGGATTTTAGATTCTGCTTGTCTCATTCACATTTGCAATTCGTTGCAAGTGCTGAAGGAAAGTATGAGGCTGAAGCCCGGGGAGATGCAGTTGCGGTTCGGGAGTGAAGACTCTTTGGATGCAGTTGCAGTGGGAGTATGCGAGATCTCATTGCCGAATGAGACACTTTTGTTAAATGAATGCCATTTTGTACCTGGATGTGTAGCTAATATTATATCACTTTTTGTATTGGATACAGAAGGCTTTTTTATTAATATTAAGAATAGTTCTTTATATTTATATGATAAAAATAATATTCAGATCCTTTGTTGTCCAAACCAGCATGGTCATTATACATTGCAAACTTCAAAAGATATATTAAATACTGGAGTTAATAAACGTAGTTTACCTGTAATTAATAATACTGAACTTTGGCATATGAGACTTGGTCACATTGGCGTTAAACGCCTTACCCAATTGGTTAGGAATGGTTTGATACCAGATCTCACCATTGAATCCTATCCAACTTGTGAATCCTGTATTCATGGTAAGATGACCAAAGCCCCATTTTCTGGTGTTGGACACCGCGCCACTAACATACTGGAACTAGTACATTCTGATGTATGTAGTCCACTAAGTCAAACTGCTCACAGTGGTTATTCGTACTTCGTTACCTTTACCGATGATCTGTGACGGTACGGTTATGTCTATTTGATGCGACATAAATCGGAAACTTTGAAAAGTTCAAAGAGTTCCGAAATGAAGTAGAAAAACAAACTGGTAAATATATTAAATGCCTTCGATCTGTTTGAGGCGGCGAATATATGAGTGGTGAGTTCATGGATTATATGAAGGAGAATGGGATTCTCGCTCAATATACTCCTCCAGGTACCCCACAGCACAATGGAGTATCTGATAGGAGAAATCGGACTTTATTGGATATGGTCCGATCAATGTTGAGTTTCACATATTTGCCCTATTACTTATGGGGCTACTCTCTCTTAACAGCCGCACATCTTTTGAACAAGATTCCTTCAAAAGCTGTTCCTACGACTCCGTATCAGATATGGTTCGGTAGGAGACCAAATCTTAATTATATTAAGGTTTAGGGTTATCCTGCCTATGTCAGGGTGACTCAGCAAGATAAGCTTTCGCCTCGAGGTCAAAAGTTTAGGTTTGTTGGATATCCTTCGAATACGAGGGGATATCTGTTCTATGATACCGAGCATGCTTTCGTAGCTCGCTTCGCAAAATTTCTAGAAGTAGAATTTTTGTCTGAAGGTGGTAATCATAGACAGGTTGAGCTTAATGAAGTCCAACCTGAAAACAACGAATGGATTTTGTCAAAAGTAGATGAAGGACCTTCTGTTAGTGTTCCTAGAACATGCCAAGGATCTAATAAGCATGAAAACATGTTCATAAATTCAAAATAAGTTGCGGAATTACTTACATTGAATGGATTTAAGCTTTTAAATTTTGAGAAGAAGATCTAAGATCCAAGATGCTTCCTTTGTTGATTCCAAGCTTTGAGTTGAAGATCTCCAAGATCATTCCTTTGTTGATTCCAAGCTTTTTAAGTTGTTTCCCTATCACCTTTGTTGATATGTGAAGTGCTAGCTCCTTTGAAATTGCAACAAAATCAAAGTGTAGAGAGGATGGCCATTCACGCCCAAGTTGAGAGAGTTCTAGGGTTTTCATTTTGTTCCATGTGTGTTTTTGTGTGTAGCATACACAAGTGAAGAGAGAGAGATAGTTTTAGGTAAAACCAATTTACCCTTTTACCTAAACAAGGTAGTTGGGTAAATGGTTTCACCAAAACCATTCCAAGGTAGTTGGATGGTGGGTGGCTTGGCATAAATGCCAACTACCCTCCCAACTACCACATATGAAGTGGGCCCCACATTTGAATTCAAAATTCAAATGTCTCTACGAACATTTGCCGCGGCTCGGTTCCGTTTAATCCGATTAAACGAACTTTCGTCGCTAAATAATTAAATCTAATTTAATAAATAACGATGCCTCGCAAATATATTACGAATGTCGTCTACGAATTAATTCTAAATTAATTCGCTGTTCGCATTAAAGTCCAACTTTTATTTCGTAATGAAATTCAATTCATATTAATATATCCGATATATTAATTTTAGCCCATGCGAATAAATTAAATAGAAAAATCAATTTAACTATTAATTTATTTTACCGATTAATTCCAAATTAATCGCGTTCTCTCTCTTCCGAACACATTTAATCCCAGAGATTAAATAATACCTCAATTAATCCCAGATTAATTTTCTCTCTCTTAATTAATCCCAGATTAATTATCTCTCTTAATTAATCCCAGATTAATTCTAATTAAATCAACTGTCATCGGTGAATCTTTGGGAAGCGACCCAAGAGATCCCTGGATATGTTGGCAGTAAATACGGTCATCGGATTATCCGAATACGTGCGTACCTCGTACCACGTGCTTACCGATTTACAAGACATGGTTGGCTTCTAGCAAAGCACCGTGCCTACCCAATCTCTAGAAATATTCTTACTGGAATATATAATCTATGTCAGGCATAGTATACGTAGTATTGCGTATTGCGATCCAGTATCGGATGTCACGCGCTAGGCCTGGGGCTGGAAATGTGTCTGCCCCGTACGAAGCACATGTCGGATGTCTGGTAACTAGTCTCTATAATCGGATATACATGACCTAGTCATAACATCCCGATGACTGCAGTACTTAAGAGCACTAGTACCGTATCCTACGTGACATCATCTCCACTATGACTGGAGTGATACTTCCGTCTTGACATCACACCCAATACACTATGATTCTTACTGGAATATATAATCTATTTCAGGCGTAGTATACGTAGTATTGCGTATTGCGATCCAGTATCGGATGTCACGCGCTAGGCCTGGGGCTGGAACTGTGTCTGCCCCGTACGAAGCACATGTCAGATGTCTGGTAACTAGTCTCTATAATCGGATATACATGACCTAGTCATAACATCCCGATGACTGCAGTACTTAAGAGCACTAGTACCGTATCCTACGTGACATCATCTCCACTATGACTGGAGTGATACTTCCGTCTTGACATCACACCCAATACACTACGATTCTCAATATATACAGCGGAGGCGTACACAGAACCGGTTAAAGCCCTGGACGACCAAAACTAAAGCATACCGATTGTCGCAAGCATTAGCGGTGCAAGTCTCAGGTTAAGACCAAATACACCTACCCTGATTTCGAACTTCCATAGACACATAGTCATACCACCAATGGAATTCCGAGGGGTCTATCCAGAGCGAAGCTATTTTCCGTACCATCGGTAAAACACAACCTCTTATTGCACTTGCATGAGTATCCTATACCCAAATATATGAGAACTATGCCGTTATGATCTCACATAACACGCACAAGTGTAATACTAGTCTATTCCGCATTATCGATGTCCAGTCTCGATAATACTACGACTAGGGATATTTAATGATTAATCCTTCGTGGACTGATACTGTCTCATATCATCTCAATCCAGGAACTAATCATAAGGACCTCCTATCATTTATACATATAGGTGATCTAATCACAAATGATAAGAGTGCAATCTCCTTGTCACATAGTTAATTTGTACAACAACATCATGATCTGTACAAATAGTGACGATATGGGTCATAATTTCCAACAACCTTCAACACACACACTCTGTAGGTCGGAAAGGGTATCTAGACCTCCTGAATGCTTGTATTTGATACAAGAAAAGAGTCTGGATGTTCTCTTAGTTGAAGAGACATATCCTTTCACCTATAGAGAATCGATGTTGGACATCGACTCCGTGAAATGGCAAAGTGCCATGAAATCCGAGATAGACTCAATGCATGAGAATCAAGTCTGGGACTTGGTTCCGCTTCCCGAAGGAATTGTTCCTATCGGTTGTAAATGGGTTTACAAGAGGAAGCGCGGGCCTGACGGTAAGGTTGAAACTTACAAGGCCGACTGGTAGTAAAAGGTTACACGCAGCGACCTGGCGTCGACTACGATGAAACTTTTTCGCCGGTAGCAATGCTTAAGTCTATTCGGATTTTGCTTTCTATAGTTGCGTATCATGACTACAAGATTTGGCAAATGGATGTCAAACGGTTTTCTAAATGGATTTCTTGATGAAGAAATCTATATGGAACAGCTGGAAGGTTTTGCGTCCAGCGAAAACTCGGGCATGGTATGTAAGCTTAAGAAGTCCATTTATGGACTTAAACAAGCTTCACGAAGTTGGAATCTTTGATTCGACGAGATTATTAGATCGTCTTATTCTCAAGAATTCGGAAGAATCCTGTGTGTATCAGAAGGCCAGTGGGAGCATGGTCGTATTTTAGTCCTATATGTTGATGACATCATAATCATTGGGAATGATTTAGGTATGTTACAAATCGTCAAAGCATACCTCTGTAAGAATTTCTCCATGAAGGACCTGGGAGAAGCTTCCTATGTTTTAGGAAAAAAACTCTTTAGAGATAGACAAATGAGGCTGATTGGGTTATCCCAATCAACGTACATAGATAAGATCTTGGAACGGTATAGTTTTGGTAACTGTAAGACAGCAAACATACCGTTCAGACATGAGATTCATCTTTCTAAGAAGATGTGTCCACAAACAGAAGATGAGAAGGTTAGAATGTCTATCCAACTTTATGCTTCGTGTTTGGGTAGCATAATGTATGCCATGTTATGTACGAGGCCTGATATCAGTTTCGCTGTTAGCGTAACTAGTCGATATCAGTCCAATCCAGGTAATGACCATTGGATGGCCATTAAACATATCCTAAAGTATCTTAAAGGTACCAAGGATAGTTAATAATTTATGGAGGAAACGAACTGCAGGTTAATGGGTATACAGACTCTGATTCCAATCGGATCCCGATGATAGAAAGTCTACATCTGGATTTGTCTTTACCCTTAACGGAGGTGCAGTTTGTTGGAAGAGTTCCAAACAGGGATCGACAACTGTTTTCACCACTAAGGTGGAATATATTGCAGCTTCTGAAGCTGCAAAAGAGGCTGTGTGGATAAAAAACTTTATCATAGAATTGGGAGTTGTCCCAAGTATCGAGAATGCGATTCCGTTATACTGTGATAATACTGGAGCTATTAAGCAAATGAACCGAGGGCGCATAAGAAGTTGAAGCATGTGGAACGCAAGTACCACATCATTCGAGAGATTGTGTCACGAGGGGATATTGTCGTGTGCAAGGTACCGAGTGAAGATAATGATAGCAGAACCGCTGACGAAGGCCATACCTCCGAAGCTGTTTGATAAACACGTGGAGTCGATGGGTATTAGATACAATCGTTATTGGCACTAGAGAAAATGAGAGATTTTGTTGAGGTTGGTGCTCAGAGCGCCAATTCCCGATTGTATTTCTTTTGAATACTTCTGTAAAACATTATTATTATGAATAATATATGTAGTTTCTATAATATAATTTATCTTTTTATATGGTAAAGACGTAATGACCTTAGAATGATTAGTCATGGTACTGTTGCAAAAAAGCGTCGCAACAGACATTGAGTAGTATCATGACGTTGTCATTCTCAGACAGTTCATGGTCAAGGTTTACACTACTTGGTCAGTAAAGTAAACCCGTTGAGACTGGTACATGTCGTATACTGGAATATATGATTCCAATGGTTTCTCAATGAACCATTAGTCTTGGAGACTAGTATAGACGTGTAGGTGTTTATAGCGGATAAACACTGAACGACTCACCGAAGATTCTTAATGGATGGTACACCAACGTCAATAAGAATCTTCTCGGGTTGAGTAGCACTTGTGATTCTTAGACTTGAGATGCCATTGTGGGCACATTAGACATCTTCTACACTTAGATGGCAGTCACGTCACCGATCTATTTAGATCAGACCTCTGCCTGTTCGTTGGGTGTAGATAGATCCTCAGGGTGTCCTATGCGTATCAAGATAGGATCCGTCAGTTCTGTGTACTAGAGCATAGGTAGTCCATATGATTAGCAATCAGATAAAACCATGGGCCCGTGGTAAAGTTTAGAGCTAGTTCTAAACATTCTTTTAGAGATTGCTAATAGAATAGTCGACTGGATTATCCCCTAGAGATTTGACGTTTACATCTATATCTCTGGGATTTATCCGGATACATGTGACGGAGGAATTATACATTTGCCATGACCTCGACCTGTATGATTCAGCGAGATTATCCGTGATCGTCATAATTTATGGGTGGATAAATTATGGACACGAAATTTGATTTCGTGACGGATATACCTGAATCTAGAGATTCTCAATAATGAAATATACTTGTAGAGCACTAGAGCAACAAATATAAATAATGTTGATTATTTATAAAGTCGTTTAAAGGTTAAACGCAAAATACATGCTAAAGGGACCCGATAGTCATTTGCTTAATTATTGTGTATATACATTTAATACTTGATTAATTTAAATACACATTAATTAAAAGTCAAATTGAGATATTTGACTTATATCCTAAATGAATATATGTTTGGATTAGTAAGTTTTCTTAAATTACTATTAGATAAGAAAATTTTCCTTATGATCTAGGCAACATCTTGTGATGTTCTTAAGTTATTCTTTTCTTTATTCTTTGAGTTTTTGATGAATGGAAATTTGGTGGAAGTGTTGAGCATGTGTATGATGGAAGCTTGGACTGTGTAGTTGTAAGCATTCTTTTAAGGTTTTGGAAACCTTGTTGCTAATCTAGAGTTGTTGACCCACTCTTAGATGACCTAGATTTGATCTTGAGTTGTTCATTGTGTTGAGACTTTGGTTGGATGGAAGAATGGTGATTGAAGTAATTGATTTAAACTATTTGGTCTAATTTGTCCAATTTGAAGAAATTGAAAAATTAGGGTTCATGACCACTTCCAAATTTGGGGCTTTTCATTTATGTGTGTATTTGGATGTGTATATGATGCATATAAAGTTTCATGTTGATTGGATTACATCTTGATGTGTTTTGAAGCATGAAATGACAAAGTGCACAATTTAGCACCAAAGTGGTGCATTCGGCCAAATGAAGAAAATTGGGGATTTTGTTGCTTTTGGTGTTTTGATGTTTTGAACATGCTAAGTTCATCTTAGAAATGATTTAGAATCATTCAAAATTTATTTGATCAATTTCGGACTAAAATGGACAAAAATACCAAGTAAGGGTAATTCGGTAAATTCACTTAAATATGATTTATTGAATTTTATTTTCATAATTTGATTATTGGATAATTAAATAAATATGTTTATTTAATTAATCCGAGAAAAATTTTTGAAATCGGAAAATTCGATTTTCCACCGCTTCCGCTGCGTTACCGGATTATGCCCCTAAAAACCCCTACACTTGCGCCTTGGAGGTACAAGTAAAGTTTATCTTAATTCTATTAATAGAATATTGTATTCTATTTGATAGAATATCTTTTCTACGATCCCGAGTAATAAAATTATTTTATTACTTGGTGTGTAACATTAGATATTGACCATTGTAGAAAAGACTTGACTTAACAAAGTCAATTGTGAGAATGATGAACTATAAATGAAACTACATAATTAATAAGATGAAATGACCCTTAGAAAGCTTCCATATAAGTCCAATAGGATGTCAGAATCATTAGCACAGTATTTGATACTTAATGGTTCTGATGTTTTCTTATCGAAGAAAATTATCCTATAACTTATAGTGGAAGCGATACTTGATATCGGTTTCAGAAGTTAGCATTAAACCATAGATCTAAAATTGTTCATAGATTACTACGATCAAGTTCGGAACTTGATTGAGCTTTCGTTATGAATCGTTCATAAAATGTGTAAATTATTTGCGCAGCAAAAGCAAAATGTGATTGTTAAAGGTTTGACCTTTATAGTATGACAATGAGAAAAGTTATACTCAGTAATCTATTGTAGATTTTGAGAAAACTTGTCTATAGTCGCACTAATTAAACAATTAAAGATCTGCTTGTTAATGTTGATATTAACTATGTATTTTGGCTAAAGAATGCAAGTGGTGTTCCTGAATGGTTTCTTCGAACGAGAGATCCATTGTGGTTCTTTGTTTGAAGAGTTCTTTCTAGAATGGGCCTAGAGTTTGTATTCTGCTAAGATCACAGTTTGATATACTAGCTTATAGAGCCTATTGTAGACTCAGATAAGCTTTCCAGAAATCTGAGTTTTCTAATTTTGATGACAGTCGGATTGTCTGATTTTATCAAAGCATAAAGAATACACATATGATAGTAAGGTCAGTGGGAGCGTACAAATTTCTTTCTAGTGTGATATATCCTAACGACATTATCACTGTTAATGTAATAATGAGATGTTTATAAGGTAAAAGGTTTACCTAAGTCTTCTTTTCTCTGTGAATGCAGTAGGAGTAGTCTCTGTTATATTTGATATAAAGTTTCATATAAGATATAAAACAAGAGACTTATGTGATACTCTCATTAGTCGTGCATTAGATATGATATAATAAAGGACACAACAAGACTATATGTGTGATAGTTAGTATAATTATTTGACAGTTAGTGTGTCTCTTAAATATAGTATTTATCTTTCGTAAATGATGATTCCTTTGTCGAAAAAGATATTGATTAGAATGTCTAGTCAATCTTATGCATTATAGGATGATGGCATAATGAATACTATATTATGTGCGATTAAAGGTATCAATTTGATCGTAATTGTTACGAACTATTTTGATATCATGTAGACCATAGGATGAGTCTTGAAACATGTTCTTTGTTATCTTTGAGATATTAAAAATGAGTTTTTTATTCATGGAGAATATAATTTGCAACCATTAGGATCAAATTAGTTTTGAGTCTAATTATGACGTTAGACAGTCTACGTCATATCGAGTCAGAAAAGATGCAGTGAGAGTGTCACAGTTGATTCTACTGTATTAGTGGAATTAGTTGTAACTTATGAAGTATTGACTTATGAAGTTGCATAATGACCTTATAGAGTAAAAGTTTTGATATTAGTATTATGCTTGCGGTTGTCTGCATAGTATTTTGGATTTGATCTATAAATACATAGACAACTTAATAGCTATAGCACAATATTGATATCACATCTGAGTTATATTGATGTAGAACTTGGGTTCTATAAAATATGAATGATGATGGTTAAGGGAAACGATTGGGTTTGTTTGACAAACTCAATTTGTTATAGCGGACTTACTTGATTTTTGCCTACCTTTGAGTGTTGGGTGAGCTCTTGAGTGCCATGAGTATGTGATGTACATTTAGATGTGTATATGATATCGTGGATTGGCACTAGAGTAAATGGGAGAAATTGTTAGGGTTGGTGCTCGGAGTGCCAATCCGGATCGTATTTATGTATGATTCATGAATACGAATATTTTTTTTACCATAATATTACTTATTTAATGGTAGCACCTCTTATCTTTTATATAAAAATTCGATCTAATTACGATTAGATATCTAATTATGATTAGATTGAAACTAAATCTGATTTAGTGATACGTGTATATTAGACAAAGACCCTAGGATTTACAATGTAGTGCGCAGTTACAACGTAGTTTGTAATTGACATTGGGAAGCGTCACTATAAGTTGTATATCCTTAAATAAAGTTCCTGGTCAAGATTTACTAACACGGGTCGGTTAGTAAAATTCGATGAGACCAGTACATGCCATATATCATGACTTGGTCCAATGGTTTATCCCAATGAACCATGAGTCTCAGGAGAATCATATAGACATATAGGTGTTTATTTGATAAACATTGAACGACTCACTGAACATTTACTAATAGATGGTACACCAACGTCAATAGGAATCTTCTCGAGACTTCAGGGGGTTAAATGAATTTTATCATGCTGCTGACGTGGCAGATGATGCGGCAGTGCTGGCGTGGAAAAAGTGGGATCAGTTTTTTGACGTGGCTGACATGTGGCGCTAACATGGCGGATGACATGTCGCTAACATGTCAAGATGACGTGGCTGGTTGACATGGCAGGTAGGCTGGCGTGGCAGCTAGCGTGGCAGCTGACGTGGCTGTTGGACAGTTATGGCCCATAGCATCACTATTTGTACAGATCATGGTGTTGTTGTACAAATTAACTATGTGACAAGGAAATTGCTCTTCTATAATTTGTAATTAGATTACCAAGATGTATAAATGATAGAAGATCCATATGATTAGTTTCAGATTGAGATGATATGAGACAATATCAATCCATAAAGGTTTAATCATTAAATATCTCTAGTCGTAGTATTATCGAGATTAGACATCGATAATGCGGAATATACTAGTATTACACTTGTGCGCGTTGTGGGAGCATAACAACATAGTTCTCATGTATTTGGGTATATGATACTCATGCAAGTGTAATAGGAGGTTGTGTTTACCGATGGTACGGAAACAGCTTCGCTCTGGATAGACCCCTCGGAATTCCATTGGTAGTATAACTATGTATCTATGGAAGTCCGAATCAGGGTAGGTGTATTTGGTCTTAACCTGAGACTTGCACCGCTAATACTTGCGACAATCAATATACTTTGGTTTTGGTCATCCAGGGCTTTAACCGGTTCTGTGTACGCCTCTTCTGGGTATATTGAGAATCGTAGTGTATTGGGTGTGATGTCGAGATGTAAGTATCACTTCAGTCATAGTGGAGATGATGATCACGTAGGATATGGAACTGGTGCTCTTATATGCTGCAGCTATCAGAATATTATGATTATGACATGTTTATCCGATTATAGAGACTAGTTACCAGAGATCCGATATATGTTTCGTACGGGGCAGACACGTTTCCAGCCTCAGGCCTTGCACGTGACATCCGATACTGGATCGAAATATGCAACACTACGTATACTACGCCTGATATAGATCACATATTCCAGTAAGAATATTTCTGGAGAATTGGGTAGGCACACTTTACTAGAAGCCAACCATGTATTGTAAATCGGTATAAACATAGTACTAGGTACATACGTGTTCGGATAGTTCGACGACCGGATTTACTACCAACATATCTGGGGATCTCATGGGTCGCTTCCCGAAGATTCACCGATGATGTATGACTTGCACTTTATTAATCTGGGATTAATTGCAGAGATATTTTATCTGGGATAAAATATTAATTAAAGAGAGAGAATGATTAATTTGGAATTAATCGATAATGTAATATATTCGATATATTATACGAAATTGAATTTCGACGCAGAATAGAAATTAGATTTTAATTCGGGCGAACGAGTTAATTTATAATTAATTCGTTAGCAACGTGAATAATGATTTTGCTAGGCATAATTATTTAATTATGTCGCAACGGAAAATTCGTTAATTTAGAATTAGCAAACCCGAGCCCGGGAGTGTTTACGGGCGCACTCGTATTTTGAATTCAAGTGCGGCCCACAAGTCACATCTAGCGTCAAATCACTAGTCAATCGATTGATGTGATGTCTAGTCACTTTGAGTGATGTGACAACATGTCACTTGTGATTGATGGTGGTAGTTGGATGGTTTTAATACCTTTGACTTTTGGAAAATGGATTTTGGTATTAGATTTTGAAATCTAAAAATACAAAACACTTAACATTTTTTCCTCTCTCTCACTCTCTTCCCTCTCTCGGTCTTGGACCACTTTTTGCTCTCCAAAATTCTGCAAAAAACCGTGAACACAAGGAGAAGCAAAGGAAATGTTGTGGCAAAATTTCAAGAGTGCTAGCACACTTACGGAGTCTTGCGAATGTGATAGGGAAACCGACTTGTGAGCTTGGAATCACCATTCGAAAGCTTGGAGCTTGGATCGAAAATGGAGCAGAAAAATCAGCCCAAAACTGAGACTTCAAGGAAGGAAAAGCTTGAAGATTTTTATGTTCCTCGCGTCGCAAAAGTCGATCGTTGTAAGTATGATTCCGCCATGCTTTTACGAGTATTCACATATATGTTTCATTGCTTGAAATCGATCATTGGGACCTAATAGAAACCCAACAATGGTATCTTGAGCCATTTTGAGCATGAAACTTGATTAGGGTAAAATTTGGGCAAAATTGATTTGAGCATGTTTGAGTGAAATTGATTGTTTGAGTATGCTTAAATTATGATAACATGGTGTTATGCATTGTCAATTTGATGAATTTTGAATTGGACAAATTTTCCCCAATATGCTTGGCTTGGCCGAAACATATACTTGCCCTAAAGTCATGGTATTTTTTATTTCTTTGATCATTGGATGAGTTGAAACAATTGGGGAATGTTGATTGTGGATTTAATTGGATTGAAACCGAATCGAACAATAAAAACCCTAAATGCTGTGAATGAGAAGCATGTAAAATGATGTGATTTTTTTTGATTCAATTGTGTTGGACATGAATTGATGATAATGAGCATAATTAATTGTGTAAATTGATGTTTTGGAAATATTAATTTGGGTAATTAATTATGGCAATACACTTAGGTTAATTAAGTTATAAAATTTGGAATTTGGTAATTTAATTAATTGGGCTTATTTTGGAATTAGGCCTTATAAGTTGTAATTGGGCTTAATGGGCTTGGTTGTACCAAGACTGGTTTAGGCTAAATTGGTTGGATCCAATTGGTCCCAAAACCATATCCATAAAGTCCAATTATAACTAATGGACCTTTAAAATTTTAATTGGGCCTAAATTGGTTTCTTGGCAAATAAGGGTGATTCTTTAAATGGGCTTTGGTATTTGGGTTTGACCCATATTGACCAAAAATCCATGCCTTAGGAAATTAATTAAAAGCCCATTGGACTTTAATTAAATTGACATTTGATGTTAATCGGGCTTTGAGACCCGTAATGATTAGATTTAGAATCTAAGTCGTAAAGGTAAATTAAAAAATGTAAATATTTAATTTGGAATTAAATATAGAATTAATATTAAATACAAATTAAATTGGATTTAATGTTGTAGTTTAATTTAATTCAAGAATTCGTACTTTGAGTACTTATTCGCAAAACGAGTAGGACTCGTGCAAAATCAAATCATTGTTTGAACATTGGATGGTCATTAATTATCAGATTAATTAATTGGATTAGATTGATTGATAACATGCTTGTGTGAATACATGGATGCGATGTATGAATAATGTATATCAGATGGATATTAGATGGGTGAGGGCAATTTTAGAAATTGTTGTAATAAATTTAGAATTTATTAATTGGACCTGCGTGTCCAGCCTATTACCTCTTGACTCTGTGTATTTATCTTCTCACCTATTCCCCTCAATGTAAATGAGGTTTCTTTAGAAGTGTTATGTAATCGGGTAGAAGTAATACTTGTGCTAGTATGAGAGAGGAAATGGGAGAGATTTGTTCTAGGAACAATGTGTTTGAGTATCCATCCGCATATCATTATTATATTTAATTACGCGCCTTATTATGTATTTAGAATGCGTGTTTAAGGGTGTATGATGATGAGACCTTAACAAAGATAATTAATTGGTTGCCAATTACACGCGAAAAACCCTCACAACATATTAAGTGTTTTCATTCCATTGAGTGATTCTTACTCAAGATCCAAGACTGGCACTGGTTTGTTGGCCAAAGTCAAGACCTTTGTCCGTCGCAGATGTGTTTGAATCATGATGGCTTTGTTCCATATCGGTGTCTTGTCCAAGTTGTGATTTGTTGGCCAAAGTCAATATCACTTCTTGTCCATCGACATTAATTACGAAGTTTTCCAAGGTCAATGGGTTCCGCTTAACTGGGATCACTAAGTTTGTTGTGCCAAAGCCAAGACTTAGTTGATTCAGAGGAAAAAGGTTAGGCAATATATTAGATATATTGGCATATATAAGATATATGTTTCGGACTTGGATGTCCACCTACTGGATCTAGGAATTGGATAGGATCCAATTGATCTTAGAGATCTACCTAGTTAATTATCATACAATTTGTTGGTCAAAGTCAAGATTGTGTGTTATTTAACGGGATCCTAGCCCATTAGGAAACAAGGTTTCCCGAGTACTCAACAGAGGGTTAGAGGCTCGCCGAAAAATAGTGGGAGACAAGTATTAAATTTGCAATATTCGTTTAGATACTTACCATATGCGCTCATATCAAATATTTCGTCAAATAAATTAATATATTAGTTGGACTAATATTTAATCATTGTTTTAAAATAAACAGATGGACTGTATTCAAACTATTTCATTTATAGTTGATTATATAATTTGATTATAGTAATCAATATATTTGAATTAACCATTTCAATTAATAAGTTGATTTTATAATTGGATTATAGTAATCAATATAATTGAATTTAACCAATTAAATTATAGTTGATTATATAGTTGGACTATAATAATAATTATAATTAATAGTACCTAAAATCGTTGATTAAATAGTTGGACTATTGGAATCAAGATAAAATTGAAAGATTAGTGTTTAAAACATAATCCTGGGTGAAAATGTATTTAAACGACTTTAATTTTCAAATTGGGAATAAAACATCAGGATAGTCCTGAAAACTAAGAAGTTACTTTATTTGATAAAATAACATCTTAGGCCTAAGCCTGGAGTTAAACAAATAGTAAAACATGATATTTGGAATATTCATGTGATGATAACTTTAGTGCTTAATACAATAAGCTTGCCAAATAGACTCCTTAATTTCTTAATCAGAACTAAGGATTAGATCCTTATAGTATGATAATTGTATGGGCCAAATTTGGTCCAAGGGTAAAACTGTCTTTCACCTTAAGCCCATCAGCATGTTAGGCCCGAAAATAAGGACCAAAGCCCAAAGAATTATGTATTATTTGATTACAATTAAATCATAAACTAATAACCACTCCACTTAACCTAATTCTAGCACTAATCCTCACTTACTCCAAAACCATTACCAAATACACCAACATTAGATCATGTTTTATCTATAAATATGAAAAGAATACGGGAAGAAGTCATTCAAGTCTCATTTCTCTCACCCTAATACTTCATACTCTCAATCATTGATCCCTTCATATATTACACGGCCCTCACGGCCAAACAAAGGAAGTAGAGGTAATATTCAACCTTGCTTTCCCATTTTACAAATTTATTTCGTGCCACTGACTTGGGCGTCGGAGTGCCCCCGGCACCACACACACCGGTGGTAGTAGTCTCCTCCCGCTCACTCTACTTTGTCTTGCAGGATCGCTGATGCCCCCAACCTACAAATTCTGATTGTGGACCTCGGCCGAAATCCAGCATCCACAATTTGGCGCCCACCGTGGGGCCTTAGCGATTCATAGCAAGTAAAGACCACTCAGTCTACAATCCTTACAAACATAACTATCCATGACTTCGAGCAACAAACAGACACCAGACCCGGTGGTAGCATAATTAGCCACTCTACAATACAGCGCGAGACTACAAGTCATCCCAACTTTCTTATCAAGCTAATCTATTAGCTGCAGTCAATAATATGACCAGTAAAAATCCACCATGAGGGGACCATATTTTCCGTACGACATGCAAAATGATAGTCTCCTCCAGACTATGTAGAGGGATTATCATCAACTTCCCATTGCATATGAATATTTTCATATTTTCTAGAGAACATAAAAAAAAAAATAAGGCTGTCAAGATTCAGCCTATGCAAAAAGCCCGCCGAAGCAGCTAACCAGATGGATTAACTCTCACTCAGAGGCTGAGCAACAAAACACATCAAACGACCAAGCAGCTAAGGCCTAACAACAAGATGAAATTGCAACAATCTATCAGCCCACTAACAATGTTCTACTCCATACGACATGTGCCAAAGACACGCCATCAAACAATGTGCCAGCAACACACCATCAAACAATCAGCTTGGTACAGATCAACAACGGCCCACTGCCCAAGCCAAGGCAACCACGAGATTCGCACCACAAGCCTAGCCCAACAGCACCACATCGCATGCCTGACAGCTCACTCTCCATTCGACAAAAAAATAAAATAAAATAAGTGCCCCACTCGACAAAGTTACATGCTCAACTCTAACAACTAAAGTCACTTGCAAATCAAAGAGTGGGTGGCTCTCCTGTTTGTTGCTTTTAGTAAAAGATAAATTGCAATTGTTGAAAAAAAAAAAAAAAAAAAAATAAATAAATAAAAAATACCCAAGCTTGGGAGAGAGAGAGAGAGCTGCACATTAAACAATAAACAAGTTTTGTGATGTGGGCTGCATGCATATAAAATAAATAAAGCAGCCCATACAAAAAAAAAAATAATAATAAATTCAAAAGGAAGAGTGGGCCCAAATACATAGATTTCCCAATTTTATTTTACTAAAAGCAAATAGCTTACAACATGGGCCCCAAATGTTTGCATTAGGTTTGAAATTGTTATGGTAATTAAAAAGCTTCAAAAGTCACGTGAAGAGATTTTGACAAAAAAAAAAAAAAAAAAAAAAAAAAGTAAAGTGGGGCCAATTTGAAAAGAGAAAGTGAAGGGATGAAAGAATAAAAAAAAAAAAAACAGCCCATAACTTTCCCCATACTACCACTCGACAAATCAATATTACATCAAAAGCCACCCCATTCGACTCTTGCATGTGCCATGCTCCACCCAACAAAGAACAGCTGCCGAATGAAGCTAGCCAACTTGCATAAACCAATGAAAAATGCTTCCTTACTTGCATGGTTCATGAAGCAATCCTACATGAAGGAAAAAATCCTGACAGATGAACCTATCATCCATTCACAATTGAACCTCACTTTTGTAGCATGAAACCAAAACTAAGCAACAAAAGTTCATCCCTTAAATATAATAGTTCAAGCTTTGTAGATTAAATTTATTGAGCATACTTTTTAGCTCTCAGAGACATGGAAAGATTTTCATACAACGAGGTGAATAGCCATCAACTCCAGACTACATGGAAATTCCAATATCCCTCAGAATACTTGGAATGATTCTCAACTCCTCCGGCTAAATTAAAGGTTAGTCATCATCTCCATGCTACATTGATTTAATATTGCCAACTCCATACACATAGGGAATATATTATCATGCCTAGTAGAATGAAGAATTCTATTGGATCTCTTCTAGGTTCAATCGACCAACCTTTTACAGGTTAGGTAGTATGAAAAGTCTATTTGACTTCCATCAAAGTTTATTCCATTGTAGTATCAATAACCTTATTTAGGTCTTGTATAATTAGTAATGACCTTGATAGGCATCCATCTCTTTCATACTACATGAGAAGATAATCATCTCCACACTACGTATGAAGATTATCATCCACTCTAGACTACATGGATAGATTTCCATAAACTCTGGAAAGCATTGGAATAGTCTCATGGACCTTCATCAGGTTCATTCGACAGTAGTCTGCTGACCTTCATCAGGTCAAGTAGAATGAAATTTTCTTGGACCTCCTTTAGGTCCAATCGACCAACCTTGATCAAACTAGATAGTATGAAAATTCTTTTGGACCTTCATCAGGTCTAGTAGAATGGGGATTCTCATGGACATGCATTAGTTTCATTGGACCGTGTCTCATGGACATTTGTCATTTCCATTCGACAGTAGCTTCATAGATTGGTATAATGAAGATTCATTTAGTCCTTCCATCAAGTTCATTCGACCATTGCTTCATGAACCTTCATCAGGTTCATTCGACCGTAGTCTCATGACCTTCATCATGTCAGGTAGAATGAAGACTCACATGGACCTTCATCAGGTTCATTCGACCATGACCCCCTTGGACTTCCATCAAGTCCATTCAACAGGTCCAGTCGACAGTAGTCTCATAGGAGAGTGAGGAGTGATGACTTGCATCAAGTTCATTCCATTGTAGTATCATGGACCTTCTTCAGGTCTAGGATAATGAGTAATGACTTTCTTGGACTTCCATCAAGTCCATACGACAAGTCCAGTCGACAGTAGTCTCATAGAAGAATGAGAAGTGATGACTTGCATCAAGTTCATTCCATTGTAGTATCATGGACCTTCTTCAGGTCTAGTATAGTGAGGAATGACTTCCTTGGACTTCCATCAAGACCATTCGACAAGTCCATTCGACATGTCCATTCGACCGTAGTCTCGTAGAATGGAGGTGACATTGATGGCTTTAATCAACTTTATCTAGTATAGTCTATTGGACCTCTATCAGGTGCATTCGACAAAATTCATTCGACAGTAGTATTGTAGAAGTGTGAAGAAGATGACCTTGACAGATATTCTCCAAGTTCATTCTACCATAGTCTCATGGACCTTTATCAGGTCTAGGAGAGTGAGTGATGAATTCTTTGGACTTTCATAAAGTCCATTCGACCATAGTCTCATAAATCCTCATTAAGAGAATAAGTAATTTCATTCTTTGGACTTTTATCAAGTCCATTCGACAGTAGTCTCGTGACCTTCATCAGGTCTTGTGTAGTATGAAGATAATCATTAGGTTTATCCAACTGTACCTTATGGACCTTCATCAGGTCCGTTTGATAGTCCATTCGACAGTAGTATCTGGACCTTCTTCAGAACTAGTAGTATGAGAAGGAAAGACTCTCATAGACCTTCTTCAGGTCTAGTAGAGTAAAGATCCTCATTGACTCATATTAGATCATGTAGAATGAAGAATGAAGACCCATGTGGATCTTCATCATATACGGAATCTGTAGACTCCCATGTACCTTCATTAGGTATAGTGGAGTGTATAGACTTTCTTGGACCTTCATCGGGTAATGTAAACTTTGATGTACTTTTTCAAGTGTTGTAGAATGAAATCTTCTTAGACTTTCATCAGATCTATTATTTGTAGACTCCCTTATACCTTTATCAATATGTATGGTCGTCTTGATACATAAGACAATGGAACATCCTCCATATGGAACAATGCCCATTTGACTCAGGAATAGTCAAATAGAAGACCTGGCCTTTTCATTTGGTCAGAATATATTATAAATTCCCCTGGTCATTTGACCAGTAGTATGGGGATTATCCTGACCTTCATCTGGTTCAGTCGACAAGGGACATTCCCCTGGACTCATGTCGAGTCAAGTAAACTCCTGAACCACCGTTTGGTTCAGTCGACAAGGGACATTCCCCTGGACTCATGTCGAGTCAAGTAAACTCCTGAACCACCGTTTGGTTCAGTCGACAAGGGACATTCCCCTGGACTCATGTCGAGTCAAGTAAACTCCTGAACCACCGTTTGGTTCAGTCGACAAAGGACATTCCCCTGACTCTTGTCGAGTCAATTAAAATCCTGAACCACCGTTGGTTCAGTCGACAAGGGACATTCCCCTGGACTCATGTCGAGTCAAGTAAACTCCCGAACCACCGTTTGGTTCAGTCGACAAGGGACATTCCCCGGGACTCATGTCGAGTCAAGTAAAACTCCTGAACCACCGTCTGGTTCAGTCGACAAGGGACTCATGTCGAGTCAAGTAAACTCCTGAACCACGTTTGGTTCAGTCGACAAGGGACATTCCCCGGGACTCATGTCGAGTCAAGTAAAACTCCTGAACCACCGTCTGGTTCAGTCGACAAGGGACTCATCTCGAGTCAAGTAAACTCTTGAACCATCGTTTGGTTCAGTCGACAAGGGACATTCCCCGGGACTCATGTCGAGTCAAGTAAAACTCCTGAACCACCGTCTGGTTCAGTCGACAAGGGACTCATGTCGAGTCAAGTAAACTCCTGAACCACCGTTTGGTTCAGTCGACAAGGGACATTCCCCTGGACTCATGTCGAGTCAAGTAAACTCCTGAACCACCGTTTGGTTCAGTCGACAAGGGACATTCCCCTAGACTCATGTCGAGTCAAGTAAAACTCCTGAACCACCGTCTGGTTCAGTCGACAAGGGACTCATCTCGAGTCAAGTAAACTCCTGAACCATCGTTTGGTTCAGTCGACAAGGGACATTCCCCGGGACTCATGTCGAGTCAAGTAAAACTCCTGAACCACCGTCTGGTTCAGTCGACAAGGGACTCATCTCGAGTCAAGTAAACTCCTGAACCATCGTTTGGTTCAGTCGACAAGGGACATTCCCCGGGACTCATGTCGAGTCAAGTAAAACTCCTGAACCACCGTCTGGTTCAGTCGACAAGGGACTCATGTCGAGTCAAGTAAACTCCTGAACCACCGTTTGGTTCAGTCGACAAGGGACATTCCCCTGGACTCATGTCGAGTCAAGTAAACTCCTGAACCACCGTTTGGTTCAGTCGACAAGGGACATTCCCCTAGACTCATGTCGAGTCAAGTAAACTCCTGAACCATCGTTTGGTTCAGTCGACAAGGGACATTCCCCTGGACTCATGTCGAGTCAAGTAAACTCTTGAACCATCGTTTGGTTCAATTGACAAGGGACATTCCCCTGGACTCATGTCGAGTCAAGCATACTCATGAACTACCGTTTGATTCAGTCGACAAGGAACATTCCCCTTGACTCATGAACTCCTGAAATTCTATTTCAGTTCGGTCAAAAAACACGTACTTCATGACCCTAGATAAATCAAGAAGCTAAGATGCATGCAAACGGAAACCTACGTTTTTGTATATATTTTGACACGACATTTGGCAGAAGGTAACACACTCTTACGCTCTTTTTTCATACGACACGGATAAATATACTCTCTAAAGCAAAAATTCTTTGACTTAGAGAGTAAGGGACACAAATGTATGGGCCAAATTTGGTCCAAGGGTAAAACTGTCTTTCACCTTAAGCCCATCAGCATGTTAGGCCCGAAAATAAGGACCAAAGCCCAAAGAATTATGTATTATTTGATTACAATTAAATCATAAACTAATAACCACTCCATTTAACCTAATTCTAGCACTAATCCTCACTTACTCCAAAACCATTACCAAATACACCAACATTAGATCATATTTTATCTATAAATATGAAAAGAATACGGGAAGAAGTCATTCAAGTCTCATTTCTCTCACCCTAATACTTCATACTCTCAATCCTTGATCCCTTCATATATTACACGGCCCTCACGGCCAAACAAAGGAAGTAGAGGTAATATTCAACCTTGCTTTCCCATTTTACAAATTTATTTCGTGCCACTGACTTGGGCGTCGGAGTGCCCCCGGCACCCACCACACCGGTGGGTAGTCTCCTCCCGCTCACTCTACTTGTCTTGCAGGATCGCTGATGCCCCCAACCTACAAATTCTGATTGTGGACCTCGGCCGAAATCCAGCATCCACAATAATGAAATTGAAGGATCTTCATAGATCTATCTTTAGATCTTAGAAGACTAAATTGCAATAGTAAACTCTTGGAGAGTTAATGGATATACTCAATGAGACAAGGCCAGAGTTTGCAATAGGGCAAGAAGCGCAAGGCGCATCTTACTTCGACATTCCAAGGCCAAGGCTTGGCCAATGGCTACTGGAGTATGGAAAATGGGCAAAGGCAAAATCATTATAATCTTCTGGGAAGATAAAGGACATATCCCAAAATGTCTACCTATACTATGGCAAACGGGGTCACTGAAGCGTGACTGTCGTATGGACAAGGCAGACATGAAGGAATTGAAGATGGGGCAAGGCACCGACTTCAAATATGTTTGTCATAAACATGTTCGCTACTAGTATTAAAATTGGATTTTAGATACTGGATGTGGTACATAAATACGCATTGATGTGCAGAATCTGCTGGTAAGCATGATACTGACTTCAGTTGAGATTTACCTACGAATCGGAAACGGGACGACAGTCGCTTTTTTAACCGTAGAAACCTAAGTTTAGGAACTACCCTTCGGGTGTGTACTTAAATTAGGAAATTGTTACAATGTAACTAGTTTGACTAGAAACATTATCTCTATATCAGAGTATAATCCGTTGCGGATATACCTTTATATCCTAGAACACTAAAGTGTTTCATTTTATAAAGATGATATTGAGATAAACACATTAAATGTGAATAGCAGTATTTATATTTTGAATATAAAAGAATCTCGAACGTATAACATGACAAACAAATAGCTCAAATTGATTTAATCAGTTGAAACTTAAATGTGGCATTGTTGTCTGGGACACAATTTAACAAGACTCGTATATCCACACTTTCGAAGAGTGGGTACTAGGACATATTTGATTCTATTCAAATGATGTCTATGAATCTAGTTCATAGGGCAAAGTGCCTAAAACACATTTTACTTGGTAAATGTGCAAGTGCCACTGATCTGTTAGCCCTCGTTCATAGTAATGTAAGTGGGCCCATGTCTAGCTAGGATATAAGTGGATATGAATGTTTCGTGACCTTTACAGATGTGGCATCGCATTATGGTTATGTGTTTCTTGAGAAACACGGATAGGAAACTTTTGATGAAATCAAAGAGTTTCGACACGAAATAGACAAACAGATCGGCTATAGTATTAAGACATCACAGTTAGACCATGATGAAAATACTTAAGCAATAAGTTTCAAATACTTTAAAGAGTATAGTATTCTTTCAATAAGGACTCCTCTCGGAACACGTCAATTTGACGGTGTGTCCGAACAGAGAAACCAAATATTTTTGGACATGATAAGGTTAATCAGGAGTCGCTCTGAGCTACCATTTCCTTCAAAGGATACGCTTTAACAGTGCAAAACTTATTTTGAATAAGGTTCCATAAAAATCTGTTTGACAGACTTCATATTAGATATGAACATTAAAGAAACCGAGTTTTCTCATTCCTGTAGATTTGGGAATGCTGGGTATATGTTTGGATGATACCAAACTAGAACCCAAATCGGATAAGTGCCTAAGTTGTAGGTTATCCTAGGGAAACCAAAGTATAGTACTTATACAACTCATAAGAGAACAATGTAATTGTTGCTCGCCATGCGGTTTTCCTAAGAGGAATACCTAAATACAGTGGTAAGTGGGAGGAAAGTAAAACTCGATGAAAATCGGAGTAATACTGTTCCAGGTACCGATTCCTTAATGGAACACAAATAGTTCATCAAGGATGTAACTATACCAATAATCTTCGAATACACAAGAACCACGTAAGTCGGAGAGAGTTAGAAAACAAAATGGGAGGTATGGGTTTCTGATCTCACCTCATAAAGATGTCAATCTTATTGAGGGATACGAATTGACTATGTATGAGGAAGTGATACAAGGTATCGACTCCCTATTATGGCAAAGTGTCATGATGTCCGAAATGGATTCCATGTATACCAACCAAGTTTGGATACTAGTTGTTGTACCGGAAGGCATTGTGCCTATTGGTACTATATGAGTCTTCAATGAAGACATACATTGATGGAAACATACCAACGTACTAAGCTGGGCTTGTAGCGAAAAGGTATCGTTATCAACATTGTGTCGATTACGACGAAACCTTTTAACCGTTGCCATGGTTAAATCCATTTGGATAATGCTTGCTGATGCTGCATGTTTCATTCATGGAATATGGCAGCTAAATGCCAAAACCGCTTTCCTTAATGGAAGCCTTTTGGAGGATGTTTAAAACATCCTGACGGTTTTATCGTACCAAAACAAGCAAACAAGGTTTGCGAGTTAATTCGATCCATGGATGGATTGAAGCAAGCATAGCGTTCTTGGAATTATCGTTTTGATGTAATCATAATGGTATATGATTTAATTCAAAACGAAAATGATTCTTGTGTATATAAGGAGGTTAGTGGGAGCGCACTGAAAGTGAATGTCCCAAATAATGATGACATATCATTTCTTGGAAATGATATTCCCATAATACAATCGGTGAAAGCTTGGCTTTCATGAAAATTCTCCGTAGAATTCTTGGGAGACACAACCTTTATTCTAGGAATAAAGATCTACAAGGATAGATCTAAAAGTTGTTAGCACTCTCCGAGAACTCGTACATTGAAATAAATGTACGCGACCTGGTGTCTCATACGCTTTGAGCATATGGAGTCTCAATCGGGCCAATCCAAGTGATAGTCACTGGATTGATGTTAAAAACATCCTTAAGTATCTTAGAGGAACTAAGGATGATGTCTTACACTATGGAGAAGGAGAACTTGAAGTGATTGGGTTCCCTGTTGCAAGTTTCCTAACCGATAAAATGACTATAAGTCGTGAGAACGGTACTACACAGTTTGAATAACGGAACAGTGAGCTGGAAATCTTCCAAGTAAGATATTGTTACCGAATAAACAACAAAAGTGGATTATTGTTGCAGCTGAGGCAGCAATAGAAGCCTTTTGGATCGATAATAATCGTAATCAGATTAGGAGTAGTTTTGTTAGCAGCTGAGCTAGGCTACAGCACAGGCTAAAGAATTAATGGTCTCATCAACGATCCAGATATATACTTCGATTATACATCTGATTCGTTCGGATCATACATCGTGGCGATGTGATGATCAAATAAATCACATCAGATGATTATCATGCAAATCCGCTGACGAAAGTCTTTTCTCAGCAGAAGTTTGAGCGAACCGTACATAGTTCGGGTGTAGGACACTTGAGTGATTGGCTATAGGCCAAATGGGAGATTGTTGCTGTGTTATGGCCCATAGCATCACTATTTGTACAGATCATGGTGTTGTTATACAAATTAACTATGTGACAAAGGAAATTGCTCTTCTATCATTTGTAATTAGATTACCAAGATGTATAAATGATAGAAGGTCCATATGATTAGTTCCGAATTGAAATGATATGAGACAGTATCAATCCATAAATATTTAATCATTAAATATCTCTAGTCATAGTATTATCGAGATTGGACATCGATAATGCGGAATAGACTAGTATTACACTTGTGCGCGTTGTGGGAGCATAACGGCATAGTTCTCATATATTTGGGTATATGATACTAATGCAAGTGTAATAGGAGGTTGTGTTTACCGATGGTGCGGAAACAGCTTCGCTCTGGTAGACCCCTCGGAATTCCATTGGTAGTATGATTATGTGTCTATGGATGTCCGAATCAGGGTAGGTGTATTTGGTCTTAACCTAAGACTTGCACCGCTAATACTTGCGACAATCAATATACTTTGGTTTTGGTCGTCCAGGGCTTTAACCGGTTCTGTGTACGCCTCTTCTGGGTATATTGAGAATCGTAGTGTATTGGGTGTGATGTCGAGATGGAAGTATCACTCCAATCATAGTGGAGATGATGATCACGTAGGATACGGAACTGATGCTCTTATATGCTGCAACTATCGGGATATTATGACTAGGTCATGTTTATCTGATTATAGAGACTAGTTACCAGAGATCCGATATGTGCTTCGTATTGGGCAGACACGTTTCCAGCCCCAGGCCTTGCACGTGACATCCGATACTGGATCGAAATACGCAATACTACGTATACTACGCCTGATATAGATCACATATTTCAGTAAGAATATTTTTAGAGAATTGGGTAGGCACAGTGTTTTGTTAGAAGCCAACCATGTCCTGTAAATCGATATAAACATAGTACTAGGTACATACATGTTCAGATAGTCCGACGACCGGATTTACTGCCAACATATCTGGGGATCTCATGGGTCGCTTCCCGAAGATTCACCGATGACGTATGACTTGCACTTTATTAATCTGGGATTAATTAGATGAGAGAGAAATTTAATCTAGGATTAATTGCGGAGATATTTTATATGTGATAAAATATTAATTAAAGAGAGAGAACGATTAATTTGGAATTAATCGATAATATAATATATTTGATATATTATACGAAATTGAATTTCGACGCGGAATTGAAATTAGATTTTAATTCGGGCGAACGAGTTAATTTAGAATTAATTCGTAAGCGACGTGAATAGTGATTTTTCAAGGTATAATTATTTAATTACGTCGCAACGGAAAATTCGTTAATTTAGAATTAGCGAACCCGAGCCCGGAGTGTTTGCGGGCGCACTCGCATTTCGAATTCAAGTGCGGCCCACAAGTCACATCTAGCGTCAAATCACTAGTCAATCGATTGATGTGATGTCTAGTCACTTTGAGTGATGTGACAACATGTCACTTGTGATTGATGGTGGTAGTTGGATGGCTTTAATGCCTTTGACTTTTGGAAAGTGGATTTTGGTATTAGATTTTTGAAATCTAAAAACATAAACACTTAACATTTTTTCCTCTCTCTCACTCTCTTCCCTCTCTCGGTCTTGGACCACTTTTTGCTCTCCAAAATTCTGTAAAAAATCGTGAACACAAAGAGAAGCAAAGGAAATTTTGTGGCAAAATTTCAAGAGTGCTAGCACACTTCCAAGTCTTGCGAAGGTGATAGGGAAACCGACTTGTGAGCTTGGAATCACCATTCGAAAGCTTGGAGCTTGGACCGAAAATGGAGCAGAAAAATCAGCCCAAAGCTGAGACTTCAAGGAAGGAAAAGCTTGAAGATTTTGACGTTCCTTGCGTCGCAAAAGCCGATCGTTGTAAGTATGATTCCGCCATGCTTTTACGAGTATTCACATATATGTTTCATTGCTTGAAATCGATCCTTGGGACCTAATAGAAACCCAACAGTGGCACCACGTAATCGTCTTCTTCCTTGGATTAGCATGTGGGCGCATGTCGAGAGTGAAACTAACGCACCGGCGCGTGTGGGCGCGTGTACCGTCGTCTAACCTCCGTTTGTTCGCTGGAAAATACCACCGAACTCGTCTCGACGTGAACTAGCTGATGATATGCTCAAAATTTATTTTTGACATCTTTTTCGGAACTAATTTTTCGAACCGAAGCTCTATTTCTGAGTTTCAGGATCCCTTCGTGTAACCTTAGCTACTGATACCACTTGTTGTGATTCTCTGATCACTCTAGAGTATTTGTGAGGAAAAATCAAAAGCTTTCTATTACTTACAAGAATAGAATACAAGTATTACAACTTAAAGAAAAACCTCACTTAACACTCTCTATTTACACTTTGGGATGCCTTGAGCTTACAACCAAGCTCTGAATTTATAGCCAAGGTTTGGCTCTACAGTGCCCACCAATCACTCCATAATTTCATGGAAACGTAACATCTCCACCTAAAGATATTTTGGTATGTTGCACCATTGTCAAAATGTGGTGATCTTCCTTTTGAAAATGGTGGCACCAATCTTGAAAATGGTGGCAATGGTGGGATCATGTCCTTGCAAGTTTGATATTACAGTTTGATGGCATGATTTCTAACGTTTCCAAAACAGATTAGAAAAGTGTAAAAGATTAACTTAAAAGAAATAAAATCGATTAATTACTCATCGAAATTTCATTTATTCAATAATTAGAATTATAAAATGATATATAACTTGAAGACGAAGAATAAAAATGAATTTTTTTATATCAGGTTTTCACGAGACTCATTTAAGACCTAGTTAAATAATTACTCAACATAAAATAAGATTTGGTTTCGGTTGATCTATTAATCTACTTTTGACGAACCTCAAAGAAGTAAATTACCTTCATGAATATTGTGCTTGCTGAAACCCAAACCCATCCAAAATATTCTGCCCAAACCATTATGTTTTCTACTTCAAGCTCAACTCTAATTAACACAATATGTTGCATTTACTATGCAAATAATGTTTTATCATTAAATGTGACCACTGAAATTCCCTACAAGTAATACAACAATCAAACTCTATATTTCCAAGATGGGGTGAATTGGATTATTGTCTAATAATGCAGAAATAAATTTTTTGTGTGAGTTGCCTACCCAAGTGATCTAAGCTCACTACTAAAGATTAAGAAGGTGCAGTGTGTGAGCTTGATGTATGAGAGTGTATGATTATGAAGGTTAAAGAAAACTCTATGTTTTTTCCTTAGTGTAATGTATTTGAAGGTTGTGTAACATTGCAAAAACGAATTGGGACTCAATTTATAATAAAATATAAAGCAGCCCCAACTTCCCTGTCTGAGACCGGTATGCTGGTCTCCAGACACCGGTATGTCGGTCTGGCATAGTAACGGCTATATTACCATTTGAATATATCTGTTACGTCGGTATGATCACCGGTATGGGGCCTGGTTTGGTCTATGTCGGTTCCAGTAAGCATGTTTTACTAATAGGCTCATTGATATAGACACTGGTATATAGATCGGTATAGTCCGTACCGGTTTGGCTCACCGGTATGGTAGCCGGTTTGACGGTTCCAGTGTGTATGCAATCCCCAGTATGACCGAAATGGTCACCGGTATAAAAATGTGTCGGTTCCAGAAAGATTGCAAAACAGAGCATCTCACCGGTATGGGGATCGATATTCCGGTCTTTATACCAAAAATGCATTTATGAAGTTTTAATGCATTTTGTATATGAACCTAATGCATCTAAAAGAATGTCCATGTTTCCTATGAACTTAGATATTTAAATAAACAATTCACAATACATTTACAACCCTAAGTTAAGACTTTACATAATTTCTTCAATATGTGTCAGTCTTCACATTCTTCGCTCTTTACAACCGTTGTGCTTCGACATCTTTTTGTAATGTCTCACTGTTGTGCATTGAAGTCTTCACTCGTGTTGCATCATCAAAATCCATTACGCGATTGTGTCGCTAACAATATCCTTTTTTTTGCTGATGACAACCCTTTAAAAATTGTGAGCTTCTGAGAGTCCAAATTGTCCAAATTTTGCTCCCCCTCAACATTAGCTTCCCCGCAACGTGTGATTGTCTTCAATATAGTTCTATAAGACTTAGACAAACACATTAGTACATTTACTCCCTCTTAATACAAGGGTGATGGTCATACAAGTTTTAATATCATTTCTAATGATTTCTCTCCCTTTGACATTATCAAAAAATGGAGAAGTAAAAAATAGGTTCTAATGAGATACCAATCAAATATGTGCGTTATCAAATGAAGATATCAAAATTTATAAATATGCACATTAGCATTTCCCCATATTACCATAAAAAGAAATCATGCATAAATCATTTCTCAATTTCATTATTGATACGAATTTAAACAATAAATCAAAATATCCATGCATTTGATGATATCAATCTAAAAATTATGTCAATATACATGCATTTTTAACTAAAATATATTCAACGGCAAACACATGTTTAATGCACGTTGGTCAAGTAATCACATATATATCATTTAACTCAATAAAATCAAATGATACTAGTTGATATTATATGGGGTTAAATATATAATTAAGGCATATAATGATATCAAATGAAAATTGATACCAATGATTAATATGCTTATAATTAAATTTACCAATTTGAAATGGGCATACATATGTAGTTTTGAGGAAACAGTACCAATGTTTCCGTGAATACGAATTTACCTATAATCGTTGTCATTCCTCATCTCTTTGAGCCTTTGGGATCAATTCGTATTTCTCTTTAAGATCCTTCCCAAAACTCCCCCTACAAAATTATAAAGTGTACTTTGATACCCAACATTTCTTGGGTCCATGGGGGTTAATTTTGATTCTTTGAGGAATCCATGTATTTTTAATCACATTTTTGTTTATGCACTCAAAAAAATTATGTCCATTTTTATTACATGCATGACATGTGACATTTTCATTGATAGCATTATTAGCATGAGAATCAGATGTCTTAACAAAATAGTTCTTCAAAACGTTTCTCTTGATGTAAGGCTTCTATCCTAATCATTCTCTATTATAAGCACATTTTTGGGATACAAATAGCATATCAAAAAATTTCTTCCCTAATGTGAATTTTGCTACAATATTATTGAGAGTTGTGTGCATTTTCTTCTTCGCTTTTTAAGAAAAAAGTATCATCATCGATAGCCATGAATGCTAGATTAGTTCTTTCTTTGATCTTTTCCTCCACGGATGAGCTAGAGTCTCTATTGCTCCAAGTTGAAGTAGCTTTCAATGCCTTTTTTCTTGGATTTTCCTTTGAATATTCTCAATGGCCAATCGGTAGCTATATGACCCGGTTTATCAAACTCATAGCAAACTATTTTCTTGTGTTTCTGTGGCCATTTTTCTTCTTTCTTCTCATCCATTCTTGATTTTCCTTTAATTTTTACAGTTTTGATAAGCTTCTTGAATTTGTTGGTGATTTGTGCTAAGTCATCATCACTATCTTCTTCACTTGAGCTAGCATCATATTTTTTTTCTTACTTTCAAGGCTAGATTCCTCATTGTTCTTCTCTCATCTTCTTCTTTTGATCCATTTTGATCTCCAATTCATACTCAAATATTTTTTTGATCAAATCATCTAGCTTCAAAGTATTCATGTTGTTTGCTTCTTTGATGGATGAGGTGTAGCTTCTATATTCTTTCAGGAGTGACCTAAGTATTTTCTTCACTTGATTGGTTGGCCCAATGATTTTCCCCAAAGCACCTAGATGGTTTATAATGATTGTAAACCTCGAAATCATATGATCAATCTCTTCCCCAGATTCCATTTTAAAACTATCCAATTCGCACATGAATCGGTTGATCTTTGATTCTTTCACTTGGCTTGTACCCTCGTTGATCATTTCTAGAGACTTCCATAGCTCATGTGCATTTTCAAATTCCAGAAGCTTTTTAATTTGACTATGATCAATGGCACATAGGAGATGGTTGAGTGCCTTGGCATTTGTAGAGCTTTGTGCAATTTCCTCATTGGTCCACTCAATATGGGGCTTATGAATCTCCACACCATTACTATCCCTTTTCATCGGTGTTTTTACACCCCGTGTGATCACCTTGAAGGATTGTGTATATACAGCTAAAATGTAGTTAAGAAACCTTATCTTCCAATAGTTATAATCGATTTCGTTGAAGAATGGAGGTCTTGTAATTGAAAATCTTTCGGTAAGATTTGACGAGTTTCTTGTAGAAGCCAAGATCGTTTTCTCGGACGGTTAAGTCTTTGTTGATAAAACCTCTCTCTAATACCAATTGAAATTCCCTAAAAGCAATACAACAACCAAACTCTATATTCCTAAGAGAGGGGTGAATTGGGTTATTGCCTAATAATGCGGAAATAAAAATATTTGCTGATTTTGACTACTTTTACCGATTAAGCCTTGGGGTATATTTTCTCATACAATAAATATTACTTATATGCAAGTTTCTAATATATAAGTAAATACAAAAATAAACTTGTGGTAATTAAAGAGTTAAGGGATAGAGAAAATAACACTGTGAGTTATAGTGGTTCGACCAACAATGCATACGTCCACTCCTTCAAGCCGCGCTTGAAGCTTTTCACTATCAATCGAGTTTTTACCGTGGCTCACCCGCAACCAAGAGTTTTACGCAAGGTTCACTCCAAACCCTTACAATTTGAGTTTTCTACGTAGGCTCACTCACTAACCTTTACAATTACCCAAACAATGAGATTTCACAAAACACAAGTGTTTTGATTAAGAAGTTTGTAAACACACTTGGGCACTCACAAAGATAAAGAAGATAATGTGAGTTGTCTACCTAAGTGATATAAGCTCACTACTAAAGATTAAGAAGGTGTAGTGTGTGAGCTTGATGTATGAGAGTGTATGATTATGAATGTTAAAGAAAACTCTATGTTTTTGCCTTAGTGTAATGTATATGAAGGTTGTGTAATATTGCAAAAATGAATTTGGACTCAATTTATAATAAAATGCAAAGCAGCCCCAACTTCCCTGTCTTAGACTGGTATGCCCGTCTCCAGACACCGGTCTGCCGGTCTGGCATAGTAACAGCTATATTATCGTTTGAATATATCTGTTATGCTGGTATGATCACCGGTATGGGGACCGGTTTGGTCCTTGCTAGTTCCAGTAAGCATGTTTTACTAATAGACTCACTGGTATGGACACCGGTATATGGACCGGTATGGACCGTGTCGACTTGGCTCACCGGTATGGTAACCGGTTTGATGCATGCATGTTCCAGTGTGTATGCAATCCCCAGTATGATCGGTATGGTCATCGATATGTCACCGGTATGAAATGTACCGGTTCTAGAGAGCTTGCAAAATATAGCATCTCACCGGCATGGGGATCGGTAAAGGATCGGTATGCCGGTCTCTGTACTAAAAATACATATATGAAGTTTTAAGGAATTTTGTACATGAACCTAATGCATCTAAGTGAATGTACATGTTTCCTATGAGCCTAGGTACTTGAATAAATAATTCATAATACATTTAGAATCTTAAGCTAAGACTTTACATAATTTCTTCAATATGCGCCAATCTTTACATTCTTCGCTCTTCACCACCGTTGTACTTCGACATCTTTTTTTAATGACTCGATGTTGTGCATCGAAGTCTTCACTCGTGTTGCATCATCAAAATCTATTACGCGATTGGGTCACTAACAACCACCGTTAAATCATGAAAATACACATTGTAGAAATAAAAAATAAAATAAAATAAAAAAATTTAAACACATATATGGAAAGGTGGAAATGATGAAGAAAAGAAAGTGAATGGCATAGAAATAATGAATTAAATATTGATGGTGGTTTTTAGCCCCAAAGAAGTCAGAATCTCAAGAAAGGGTAAAATGAGTTTTACACTTGCAAGATAAAAAGCCCAAGGTCCTTGTGAGGATGAGCAGTCAGACAGAGAGGTCCGAGCCCGAGTTACAGAGAGGCAACCCGAGGCAGAACTAGAAGATAGGTTGGGAAACCGACCCAACTTGATAAGAAAGTATCAGACTCGACAACATTGGAACACTTGTGAAGATTGACCTGAGGTGTTCAGGTCCAGCCAAACATCAGACTCTCAGAGCAGCCTCGGCATCAGACTCGGTATTCGGAGCCTTGTGTCAGCCTCTGAAATCAGAATCGACTCAGCAGATCAGACCCGGTCGAGGAAATGAGAGGAATGCAGACCAATCATGGTAAGTCTCGACACACCGACCCGACCTGCTACTAGATACAATGAAGGATGTTACTTGTTCCAATGGACCGACCCAAGGATGTTGGTCGGTGTTGCAACATTGTATTCTTAGATGGGGCGACGTAAGCCCTAAATGAAAGTTTTGGCTTCCCAATGATTGATGAGATAGGAGTAGGCCAGTAGCAGATGAGATGAAGCAAGGCTACGAATATATTGACTGACACACGCAATTGCCAGAGGTAGTTGGAATACAGGCTGGCACATGGACAGAAACGTGTAGCAGAGGGTAAAGTAGCTTGGTTTAATGAGATATATGTGGCAAATAATAGTTGTGTAAGATGGCAAGTTCATGTGGCTGACATCACGAAGTTGGTGTAACAGTTAAATTTAACTTAGTATATAAAGAAGTTGAGAACTCATTGTAAAGGGTTGAAAAATTGATCTCTTCACTTGTAATAGAGAGCAAAAAGCTTATTGTAAACAAGAGCGAGTAAAAGATCGGTCAGGCGTGTAAGCGAGAGATAGAGAGGTCGGTCTTACCCGAGGTCCTAATAAAAACTTCATTTTTCTTTATGCCCGTGGATGCAGGTCGGGTCCAACCCGCCGAACCACGTTAAATCCTCTGTTTTGTCTGTGTGTTTTCTCATCTTTTGCTAAGTTTGCATTTGGTCCCCAAATTAAATAAATTCACAGTTGAGGGAGGACTGTTCGAGGAGTGATTTTCCCGAATTACCTCTTGAACGAAAATCAGCCGTTAACAAATGTTTGATCCTAAAATTCGAATGCTAGTGACTTAACTTATTCTTTAAGTAATTCTAACAATATCAACCTCATAACTTATTTTTAAAGTCATCAACATTACCTTGTAGTCACCGTCACTCCCCATGAAAAAACATCACAAGAGTTAAAAATATCAAATGAAGAAATATAACTATTACTAGATATAATAGAGCTAGCTTTACTTGTCTTTCATATCAAAATTTTGGGCAAAGAAGAGATCAATGTGTTTTAATTTAGGATAAAAAAATAAAAAGGGGAAATATGTTCGTGTGAGGGAAAGCAATAACCGCGGAGAGGAGGAAAGCAGAGGGTTGTTGTATAAAGAGATTGAGAGATGGAAGAAGCAACAACAAGAAACTGAATCATCCAGCAGTTGATGATCATTGATCGATTCGTTCATTTCTTCACTAATTTGTATGTTTTGATTCGATTAAATCGAGTGTGATGTTGATCACTACATTGATGTAAGTAGTTCAATTGCTATATAAATTTCTTGTGGCTTAATTATCCTGAAATTGATGTATGTGTTTGCTTGGATTAGTCTTAATTTGTAAACTTTTATATTGATATTTTTTATCTTAAAAAAAAAAATACTTGCCTTTTAGATGTGCTTATAGCTATGATGTATTTGAAGCTAAAAACCAATCAAGTAATTAACAATTAATCATCATTTTATCCATGGTTGACTGGTTTTCTCCTGACTCTTCTATTCTTTTTTGGGTTTAGTTAGTAAAGGTTTTTATTTTTTAAATCCTTTGGATTTGTTAGCATCTTGCAACTTGCTAATTGCTATATGATTAATGGACATCATATGTTTTTTTTTTTTGGGTTACGACTCATGGAAATACTAGACTTGAGTGATGAATTTATAAACAAGAAGAACCTGCAAGTAAATAACATTCATATAAAAAAAAATGTCAGTGCTAAATACTATTTGAAACAGTAATTTTATCAGCAGCAACAGTATTCTACAAATCATATTCATTTGCTAGTCATTCCAAGCCATTCTTTTTATTATATTGTAATTTATAATTCTTTAGGCAGAAGGAATAAGTGGGAGGCAGAATAAACATCGAGTTAAGCAAAAAAATTATAAATTATGATAGATAATTATTGGATAATAATTTAAATGTAATTAAATTTTAATTATACATTTTTATTGAACCACATGTGCGTGAAGATTGTGAAAAATTTAATATAAATGAATTCACACGGAATCTTAATATATGAAAGAAACATTGTTTTTTTTTATTCCTAACCAATGGGGACTAACTAGCCATTCAAATATAAACTTTTGTCTTGGAATGCTAGCTCCTCTAGCAATGATGGTTAGTCATCTCAATGCATGCTCCACTTCACCAAACAATGATTATGATATAAACTGATACTTAATATCACATTGTTTTTTTTTTTTTTTTAAATAAAATAAAATAAATACTGCTGTAAATATACTAATAGAAAATCAAAATAATAGTAATCAGGAGTAGAGAACAAAGCTTGGTTTTATCTTTGACCAATCACACTTGCTCAAAAAGAATGTAAAAGTTCAATTGAATTAACAGTTTAGTATTGAATACCTAATACAATATGCTAGAAGGCTATTCAATTTGACCCTCAGCAGTCAGCAGTAGCCCTTTTTTAATTTAATAGATTTGCAAATTTCGGTCGGTAAAATATTTTGTTAGAAAATAATCCTCAACCATTGAACTCACCTTTTCTTTCTGTATATAAGATCCTGAAATTCTTCAGACACTTGAGCATCAATCCATTCTCTCAATGTACCCTGTTGATGCCCACAACTCCTTGAGAAACTAAGAGAGAAGTAGCTCTCCAAGTTCTCCCAAACACTTCAAAAAAAAAAAAAAAAAATCAACCATGGATGCAGCTCTTGCCACAGAAAGCAGCTCTATTGATGTCCAAGAAATGCCAGACATTGAGCAAAACAAAAGCAATGAAAGAGCTCAATGGGTTCTCAACGCACCCAAGCCACCAGGCTTTTGGCAAGAGCTTGTGGATTCTGCGAAGGAAACTTTTTTCCCTCACAGAAACAATTTCAAGAATGAGCATGGTTTCAATCTCGTGGTTTCATATTTCCAGGGACTATTTCCAATTCTTCATTGGTGCCGAAACTATAACGCAACAAAATTTAAGAATGATTTATTGGCAGGCTTAACTCTTGCTAGCCTCTGCATTCCACAGGTAAATCACTTGGAATCTCCCAATATAACAAATTTTCAGGCTTATTCAATTATCAATCATGTATTGTGTTTCTTGTAGAGTATTGGATATGCGACTTTGGCAAAGCTTGATCCCCAATATGGCCTCTGTAAGTTGGATTTACGACAGAATTTTTGCATATCTCAAAATTTAATATGTTAAAACCAATTAATGAATTAATATGAATTTTGTTACTGATCAGATACAAGTGTTGTGCCACCCCTTATCTATGCTGTGATGGGGACTTCAAGAGAAATAGCAATTGGACCAGTAGCTGTTGTGTCACTGCTTTTATCTTCAATGATTCAAAAGGTACAAGATCCTCTGGCTAATCCAATTGCTTACAGAAACTTTGCACTCACATCAACCTTTTTCGCGGGCATTTTTCAAGCTTCTTTCGGGCTGTTCAGGTGTGTCCTCTTCCTCTGGCTTCTTTTTTTTTTTTTGGGTCATTTCAACACAATATCAAATTTTATTATTTCATTTTTCTCAAACAGGTTGGGTTTCCTTGTTGATATTCTATCACATGCTGCGGTTGTTGGGTTCATGGCTGGTGCTGCCATTGTCATTGGCCTTCAACAACTTAAGGGACTGCTTGGAATTTCTCATTTCACAACCAAGACTGATGTTATCTCTGTCGTTAAAGCTGTCTGGAAATCACTTCATCATACTGTAATTTGCTTACAATTTGATTTACCAAATTGAAATTCACCACCACAACAGTTCAATCAATTGACCTTTTTTGTTCAATCATTTCATGCAGTGGAATCCTCAGAATTTTATCCTCGGATCTTCATTCCTGTGTTTCATTTTGATTACTAGATATCTGGTAATTAAGCGGCCTAATTAATTAAAGTTGAGATAAGTAGTTTAGAAAAAAATAATTTCCAATAAGCAAGCATATTGGTGATCATTCTCACACAGGGGAGGAGGAACAGGAAATTCTTCTGGCTGCCAGCTACCGCGCCGCTAGTATCTGTAATTTTATCAACTCTGATTGTTTTCCTGACAAGAGCAGATGAACATGGAGTGAAGATAGTGAAACACATCGATAGAGGCTTGAATCCAAGCTCGGTGCATCAATTACAATTCCATGGCCAACATGTTGGAGAAGTGGCTAAAATTGGATTTGTTGTCGCTGTTGTTGCTCTCGCTGTGAGTATTCAATCTAGCTAGGTTATTTATCATACGGTATATATATATATATACCACAATCCATTTTGATCTCATGACATTGTTACTATCCCAATCCAATAATAGGAAGCAATTGCAGTAGGCCGATCTTTTGCATCAATAAAAGGATACCACCTTGATGGAAACAAGGAAATGGTTGCCATGGGATTCATGAACATTATAGGATCTTTTACTTCATGCTATGTGGCAACTGGTAAGCATCGAGGCCAAAGTTTCATATTATATTTAGTACCCACCTGAAAACACAATCTATAATTTCAATTTTTTTTGCCCATTTTTGCGCTATTATCTCTCGGCCTTTTGGTAGCAATTTTATGATACAATGGAGATGTAGATGGCATGATACCACCAACTAAAAAAAATCATATGATTTATGTATTTGTATTAAATTAAATATAACTATTATTTATAGACAAATATCATTTTCCTTACTTATTTGATAGTTTTTTTTATTTAAAATATTTTAACACGTGGCAAAATATTATTGAATTGTTACATAGGTGATGTGGTGGAAAAATAATGAAACCCCCCAAATACTTAGTGAAATTAAGCGAAACCTCCCTAATATTTTAAAATTAAACAAAACCCCTATATACGAAGTTTTGCTATAAATATTTTGGTTGTTATTGTAAAACATGAGATAGAGATGACAATCAAGATAACTAGTTCCAAACCGGTTTTGTCTCACCCCGAATCTCGACTAATTTTTTGAATCAAGATGAAAAATCATTCCAAACCCTGATTGAGGTTCAGGATTTTTGAGGATAAAATTCGAAATTATTAAGCATGATGGGATTTCACTTAATTTCAAAACATGAAGAAGGTCTCGTTCATTTTCTCGTGATGTCATATCATACCATCGTTGTATTATAAGAATTTTCCTATTTTATGCACTTCTTTCTTTAAAAGTTTATAGATAAACTTGTTTTTTATACTGTTGTTATATGGATCGTAACTTATAAGCTTAATTTTTGGATTTAGCGATGTCGGTAACGTTAGCATGATAATGTATTGTAATAATTCAATTCATTATATACAGGTTCGTTCTCACGCAGTGCTGTGAATTTTAGTGCTGGGTGTGAAAGTACAGTGTCGAATATTGTGATGGCCATTACAGTACTCATCTCATTGGAATTTTTCACAAGGTTCTTGTATTATACTCCCATGGCAATCCTTGCTTCAATTATTATGTCTGCTCTTCCGGGACTCATTGACCTTAATGAATTTTACCATATTTGGAAAGTTGATAAGCTAGACTTCCTTGCTTGCATTGGAGCATTTTTGGGGGTCTTGTTTGCTTCAGTGGAGATCGGCCTTCTAGTCGCGGTAACCTTTTTTTTTTTAATCTTTATTATTATTATTAAAACAATGATACAAATACATATTTCAGCCAAAGATCCAAACACGGATGTTTTGGTGGTTGGATCTGTGTGTTTGAGTCTATCATCAATTCAATGGCTCAGCCACACAAATCCAACCATATAAGTATTTGTGGCTGAAGTTTGTGTTCGTAATATTTTCCTATATCTTTAATATTAATGTCGGACCCATAGGTTAGATTTTTGAATTAAGAAATTAATTAACATGATAACAGAATCAAAAATTCATGTTCAAATTCATTATTGATATTTTACATATGCATGCATGCCAAGTATATTTGTGAATAGCTATCATCAAGAAATGTTCCCCTTCAACTTAGACAATTTGTAAATTATTTCTTTATAGTCTACAGGAATCATTTTGATTGTTTCATTCTGCCCTTCCCAAAAGTGCTGCACAAAGAGAAATTCCTAGAGCACAGAAAAAGAAATGGGTCATAATAATTGTCTTCAACTTTCCAACAATGGAGTATGGACCATTATTATGGGAATATATATGCGCTAGCTAGGTCAAGTCAACTCAGCAGGATGGGATGGGATTCCAAAATTTTAAAATTGGGTCATATTCATGGCTTTAATTGCCACATTAAATGGCAAATACAACTTTAAACCCCACCAAAACGTTTACCTTGTCTAATGCCACTAATGAATTTCTTCTATTTCTTTTTTTCATATAATTAATTAAGCATTGATGATTAATCTATGATTAATATATATATATATTTTTTTTTTGGCTAAATTTTCTTTGAAAGTACTTATTTAAATTATTTTATGATGAAATGGTTAAATATGAGTTTATGTGTAGCAGGTAACAATATCATTTGCAAAGATCATACTTATTTCAGTTCAACCAGGCACAGAAAAGCTTGGAAAACTTCCTGAAACCGATTTGTTTTGCAATGTTGATCAATATCCTATGGCTGTTAAGACTCCTGGAATCCTCGTCATTCGTATCAAATCTGCCTTGCTTTGTTTTGCTAATGCCAATTCCGTCAGAGAAAGGTACATATATATATACTAAATATTATAGTCGTGCCCATATGGTATATATGGTATGGTTTTTCTACTGGCTAAAAGAATCTTTTCTTTTCTTTTCTTTTTTTTTTTTTTTTTTTTTTTTTTAATTACTAACGGCCTAAAAGCTATATTCAATGTTGAAAAAAGTTTATGAAGGCCGATTAAAAGTGTGATTTTACATCTACGTGCTCTTATTCTTTGTTGTTTAAGGATTATAAGATGGGTAAGTGAAGAGGAAGAACAAGGAAACAACCAGCGTAAAGCTCGAAAGAATATCCAACTTGTACTCCTTGACATGTCCAGTAAGTTTAATTTTCATATCAACATTTTACAGTAAGCTAGCTTTATTTAATTTCAAGAGATTTGAAAATTAAAATTTCCTGTAGTACTAACAATATTATATTGGTTATATTGTTGCATATAGACTTGATGAACATAGATACTTCGGGACTTGGTTCTCTAGAAGAACTACGTAAAACTCTCGACTCCAATGGCATAGAGGTATGCTATAGTGTGTGTGTTTTTTTTTAATGGTGAAAGTTTAACTCCCTATAAAAAAAAAAAAAAAAAACAAAAGAGTTACTAAAAAACAAAAATTCGTAAACTCTCTGTCTCTGAGAGTTAACAGTTTATACAATAAAAAAATTGATATGTCTGAATTAAAAAAAAAAAAAAAAACAAATTCGCATTTGTTAATTTTTATTTACATATATGTTAACTAATGAATTATCAATTTCATCAGTTTGAAAAGATTTTACAATTCACTCTCAGGTAGCAATTGCCAACCCTAGATGGCAAGTGATTCACAAGCTAAAGTTGGCCAACTTTGTGGAGAAAATTGGAGGAAGGATCTTTCTCACTGTTGGGGAAGCCATGGATTCATGTCTTGGTGCTAAATTAATGGCTACCATTTGAGTGTTGTTTGCTTTCTGTGTTCGCTTGTTTTAATTTGCTCATGTCCCTAAAACTTGTGTTCATATTATGGGACATTAAATAAAAATATGGACCTGGAAATAGATGATGTAAAACATGCACTGTGGCTTTGATGATGTTAAGTTGTGTGAACCTTTTTAATTAAAATATGTGTTGTGAAATTGTTATTATTATTATAGATTTTGTTGGATTTGACACCTTTCATAATGTGGATATTGTTCTCATTACGCCAACCCTACTCAATCCTGTTTAGGATTCAAATAATATATAAAATAAAAATCCACACAATTAAATAAAAAGACTTTCTTTTATTTAGCACTTAACAGTTTCCAATCAGCCACACCCACGTGTATTTTGACTATTTAGATTCCATTCCACGTCATCCGTGGATTAAAAATCAAATACCTCACTCAGTAGCAATAATGTGAAATCCAGATCAAACCAGTCTATCGAATCGATTGAATCGGATTTGATCCAAGTTCTGGTTTATGTGATCCAAAAAATTGGTTAGCAGTTGGATTTGGATCGATTAAAAATTTGTTGGCCAATTTAACAGTTAAATTGATGACTCGGTCTTAGTTCAGCGGGGTTCTTGCCTTTTTTTTTTTTAATTTTTTTTATTATTAATTTAGGTTTTTATAATTTTTATTAAAAAATAATAATTAATCAGTGACTCCGGGTTGATCTCCGGTCCAACATATGACCTTTGACCCTCTAGCCATCCTAGATCGATGGATCGGTCTGGGTTTTAAATCACTGTGAGCAATATCCACTTTGATTCTAACATCTAAGTAGGGGGCAAAAAAAATCCAAGATTTAGATTGTGATTCGAGATCGCGTATTATTTGGTATGATATATGGGACTATTTTTCATCATAAATTAAAAAATGGATTGGGATTCTCTACAATTTTTCATTTCGAATAAAAATAGGCACGAGATTCATGATAATTTTTTTGTCGCAAATCCAGATTTTTATATAAAAAAAATCTGAAATTCTCATCGATATTCGGGATCCCGAATCGTTTGGTCAAAGAATTGTGATGATTTTTCATCAATATTCAAAAATCAATACGGGATTCGTGATAATTTTTCGTCTCAAATTTATAATCGAGATATAATTGAAATTGCCTCTCTATAGGCAAGTTTGATACCACTGGGCTCATTGCTTTCAGAAGGGCTCATCATTTAATCCCTTATTTAAAAATTCCGTCTCTTCGAATATTTGTAAATGTATGTATCTAGACTCTTAATAGAATCTAGATTATAATATATCTCAATACTGTAACACTAGAAAAAACTTTTATGTTTGATATGAGAAAAAAGTTTAATAAATATATTGCGTTTGCTGCATTGGACAATAATTTGGTTTACATTAAACGTCAATGATTTACTTAAATTACACGTATACCGCTTAAGTTAAAATATGGTTACATACCTCTTTTTGTTTTTTTTTTTTTTGTTTTTTGACAAATTATGCCTTATGATAGTGCTCAAAAATTGAATATAATTTACCGGTTATTATTAAAAAACCAATTAAGATACAAATTTTTTATCTAATACAAATCAAACTTAAAAATTTATGTCTTTAAAGGGGTGTGATTTGGTGGCAAAAAGCTTAAGATTTGATTGTCAGGTCTTGGGTTTGAATTCAGATGATGTATTTCTTGTAAGAACCTGAGACGGTCGGAGATTTTATCTTTTCCGCTTAAACTCGAGTCAGGTGATTTGACTGCAGAGTTTTCAATATTTTCAAAAAAACCTTAAAATTTTATATTTAGTCATATTATACTAAAATTATCAAAAGAGACAATAAATTAATAAAAATAAAAATTCAAAAAGAATGTGGTTTGCATTAATTTTAAACAATTACATGAATAATTATTATATTCTATAGGAAACTAACCCACTATATCGAGGATGTGGTCGATTTTGTCCAAAAAAATTTGTCTAGGTTCATTGTATCTCAATTTGTAGTCTTGGTTGGTGGTTAGTGGAGAGAATCAATGGTAACAATTTATTCTTCCAATCAGATGATACAAATGTGCTGAGAGAGGAACAAAAACACAGTGTGGAATATGATTACAATTTTAAAAGTTCCCACTTGAGGAATTAACAGCTCTCCTTTAATTATATATATTTTTTGAAATGTCAGAAATCACCTGAGTCAAAATTAAATGGAGCATGTAAAATTTTCCGACTGTCTCAAGTTCTTATAAGAAACACATCTCCTGAATTCGAAATCAATACCTAAAAGTCAAATCTTAAACCCTATACCATCAAATCACGTCCCTTAAAGACTCTTCAATTCTAAATTATGTTAACCCTTTGTCAACACTAGGGATGTCAGTAAATAAGGTTTGGGGCGGATTTTCAATTATCAAATCTGCACCATACATATGTAAATAAATTACCAAACTAGCACTATATCTGTTGTGGGTTTTAATTTTCATTACCAAACTCACACCCGCATATAAAAAATAAATTATCAAACCCGCATTGATATCCAACGGATTTTTTACGGGTTTTCAAAATATCATATAAAAATAATTTTTCCGTGATAGAATATTCTCCATCTATAATATGAAAATCAAATTAAACAAAATATTAAATCATCTATAATTTCTTCACATGTCAGTGGAGTTTGATTTGAAATTAATACGAAATCGCGAATATTAAACAAAATAGTAGACCAAAAGCAATTCAAAAAAATATAAAGTTGACAAAAAAAATTAACTAAAGATTAATTACAAATTAAACCAATATAATACCAGAAGCAATTAAAAAATGATAAAGTTAACTACAGAATGTGAGTCATTTATATGAGTGGATTTTCTTTACCCTAAAAAATATAAAACAAAAAATTTAAGTTTGCAAGTAGTGAATACCCGCTGCAGGTATCTGCAGGTTTTGCTTAATTAGCAAAGTTATACTAAAATCACAGCGGATTTTATTTTAATTTAGCAAATCCACTTAAATATTTATCAAATTCTACCCATTACGAATGAAATTTTTCGGATTTACGAATTTATAGGTGAAATTGCAATCTCTAGTCAACACTATGTAAACTTCACATCGTGTTTTTGTCTTTCATCACACAAGATGTTGAGAATGACATAAAAAAATGTATAGTGTTATGACATGACATAACAGAAGAAGAAGAAAGAAATAACATGTGGAACAACTTTATAAGGAAAATTTTTAGTTTCCACTTAATATTTAGTCCATTTTCAAAATTTGTTAAAGTTATTACAGTCCACTCAAGATTTGCCAAAAGTACATTAGCAAAGCCACTTTGTCATTAATAACCATTAAATTTTATTGACATTACAAGAACACTCCAAATGATCAGATTCTCAGACATTTTGACAAGAAATGGTACTACTCTGTTTAGAGTGGATAGCAAGTGGCCTTAAAGATAAAATTCCCAGACACTCCTAGCTATTCAAATGTACTTCTCAACATATGGAAGATTATATAGTCAATGTATGTATAGTACGAGAATGTTAATATCTGTATCTAACTCATTCAATTAATTGGTACGAAAATATCTCCTTACCGCTCATATATGGGTCCTTGTTCCTATAAGGATTTTACTTCTATTTTAAAACGGATGTCAATACCCGTACCCGACTCGTTCTACCAACGAATATAAAAAATCATTCCCTTACATACCCCTAAAATACCAGGTCCCCGCAAGCTCTTACCCCCGCGGAGATTTTTGCAACCCCTAACCTCAGTTATGTCTTTATTTAGTAAGTTCCCGCTATTAGCTGTTAAAAGCATATCACATATGAAGACTGAACCAATAGTTGGGGCTAGTAGAAGCAGCTACTGCCCCAGTTGTTTTTTCTCCGCTGTCCCAGAAACAGAAGAAACTGTATGATCGGAATCTCATTTCTTGGAGGGCTAAGAAGCAGCACCTTACTCACCTCTTAATCTATAAAAAAAAGCCCTGTTAGTAAAGCTTAGAAGCAAGTCAATTATCTGTTAAGTGTATTACAAGAATTGATTTAGTCTTTTAGCCTAAGGGAGGGTTTGGGATAATATTGGCAGTAGGCTGGGTGTCATGGGCCGACTTTTCCTATAGTGGAAAATCGGACTCATGCGGTACTTACCGAGGTTCACACATTATAAGTTAGCCTTCTCATACCACTCGGACTCAAATTCCATATTTTAAATGTCTACATACTCATATAACAGCAAGTCATGGAAGTTAATAAGCATTCATATAGCATACGAACACAGGTCCGCACTGACTCGAAACTTGGGAAATGAATAGTACAATTGAATATAAGAATATGACATTTTATTAATATCGTGATCATTATATTACATCATTAATTGTATAAGCAACATCTATGGGCGGGAGGGTTCATGGCTAATGCCCATGGATCACTGAAGCCTCATTGGCCATCCCAAGGCTCACCTAGGCTTCCCCCTTGAAGAGCTTTTAAAGACATTACACGTGTTTCATCAGTATACACACCTAGCGTTCGAGTGGTCATACCACCCTATAACTAAATTACAAGGAGTTTTTTGGAACTATTTCAGCGAGTCAATAAGCCACAATATAAGTGACTTTGGGATTAAAGACCAGCTCATCTTGATTGTTTTCCTCAACACCCCCACTTTGTGGTAAAGTGCACGGTTAAGGCCAAAAGTTGGCACACTGCATGAATCTACTGGTAAACTTCAAAATCATAATCCACTGCGGAAATTTCCCCAGTACATGTGACCATGAAATTTACTCGTGACCTAGACCCAACTCAATCTAGCACCCCCAGAAAAGTTCTTTCACAATGCTGCAAGGCTAGCGGCTAGCAACAAGTGAGCATGCTTCTAAATCTCCCGGCAAACTTCAGAATGAGACCTCACATACAAAAACTCCCCAATACATGTGGCCATGAGAGTTGCTTCTGACCCTGGACGAGCTTGATTTGGTGTCCCGAATATGAGCTCATTTACAAAGTGGTAGAACATGCTAGCGGGTAGCGTCAAAGGTGGTTTTGCCGCAAATGTGCAAAAATTGCATGTGGCACCTCTCCATTACTTGTAGTCGCAGAAAATTGATGCGAATGTTGCAAGTTTGATACTAGGATTGTGACACTGGGCTTCTTGCAGGGAGGCCCTAAGTTACCTCAAAATTTTACGAGATTCTAGACGAATTCTATAAAACGAGTCCCTACTGATAAATGATAAAAAAAAAAAAAATAAACAAGTCATATTATACACTAAAAATTGAAATTTCTCTAAATTTGAAACTCATAATTTTGAGTTAAATTTGGGGACCACCGCGTCGGCCGTCCTCGGGACCGACCCTCGCTTCTTGACATGCAAAGAATCTTTTTTATTTTGTGAAAGGAAATTGGAGCCAGATCGATACATAGCCAGGGCAGAAGAAATGTTGTAGGCCTATGGAAGAGTTAAATTCCTAAGATAAAAACAGTTGAATAGCAAAATAATGTGAAGACGATAGATTGGAAAACTCCTCGTCCAGCTGGTTGTCTTAAGATGAACATGACCGGCGTAAACACACACGTATAACGCAAGCGTATGTATCGTTCAAGTAGTATAAAAATATCGATCACACGAGGACTTAATATTTAATCTATTAATTTTATGAGGTCAAATGATTACTAGTATCTAACAGGTTGTTTGATTGATTTGAAATGGTGACGATTCTAAATTTAAAAACAAGTAAATAAAATTGTTCGAAAGTAGGTTTTAAGAAAATTCATTATTAAAAACTATCTAGGGTTGTGATTTCTTCCAATATCATTTTAAAGATGAAGTGGTTATCTTAAAGTTGGGTAATATATTGATTTATTAACCTGGAACACTAAATTATGTGTAAGCCTCTGTCGATGGTCAGACACAAATACCCAGTTTAACCCAATTGAACCATATGTCTATGTCAACCAAATTATCTGGATTTATTAAGTTTAAGTTCCAATTATGGCTACCCCCGCCCGACAGGTATATGTCTATCATGTAAGGAAATCTATTAAAGGGTTATCTATCCTCAAGGAAGATCGTGGACTATTGAGTCTAAGGTCTTAAACTTAAAATTCATTTTAAGTTTCCCAGTTCAATTTTATTAATGGCCAGTTAATGAAAAAGCATTAAGATTAAGACTCAATAAATAAATCTTTATATTACCCAAGCTATAATCTAACCCCTTATAAACCGGTGATATTGGATTTCATCACAACCCCAGATAACTGGCTTAGTTACGACACATATTTACGGGTAGTAAAAATTTAAATAAAATAAAAGACATAAAGTAAAATACTGAAAATTAAATACTGAAAAGTAAATTGCTGAAAGTAAATTACTGAAAAGTAAAAACTGAAAAATTAAAGAAAGAAAAGAATTGTGAGTAAAAGTAAACTGCGGAAAGTAAAAACTGAAAAGTAAAGAAAAGAAAGTGCGAAAGGGGAAATTAATTACTGAAAGCTGTAAATAAACAAACAAGATACAATCTTCTTAGTATTCTTAAGGAATTCCTTAGAAGAAAGTATGAATTTTACAAATGAAATGGCTTGGTATTTATAGGCAAAATTTTGCCTCCATCAAATCATCCACCAAATCAATTATTAATTGCTCCACTAATTGTTCCACTAATTGCTCCACCAAATCCATTATTAATTTCTCCACTAATCTCTTATCATGTTTGGTGATGATTTGATAATTTTTATTATTTATTTATTAATTTATTTTTTTGCTTTGAAAATGATTGAAAGTGACTTTAATAATTACACACAATACACTTGTGGATGGTTCATCAATTTCGGGCATGAAAACGTCAGAATTCGAAATTATTCTGTCTTTCAAAGCTGTAGAGCTTTGAGTCTTCTTTAATCTGGAACTTGAATCAGCGCAATCTGATATCGGTGTAAAAAGTTATGCCCAAAATACGACAGATGCGCAAAACTGGAATTTCCAAAACTGCACTTCGTCAAAAACGCACTTTCAAGTTTCCAATCTCCAAAATTAAAATATCAAGTCCAATAATTACCCTTATTTGACCCATATTTCATCCTAAATGATTTCATTGAGACCCGATATTATTTTATCTGCAAAATTAATTAAAACACATCAAAACGTTCATCAAACCCGAGAAACTAAACAAAATATTAAGTCAAGGGGGCGGTAAATATTGATATATTTTCCGCTCATCACACCCCCAAACCTAACATTTTGCTAGTCCTCGAGCAAAACAATAAAATAAAATACAAGAAACAATTAAAATTAAACTAAGCCACTTTCGTAGGGATCACGGTTGCATTTAGCGTATGCAACAAGCCTTTAAACCCCTAGGTGTCCCTAGTGGACGAGTTGTAGTCTCGTGAGGGTTTACAGCAAAGATACCCACAAATATTTTACAAAAGTAAAAAGTTAATAAAAATAATGCACACAAAATCAAAAAGACAAGAGAAAATAGAATAAAGAAGTTAGTGACTAATCAGGTGAAACTTCTACTCCAAGTCAATAGTTGTTTTGTTTCATTCTAAATTACCGAATAAGTAAATTCTCCGATTATTTTTACCATTCTCCATATACACAGTCGACAAAATATTAATCAACTCATTTTTGCCCACAACAGTCACAAGTGTAGTTGATAAGAGAGTAATATTTTTGTCCTAAAGTTTTATCAGAATTCACATCTTTTTGCAGTAATGGAATAATTTTTCTGATTTTTTTTTTGATTTATATACAATATCTTCCGTCTATGTAGCGAGTGTTGGGTCGGTGGCTCCCAAACCAGTTGGCTTTAAGGCACCATGTGTTAAGACACCCCTACGGACTTAATTACTCAGACTTCAGATATATATATTTTTGCAACATCCTTGATCCATGTAGCGAGCTTTGGGCCAGTGACTCCCAAACCAGTTGGTTTTAGGGCACTAGGTGTTAAAACACCCTTACAGACTTAATAACTCGGATCTTAGACTTTTTTTTTACTCCATCACTTTTTGAGATACTTTCTCCAATTAAACTAGAGCACTAAACATTATAAACTTTTCAATTACAACCCATGTCTGTATGTTACTATGCATGTTGATAATATCTGCTAACTGAGCATATGAAGATCCTTTTTTAGTCAGTATTATGGAGAATTCACAAATTAAATAATTCAAAAGGAAATAAACAAAAATTAACTTGTTCCGAATTAGGTTTGAGATACGTCTCAGGAGTGAAAACTCTTTACTCAGCTATCTTTTACCAATTTCACCTTTTTAGTCAAAATAAAAACACAAAAAAGCAAAATATTTTTGTAATTTTTGAAAATTTTTCAATTTTTTTTTGTATTTTTCGAAAAATTTTGGACTAAAAATAAAAACAACACACAAACTAAAAACAAGGTAATGATCAACTAATTCCCTCCCCCAAACCTAAATGAGACATTGTCCTCAATGTCTTAAACAGTAGAAGATGAGTGGTAGAATATAGTACCTGGTTAGCTGAAATTCTACAGGAAATTAAAGGTTAAGATCCAGATTAATCCGACGCCTCTTACCACGATCGTCCTCAGACCAATTTATCTTTGAAAGGATAGGGTCAATTTGTGGTTCATAGGCTAAGATTTGGTCAATTAGATCCGGAGCAGTTCTGGCAGTGAAGAGTAGTTCTTTCAAAGGTTTTGACACGAACCCATTTCTCCGGACATCATCAAGAAATACACAAAGAAAATCATAAAATCCATCAACGTTAAACAACCCAATTGGTTTCTGGTGTATGTTCAGGTTCGCCCAAGATAGCACAATAAAAATTTCCTCCAATGTACCCAAGCCACCTGGCAAAACAATAAAAGCATCAGCACGGTTAATCATTTCTACCAGTCGCTCGGACATACCTGGTACGATCAGTACATCTCCGTTTGATGATCCAATAAGATTTGCTTCTGCCAAGGGTTTTGGGATGATTCCCAAAACGTGACTGCCTCCTTCCTGTACAGCCTTTGAAACGATCCCCATTAGTCCAAGATTGCCTCCGCCATAAATTAAGTGCATATTCCTTGCAGCTAAGACTCGACCCAATTCTTGTGCTGCTTCTACGTATTGTGGCTTAACACCAACACTACTACCGCAAAACACACAGATGTTTTCAACTCGTCTTCTTGAAGTGGCTTCCATGTTTTACTATGGATGTCTTCAAAAGTGCAATGATGAGTTGAATTTATAAAACCTAAAAAAGGGTGAGTAATAATAGTACAAGTATCTTCCAAAGGACAATTATTAGTTAACAGTAAAATAAATCGTGATAGTCAAAAAGGTCTGGATCCTGTCGGAGAAAATAAAAGAAAACAACAAAATAATTTACAATTATTAGGAAAAGACAAAGAGATATAATATGTACAAGAAAAGTAGCGGCTTGATTGACGTCTATGCGTCAGGGACAAGCTTCCCATCCAATTTTCTTATAAACTGGCAAACATGGTCTTTTTGAGTTAGATTCCCAAGACTTAATTGTTGTCTTTCTTTTTGGAATTGGTATGTAATTTGCGAATGGCTATGTGAACATATCCACTGGATGCGTCTCAAGAGTTGAAGATATATCATCTAAAGACTCTTTACTCAAGCCATCCCTAATGAATTTAATTTTGTCTTCGCGATTATCAGACACCATTCCTAAAGAACGACAACAAGTATTGCAATTCCAGTGTGCACATTTGTAACAAACACCCAATTGTTTAGCTCTACGTTTCTTTGCATAGGTGCTTCTTCCAAAACCAGGCAGATGTGAAATAAAAGAGTCAGATGACTCACCTGCCAATCGGACTCATGCTTTAATTACCCAACAAATGTCATTAGGAACACCATGGATTGTTAGTAATCTCATCCGTTCCAAGCGAGCTTTGTAGACTTTCATCAGAGAGTTTTGAGGGAGAGAAGGAAATTGCTTGTGAAGATTTGCGAGAACTTCTTCCATCCTGAAATGTCTTAATCTGCAAAAACTAAACACACCAAATTTAAATCACACCAAATCACAATATATACAAAAATTGCATGGGTTGCCTCCCTGCAAGCGCTAAGTTTAAAGTCGTCAGCTAGACGTGACTGCTCGAACGTTTATGCTGGATCTGAAAGTGTGACACTTTCTTTTTGTCGCTCAAATGATTCTCCCCAGTAGTGCTTAACACGCTTGTTTTTAACCTTGAAAGTTTTGTTGGAGTCAGGATCATGTATCTCAACGGCTCTGTCTGGTAAAACCTTGGTGATCACAAATGGACCTGACCACCATGATTTTGGCTTCCATGGGAAGAATTTCCCCCTTGATTTGTTTAACAGTACCTTCTGCCCAGGTTCCAGTTGTATGCGCACTAACTTCTCATCATGTCTTTTCTTGCCATTTTCTTTGTACAATTTGGCATCCTCAAAAGGCTGATTGTGAAATTCCTCCAATTCGTTAAGTTGGTGGAACTTTTCTCTTTTGTTGCTTGTAGTGCAAGAATTGGCTTTTTCAGTGCACAAGACGCTTTATCTTCAGGCTCCTTAGGCAATTGACATGTTTTAAGTTTGTCAGTAGAACTTTGCATTGCATTGGAGTTCTGAATGGTACTGTGTATCACATCAAGTCTGAAACATTCATCCTTCTTTTCATCATCTGGGAAATTCATGGCCTTGAAAACATTGAATGTTACTTCTTGGTCCTGTACCCTCATGGTTAATTCTCCTTTTTGTACAACAATAATGGTTCGACCTGTAGCCAAGAATGGTCTCCCAAGGATGATTGGCACGTCTGCGTCTTCCTCCATATCAAGGACAATAAAATCTGCTGGGAAAATGAATTTGTCAACCTTGACCAGCACATCCTCAACTACGCCTCTTGGAAATACGAGAGTTCTATCAGCAAGTTGTAGAGAGACTGAAGTGGGCATTGTTTCTCCAATTTATAGTTTCCTGAAAATAGAAAAAGGCATCAAGTTAACACTTGCACCTAAATCACATAAAGCCTTACCAAAGTCATGTTCTCCTATGGTGCAAGGTACAATGAAACTGCCAGGATCTTTCAACTTTGGAGGAAGTTTTCTCTGAATGATGGCGCTGCATTCTTCTGTCAATGCTACTGTCTCATAATCTCTCAATCTCCGCTTTCGTGAAAGAATGTCTTTCATAAATTTGGCATAGCTGGGCATTTGTTCCAACGCTTCTGCAAATGGAATGTTGATATGCAGCTTTTTGAACACCTCCAAGAATCGAGCAAACTGCTTGTCCAGTTTATTCTTCTGAAGACGCTGAGGAAAATGTGGAGGTGGAGTGATCTGTTTTTTTTCCTTTGCTTCTTTTTCCTCCATATGTTGCTTTGTTTCTTTTGGAAAATCTTCAATTGTTGTTGCCTTGATTCCAACATCTTTTGTTGATTTCAGTACCGCTTTTTAACATGATGGCATGACATTGCTCCTTCCCCATGTTCCTTGGATTTGGCTCTGTGTTGCTAGGAAGGGTACCTGGCGGTCTGTAACTCTGAGCATTGGCCAGTTGTCCAATTTGATTCTCCAGTGCTTTAATATAAGCTGATTGACTTTGAATTAATGATGCTTGGGATTGAAACATAGCATCATATCTTGCTGCTTGAGAGTCGTGTTTTGCTTTTATCTTTTTCAAGTGGGTCAACATTTCTGTTATTCCTGGTTCATTTGCCTGTTCCTGGCTTTTGTTCTGTTATTGGAATCCGGGTGGTGGATTGTTCATTTGCCCTGAATTGTTGCTCCATGCGAAATTGGGATGATTCCTCCACCCTGGGTTGTAGGTGTTGGAATATGGATTGTTCCACTGTCTGTTGAAATTATTGACATAATTCACCGTTTATTTATGTTGGTTGAAAGATTCTGACTCAGGTGCTCCTCCAAATGGTGAACTTGTGGATCCACCATTAACTTTTATGTTAAGAGTTCCAGATTTTTGCAAATCACATCCAGCTTGGAATTCAGTGCTGTGTTGGCTCCAACTTCATAAATTCATGCAATTCTTTGGATCATGCTCCTTTCTATTGGCCATAAAGAATTGTTGTTGGCCATTTCTTCGATTAGGTCCCAGGCTTCATCTTCTCCTTTTGCCATTAAAGCTCCTCCAGCAGCATCATCGATTGTGGTTCTCATTATTCCAGAAATTCCATTATAGAATGTTTGGACTTGAAGCCATTTTGTAATTTCATGGTGAGGACATTTTCGGAGTAAATCTTTGAATCTTTCCCAAGCTTCGCAGAGGGATTCTGAATCTTGTTGTACAAAAGATGTGATGTCATTCCTCAACTTTGCAGTTCTTGCTGGTGGAAAGTACTTTGCAAGGAATTTTGTGGCTAGAGTGTTCCAAGTTGTGATGGAACCTACTGGTAGTGAATGTAGCCAAGCTTTAGCTCTGTCTTTCAGGGAAAATGGAAAAACCCGTAGTCTCATTGCTTCTTCAGTTGCTCGGTTGTAATTGAAAGTATCGCAAACTTCCAGGAAGTTGCTGATGTGGGCATTAGGATCTTCAGTTGCATTCCCCTCAAACTGTACTGACTGCTGAATCATCTGAATGCATGTTTTGATGTCACCCGCATTTGCTGGTAAGAGAGGAAGTACAATACAAGAAATGAGTCTGTCAACCACCAGAATGGTTCTGTCTCGAATGGGAATCGGTGGTGCAACGTTCAAAGGTTCAGGTTCCATGTTAATGATTGCTTCTTGGCCTTCTCGCCTTTCCATTCTCAACTGTCTGATGGGTCTTTCAATTTCTGGGTCAAGCGATCGGAGTTCAAAGCTTCTGGTTCGTCTCATGTAGTTTCTGAGAACCTGAAACACAAGAAAACAAAAACAATAAGTAAAAAGAAATTAGATACAAGTAACGTATCTAACCCCAAAATTACTAGTGAAAGATAAATAAGTCCCCGGCAACGGCACCAAAAACTTGACCGGCGTAAACACACACGTATAACGCAAGCGCACATATCGTTCAAATAGTATAAAAATATCGATCCCACGAGGACTTAATATCTAATCTATTAATTTTATGAGGTCACATGATTACTAGTATCTAACAGGTTGTTTGATTGATTTGAAATGGTGACGATTCTAAATTTAAAAACAAGTAAATAAAATTGTTCGAAAGTAGGTTTTAAGAAAATTCAATATTAAAAACTTTCTAGGGTTGTGATTTCTTCCAATATCATTTTAAAGATGAAGTGGTTATCTTAAAGTTGGGTAATATATTGATTTATTAACCTGGAACACTAAATTATGTGTAAGCCTCTGTCGATGGTCAGACACAAATACCCAGTTTAACCCAATTGAACCATATGTCTATGTCAACCAAATTATCTGGATTCATTAAGTTTAAGTTCCAATTATGGCTACCCCCGCCCGACATGTATATGTCTATCCTGTAAGGAAATCTATTAAAGGGTTATATATCCTCAAGGAAGATCGTGAACTATTAAGTCTAAGGTCTTAAACTTAAAATCCATATGTCTAGTTCATTTTAAGTTTCCCAGTTCAATTTTATTAATGGCCAGTTAATGAAAAAGCATTAAGATTGAGACTCAATAAATAAATCTTTATATTACCCAAGCTATAATCTAACCCCTTATAAACTGGTGATATTGGATTTCATCACAACCCCAGATAACTGGCTTAGTTACGACACATATTTACGGGTAGTAAAAATTAAATAAAATAAAAGACATAATGTAAAATACTGAAAATTAAATACTGAAAAGTAAATTGCTGAAAGTAAATTACTGAAAAGTAAAAACTGAAAATTAAAGAAAGAAAAGTATTGTGCGTAAAAGTAAACTGCGGAAAGTAAAAAATGAAAAGTAAAGAAAAGAAAGTGCGAAAGCGGAAATTAATTACTGAAAGCTGTAAATAAACAAACAAGATACAATCTTCTTAGTATTCTTAAGGAATTCCTTAGAAGAAAGTATGAATTTTACAAATGAAATGGCTTGGTATTTATAGGCAAAATTTTGCCTCCATCAAATCATCCACCAAATCAATTATTAATTGCTCCACTAATTGTTCTACTAATTGCTCCACCAAATCCATTATTAATTGCTCCACTAATCTCTTATCATGTTTGGTGATGATTTGATAATTTTTATTATTTATTTATTAATTTATTTTTTTTGCTTTGAAAGTGACTTTAATAATTACACACAACACACTTGTGGATGGTTCATCAATTTCGGGCATGAAATCGTCAGAATTCGAAATTATTCTGCCTTTCAAAGCTGTAGATCTTTGAGTCTTCTTTAATCTGGAACTTGAATCAGCGCAATCCGATATCGGAGTAAGAAGTTATGCCCAAAATACGACAGATGCGCAAAACTGGAATTTCCAAAACTGCACTTCGTCAAAAACGCCCTTTCAAGTTTCCAATCTCCAAAATTAAAATATCAAGTCCAATAATTGCCCTTATTTGACCCATATTTCATCCTAAATGATTTCATTGAGACCCGATATTATTTTATCTGCAAAATAAAATAAAACACATCAAAACGTTCATCAAACCCGAGAAACTAAACAAAATATTAAATTAAAGGGGCGGTGAATATTGATATATTTTCCGCTCATCAGAACACATATACAGTAATTAATAGTAACAAATAGATAGCGGGTTTGGGTCTAGTGATTAGAAATGCAATGGTGATGCTATGCTTGCAGCCATTAGAAACACAAAATTCAATGGAGATGTGGCTTCTACTGAAGCTGAAGTGTTTAATTTTGGTTTGGAGGTAGCTATGGAAGCTCATGTTCATCTATTAGTCGTTCAATCAGATTGCCAGAATGTAGTGAATCTGGTCTCTGACATGAAGGATAGTAAGGCTGGATTTTTTTTTTTTAGATTATTGAATATATTAAAGAGAAGGTAGCTAGTTTGAAAGAGTTTAAATTATGTTATACTCTTAGATCTTGCAAAATTATTATCCATGAACTAGTAAAGATAACTTAACTTATTAAATTAATTGACATATTAAAAGAAAAAATTAATATAATATTATTTATTTTTTAATATATTAAAATATATTTTTATCTATCTTTCAATTAATGTGTCATTTAACTTGTCCTCAATGGACGTGACTGTTAGCGATATAGTCGCATGATAGATTTTGATGATACAACACGAGTGAAGTCTTCGACGCACAACAGCGAGACATTACAAAAACATGTCGAAGCACAACGGTGGTGAGTAGAGAAGAATGTGAAGAGTGGCGCATATTGAAGAATTTATGTGAAGTCTTAGCTTATGGCTATGATTGTATTGTAAATTGATTATTCAAGTACTTAAACTCATAGGAAACATGCACATTCACTTAAATGCATTAGGCACATGTATAAAATGCCTTAAAACTTCATATATGCATTTTTGGTACAGAGACCGGCATACCAATCCCTTACCGATCCCCATACCGGTGAGATGCTTTATTTTGCAAGCTCTCTGGAACCAGCACACTTCATACCGGTGACATACCGGTGACCATACCAGTCATACTGATTTCATACACACTGGAATCGGCATGCATCAAAATGGTTATCATACCGGTGAGCCAAACCGGCATGGACCATACCGGTCTATATACTGGTGTCCATACTGGTGAGCCTATTACTAAACATGCTTACTGGAACCGGCAAGGACCATACAGGTTTCCATACCGGTGACCATACCGGCCTAACAGATATATTTAAAACAGTAATATAGACGTTAAGAGTTGTTACTATTCCAGACCGGCATACCGATGTCAGAGACCGGCATACTGATCTCAGACAGGGGAAGTGGGGTTGCTTTACATTTTATTATAAATTGAGCCCCAATTCGTTTTTACAATGTTATACAACCTTCATATATATTACACTAAGGCAAAAACAAAAGTGTTTCATAAACCTTCATATTCATATACACTCATACATCAAGCTCATACACTACATCTTCTTAATCATTTGTAGTGAGCTTAGATCACTTGGGTAAGCATCTCACACAATCTTCTTTATCTTTGTGAGTGCCTAAGGTTGTTTACAAACTTCTTATTCAAAATACTTGTGGTTTGTGAAATCCCATCGCTTGAGTAATTGTAAAGGTTCGTAAGTGAACCTACGGAGAAAACTCACTATAGAGGTTTTTGAGTGAGCCTAGATCTAAAACTCCAATTGTAAAGGTTTAGAGTGAACCTAGTTGCTAAACTCTTGGTTGCGAGTGAGCCAGGGAAACTCATTGATAGTGGAAATCTTCAAGCGCGGCTTGGGGGAGTGGACGTAGGCATTGTTGGCCGAACCACTATAACTCACAGTGTTATTTTCTCTATCCCTTAACTCGTTAATTACCGGAAGTTTATTTTTGTATTTACTTATATATTAGAAACTTGCATATAGGTTATATATTGAAATAGAGAAGATTGACCTAAGCTAAATCGATAAAACTAGATAAAATCGGCAAAGATTTTAAATTCCACATTACAAGAACTCAATCCCCCCCCCGAATATAGAGATTGTTTGTCGCTAGTGCCTGTAGGTAATTTTAGTGGCTTGGTAGTGTAGGGTTCATGATCTCACCTTAAGGTCTTGGGTTCGGATCCAGGGAATGCGTTTCTTGTAAGAGCCTGAGACAGCCGTGGATTTTACTTACTCCGCTTAAGCCCGAAATTGATGATTTGGCGGTGGGGTTTCTAATAATTCAAAAAAAATGTCATTTAACTAATAAGTTAGAGATTTCTTATTGCAATCTCACTAGATATATGTGAGGATCGTCCACTCACTAAAGTGTTAATTTGTTCTGACCATCTCATATACATAAAATTATTAATTTAAACCAAATAAAGTGTCTAGGTTCATTGTTTCTGATGTTTTTTTTTTTTTTTTTTGTGTGGGGGTGCTTAGTGGATAGAAGCCATGGTCACATTTTCTACTTCCAATAAAATCCACTGAGAAAGTCAAGTCATTGAGCATTATAAACTAGAACTATCCTTAATGGGATCTCAATAGTTCCTGTTGTCGTCTTTGTGCTGGGTCAGTGAATCTTTTTTCTTATGATTATTTTACGAGTTTCCACTTCAGGAAATTGACCACTCGCCTTAATTGATTCATTAAATTTGGATAGCAATTGTCAGCATTATATAATTTTCAGAGCTTTGCATGGGTACATATTCTTTTTCTGTGTTTCAAGTATGCTTGTTATGCTTCTATTGACTTGTACCTATCTTTGATTAGATGTGCGCAAATTCGGTTTACGCCTAATATTCAAACTGATCTAAAGACACATGTTTAGAATAAGTTCAAACCAAACTGTTGATGGTGTTTACAGGTCCTATGTTATTTAAAGAGCACTGCGGGGGTAAAAAGGATAAATCCATTCTTGATCGAAGATCATTAATGCCGACCCGACCACATGAGTGTTATAAAGCCAACAGGTAGAGACCGGACACTTGATGATAGGTGACCGACCACTTTGGTTCGGATGACCGAGCATTATCAGATCGGTAGTAGCATTCTCAGCTCAAAGGATTATCATGACCGACCTCATGAAGACCGAGCATATGGCGAGATGTGCTCCAGAAGATAATGCATCCTATTTTTTCGGACAAGATAATAAGTTATCCTATTTTCATTGGGAAAGGTTGATGAGTCAGTATCTTAATAGGATATGGGAAGTGAAGGTAGCTTTAAATTAGGAATCCTTATGAAAGAAGGAGATTAATTCGACTAGGAAACCCTTGTAAAAGAATGAGTCAGACTTCTGCACTATTATAAATAGGAGGGTAGAGTATGCTTATGAACATCAGAATCAATATCAAGATCATTCCGATCAGACTTGTAAACACAAGAGATATCAAAGAAGTATCTCGGTAATAAAAGTATCGTTTGTTTTGTGCCCGTGGACGTAGGTGAGATCTGATCCATCGAACCACGTTAAGTCTCCTTGTTGATTGGTGTATTTATCTGTCTTTTGCTAAATTTGCTTTTGGTTTCCCCTTAACCGAATAAATTCACTATTGAGGGAGGATTGTCTCGAGAGTAATATTCTCATATTGCCCTGAGACCAAAATCCGCCGTCAACACAAACTAATCCAATCGATTTTTTTGTCAAACCAAACTAAATGGAACCGACTAGATTGGTTTGGATCATTGGTTTGGGTCTATGTTTGATAGCCAATTTTTTTTTTTCATTTGTCTAAAAGTCCAGCTTTTAACCCTCGCTATATCTGTAAGTTCAACTTTTGGACCTATATCTAAAAGCCATTTTTTAATCAAAGTTTACTTAAATTATGTAGTTAATTTTTTATTTTCTTAACTCAAATTCGTATCTTTTTTTTTTTTTTTTTATTCATGTTGAGATAAAATGGTGATACAACATTTAAATTTGTTTCGATTTTAATCAATTTGTGGGAAACCAAATTGAATTAATTTTCTGTTATTGCTTCGATCGTAGGTTATGATATTTGCCCTAATAAAAAAAAGGTACTGCATGTGATAGTAATTATTGTTATTTTTCTTAGATACAAATTGGCCTCTAAAGAAGAGGTAACCTCAATTAAAGAATTAACCTGATAAATGAAATTATTATTTACATTCTTATTATAATTCTATATTCTAGGCAACTTCCATTTCCCATTAATTGTATAAATAATTAGATTTTCCCTTCCTATTTTAATTTACTTGTATTTCCTATATAAAGGCCGTTATATTGTAATTACATTCAGATTGAAATACAAAGTGTTGGATTCCTAGAACATGCCAATGATCTAATAAGATGAAATGGGTGTGAATACGCAAAGAAGTAGCGGAAATACTTACATTGAACGGATTGCTTGGATGTAGAGATTACACAACTTTTTGATGTTGAGAAGAGCTCCAAGCCTTTCCCTTGTGTTCCAAACTCAATGATTTGTTTCCCTAACACCTTGGTTGACTCCTTGTAAGTGCTAGCTCAAAGAAATTTTGAAGCAAAATTCCAAAGGAGGAGAGTGAAGCTCTCGACTTCTACAAAGAAAAAAGAGAGAGAGTTGTTTTTGATTTTTTGTTGTTGTATTTGATTTTCCAAAAATCAAATTATGATATACCAAATCCAAGATTTGATATTAGTCATTCAAAAAATGAATAAACAAATACAAAGTGTGTTGAGTAAAAAATAAGCAAAGCAAGTTTTACACTCAAGCTAAAACAAATTCCATCACTAGTCACAAGTGTGATGTAAGTCAAGTGGGTCCCACCACTTGTAAATTCTGAATTTATGTCGAACAATCTCAACGGTTTGGAAACTTGCATCGGTAAACCCAGTTACCTCAAGTTCTCCATCTCCATAGATTAAGAATGCATCCTTAGTTCGTCTAAGATACTTAAGGATGTTCTTAATCGCAACCCAGTGACCATCACATTGATCGGCCTGATAGCGACTGCACATGCTCAAAGCATACGAGACATCAGGTCGCGTACATATCATAACATACATGATCGATCCGACTGCTGAAGCGAACGGGATCCGACTCATGCTGTCTCTCTCATATTGAGTTTTATGACACATGTCCTTAGATAAAGTGACGCCATGTGACACTGGCAACATTCCCCTCTTAGACTGATCCATGGTGAATCTCTTCAACATTTTATCAATATACGTGCTCTGGGAGAGTCCAAGCAGCTTTCTAGATCTATCCCGGTAGATCTTTATTCCCAGAATAAAGGCTACTTCTCACAGATCTTTCATGGAGAATTTTAATGAAAGCCAAGCTTTCACCGATTATAGCATGGGAATATCATTGCCAATAAGCAATACATCATCTACGTAAAGGACAATGAATGTCAGTGCGCTCCCACTAACCTTCTTATATACACAAGGATCATCCTTGTTTTGAACGAAATCATATTCTTTTATGATCTCATCAAAACGTTTGTTCCAAGAACGCGATGCTTGCTTCAATCTATAAATGGATCGATTTAACTTGCAAACCTTATTTGCATGTTTTGGTACGACAAAACCGTCAGGCTGTTGCATATAAACATCCTCTAAAAGGTTTCCGTTAAGGAAAGCAGTTTTGACGTCCATCTGTCATATTTCATAATCAAAATATGCAGCAATAGCAAGCATTATCCGAATGGATTTAATCATGGCAACAGGTGAAATAGTTTCGTCGTAATCGACACCATGTCGTTGACGATACCCTTTCGTTACAAGCCTAGCTTTATACGTTTGTATGTTATCATCCATGTCGGTCTTCTTCTTGAAGATCCATTTGCAACCAATAGGCTTTACGCCTTCTGGTGCATCAACCAGTGTCCAACATTGGTTGGTATACATGGAATCCATTTCGGATTTCATGGCATCTTGCCATAAACCGGAGTCGATACCTTGTATCGCTTCCTTATACGTAGCCGGCTCTTTATCCTCAATAAGATTAATATCCACATGAGGTGAGATCAGAAACCCATACCTCTCAGGTTGTTTTCTGACTCTCTCCGACCTACGCGGTTCTTGTGTATTAGAAGATTGTGGTACAGTTTCATCCCTGATGAACCGTTCGTGTTCCGTTAAGGAATCGGTGCCTGGAACAGTATCACTCCAATTTTCATCGAGTTCTACTTTCTTCCCACTTACCACTGTATTTAGGAATTCCTTTTCGAGGAAAATCGCATGTAGAGCAACAAATACTTTGTTCTCTTGTGGGTGATAGAAGTAATATCCTTTGGTTTCCCTAGGATAACCTACAAATAGGCACTTATCCGATTTGGGTTCTAGTTTGGTACCATCCAAACGTTTAACGTATGCCCAGCAACCCCAAATCTTCAGGAATGAGAAACCAGGTTTCTTTCATGTCCATATTTCATATGGAGTCTGTTAAACAGACTTTGACGGAACCTTATTCAAAATAAGTATTGCACTGTTCAATGCATATCCCCAGAAGGAAATTGGTAGCTCTGTACGACTCATCATAGACCTTACCATGTCCAACAAAGTTCGGTTTCTCCGTTCGAACACACCGTTTAATTGAGGTGTTCCGGGAGGAGTCCATTGTGAAAGAATACCATACTCTTTCAAGTAATCGAGAAACTCATTGCTTAAGTATTCTCCACCACGGTCCGACCGTAATGTTTTAATACTTTTACCGGTCTGTTTTTCTACTTCGTGTCGAAACTCTTTGAATTTCTCAAAGGTTTCCGACTTATGTCTAATAAGATACACATAACCATAACGCGATACACATAACCATATCCACCTCTAGCCTGGCTAGACATGGGCCCACATATGTCACTATGAACGAGGGCTAACAGTTCGGTGGCACGTGCACATTTAACGTTAAAAGGTGTTTTAGGCATTTTGCCTAATAAATAAGATTGGATCAAATCCGTCCAAGTATCCACTCTTCGAAAGTGTGGATATACGAGTCTTGTTAATGTGTCCCAGACGACAATGCCACATATAAGTTTCATCTTTGTTACTTAATTTAAGCCTTTTGTTTGTTACGTTATATGTTTGAGATTGATTTATATTCAAAATATAAAGACCATTATTTACATCAGCACTGCATATTTATAAATCATTTTTATAAACAAAACACCCTGTGTTTCTAAATACAAAAGTATACCCACATTGGGCTAAACAAGATATAGAAATAATATTCCTAGTCAAACTAGGTACATAATAGCAGTCTGATAAAGTAAGTACATGCCCCGAGGGCAGTTCCAAAATATAAGTCCATACAGCCAAAACAGCGACTCTGGTCCCGTTTCCAACTCGTAGATCAATCTCCCATGAAGCCAGTCTCTTGCTAATATGCAGATCTTGCACATCGGTACATATATGAGTACCACAACCAGAATCAAAAATCCAATTTTTAAAACTAAAAGTAGACATGTTTATTTCAATAACAAACATACCTGAAGCCGGAGCCTTGCCCGCCTTCACTTCCTTCATGTGCGCCTTGTACTCACGGCAGTCATGCTTCCAGTGACCCCGTTTGCCACACTGCAGGCAGAAATCTTGGGATTTTTCATTTGCCTTCCCAGAAGAGTTTGATGATTTGGCCTTGCCCTTTCTCTTTTTCTTCTTCTTCGCGCCTCCAGTAGCCTTTGGTCAATCCTTGGCAGACTGAGATGTCGAAGCGAAGTGTGCCTCGAGCTTCTTGCCATTTAAAATCTCATTTTCTGCTTCTCGCAGCATTGCCATCAACTCTCCAAGAGTATGATACCCGCTCCAACTGTTAGGAAGAGACTGTAAGATCAAATCTATGGAAGTCTCAGCCTTAAAGGTTATGCCTAGCTAACCCAGCTATTCGATGTCAGCAATCATCTGCGACACATGGTGCTCGACAGATGTACCCTCTGACATTCGAGAGCGAAAGAGCTTCTTCTGCAATTCATACCTTTGCGATCTAAGGTTAGATCGGTGAAGGTCCTTCAATTTTGTTATCATAGTATAGGGATCCCATCCCTTGTTCTGGCGACGAAATTGATGGGTCATTGCAGCGAGCATGACGGATTGAGCAGTTAAGTTGTCATCACTATGAGTCTTCCAAAGCTCAAGCTCAAGCGGCTGCTCAATTCCGGGCTTAGGCCCGAGAGGTCTCTCTATCGTATAGAGCATCTTCTCGGCCCCCAGGACAATCCTGATGTTCATATTTCAGTCAGGAAAGTTCGCACCATTAAAGACATTTTCGCCCATGATAATGTCCCTAATGTGGATCTTTCCAGCCATCTTAATTGCAATAGTCTAACTATTCAATTAACGATTTTTGGGTACAGTCCAACTGTTACAATAAAAATAATAAAATATTAGTCCAACTAAAAAATATATAAAATGACGAAATAATTTGAAAGCGCGTATTTGGCAAGTATTTGAACGAAATTAAAAATTCAATACTGGCCTCCCACTATTTTTCGGCGAGCCTCTAACCCTCTGTTGAGTACTCGGGAAACCTAGTTTCCTAGTGGGCTAGGATCCCGTTAAATAACACACAGCCTTGACTTTGGCCAACAAACTGTATGATATTTAACTAGGTAGATCTCTAAGATCAATTGGATCTCATCCAATTCCTAGATCCGGTAGGTGGACCTCCAAGTCCGAAACATATATACAATATATATGCCAATATATCCAATATATTTCCTAACCTTTTCCTCTGAATCAACTAAGCCTTGGCTTTGGCTCAACAAGCTTAATGATTCCAGTTAAGCGGGACCCATTGACTGTGGGAAAGCTTCGTAATCCATGTCGATGAACAAGAAGTGACCTTGACTTTGGCCAACAAATCACAACTTGCCCAAGACATGCGATATGGAACAAAGCTTTCGTGGTTCAAACACATCCGCGATGGACATTGATCTTGACTTTGGCCAACAAACCAATGCCAATCTTGGATCTTGAGAGAGAACCACTCAATGGAAGGAATTCGCTTAATATTTGTTTGAGGGTTTTTTTTTTTTGCGTAAATTGGCAACCAATTTATTATCTTTGATTAGGTCTCATCATACACCCTTAAGCATGCATTCTAAAAGCATAATGAGGCGCGGAATAAATAATAACGATATGCGAATGGATATTTAACAAATTGTTCCTAGAACAAATCTCTCCATTTCCTCTCCCCGGCTAGCACTATTCTAACTTCTACCCAATTACATAATACAATAAAGAAACCTCATTTACATTTAGAGGAATTGGTGAGAAGAGAAGTACAAAGAGTCAAGAGATATAAGGCTGGACACACATGTCCAATTTAATAAATTCTAAATTTATTACAATAATTTCCAAAATTGCCCTTATCCATTTAATATCCATCTGATATACATTATTCATACAATACATCCATGTATTCACACAAAACATGTTATTCAATTAATCTAATCCAATTAATTAATCTTTAAATTAATGATCATCCAATATTCAAACAACGATTTGATTTGCGCGAGTCCAACTCGTTTAAGAATAAGTACTCAAAGTGCGTATTCTTGAATTATATCGATCTACAATATTAAATCCAATTTAATTTCGTATTCAATACTAATTCTAATTTAATTCCAAATTAAATAATTACACTTAATTATGTGCCTTTTAGACTTAGATTCTAAATCCAATCTTAATGGGTCTCAAAGGCCCAATTAACATCCAATGTCAATTTAATTAAAGTCCAATGGGCTTTTAATTAATTCTTAAGGCATCGACTTTGGCAACCAAAGCCCATTAAGGAATCACCCTTTGCCATAAAATTAATTTTGGCCCATTAGGCCCAATTAAATATTTAAAGGCCCATTAATTATATTTGGACTTTATCAAAATGGTTTTAGGCCCTATTTGGATCCAATCCAATTGTCCTAAACTAACTTGGCCCAACCAAGCCCATTAAGCCCAAATACAACAATATTAGCCCAATTCAAAATTAAAGGCTAATTTATTTAATTACAATATTTCAAATATCACAATTTTTAATTAATGTGTATTAGCCATAATTAATTAGTTAAATTAATATTTCCAAAACACCAATTTACCTAATTAATCATGCTTTAACATATTCAATTCAAGTCCAACACAATTGAAGCAAAATCAACCTCATTCCATGCTTCTCATCTAACGGTAATCATGCATAATATTAACCAATTTTGATTTCAATCCAATTAAATCACAAATCAATATATCTCATGCATTTAAATACATCCAATGGTCTAAAAATAAAAAATCACCATGAGTATCTAGGGTTCTAATTTTCGGCCATGCTAATCAAATTAGGGAAAATTAATCTAATCAATTTTTCTCAAAATTAATCATGCATAAATCTAAGTTATCATAATCTAAGCATAACCAAACAATCAATTTGGACAAAACAAGCTCCAAGCAAAAATACCCAAATTAAAGTATATAAACCCTAATATATCTCATGCTTAAAATTGGCGCTCTGATATCATTGTTGGGTTCCTAGAACATGCCAAGGATCTAATAAGATGAAATGGGTGTGAATACATAAAAAAGTAGCGGAAATACTTACATTGAACAGATTGCTTGGATGTAGAGATTACATAACTTTTTGATGTTGAGAAGAGCTCCAAGCCTTTCCCTTGTGTTCCAAACTCAATGATTTGTTTCCCTAACACCTTGGTTGACTCCTTGTAAGTGTTAGCTCAAATAAATTTTGAAGCAAAATTCCAATGGAGGAAAGTGAAGCTCTCGGCTTCTACAAAGAAAATGAGAGAGAGAGTTGTTTTTGATTTTTTGTTGTTGTATTTGATTTTCCAAAAATCAAATTATGATATACCAAATCCAAGATTTGGTATTAGTCATTCAAAAAATGAATAAACAAATACAAAGTGTGTTGAGATTGTGTTGAGTAAAAAACAAGCAAAACAAGTTTTACACTCAAGCTAAAACAACTTCCATCACTAGTCACAAGTGTGATGTAAGTCAAATGGGTCCCACCACTTGTAAATTCCGAATTTACGTCGAACAATCTCAACGCGCAACTTCACTCTGGCTCGTTTAATTTCAAATTAACGAATTTGCCGTTGCGACATAATTAAATATTAAAGTCGCTTACGAATTAATTCTAAATTAATTCGTTTGTCCGAATTAAAATCTAATTTTAATTTCGTATTGAAATCTAATTTCATTTAATATATCAAATATATTATTTAATCGATTAATTCCAAATTAATCGTTCTCTCTCTACTATTCGAATTTTATCCCAGATAAATTATTGCAGCAATTAATCCTAGATTAATTTTCTCTCTCTCATAATTAATTCTAAATTAATTCTGTTCGAGTCAAACGTCATCAGTGAATCTTTGGGAAGCGACCATGAGATCACTGGATATGTTGGCAGTAAATCCGGTCGTCGGACTGTCCGAACACGTGCGTACCCTGTACCACATTCTTACCGATTTACAAGACATGGTTGACTTCTAGCAAAGCATCGTACCTACCCAATTCTCCAGGAATATTATTTTAAAGAATACATAATCTATATCAAGCGTAGTATACCAAGTATTGCGTATTGCGATCCAGTATCAAAAGTCACATGCTAGGCCTGGGGCTGGAATTGTATCTGCCCCGTACGAAGCATATATCAGATCACTAACAACTAGTCTACTTAATTGGATAATCATTACCTTGTCATATTATCCCGATAGTTGCAACATATTAAAGTACCAGTTATGTATCCCTGCGTGATTATCATCTCCATATGACTGAAGTGATACTTCCATCTTGACATCACACCCAATACACTATGATTCTAAATAAACCCAGAAGAGGCGTACACATAACCTGTTAAAGCTCCGGACGACCCAAACCAAAGCGTACTGATTGTCGCAAGTATTAACGATGCAAGTCTCAGGTTAAAACCAAATACACCTACCCTGATTCGGATTCCCATAGACACATAGTCATACTACCAATGGGATTCTTAGAGGTCTATCCAGAGCGAAGCTATTTCCGTACCATCGGTAAACAGAACCTCCTATTACACTTGCATGAGTATCCAATACCAAAATATATGAGAACTATGTCGTTACGCTTCCATAACGCGCACAAGTGTAATACTATCATATTCCGCATTATCGATGTCCAATCTCGATAATACTACGACTAGGGATATTTAATGATTAAACCTTTAGTGGATTGATACTGTCTCATATCTTATAATCCGGAAGTAATCATAAAGACTTTTATCATTTATGTATTTAAGTAATCTAATTACAAAATGATAAAATGATAATTTCCTTTGTCACATAGTTAATTTGTACAAAAACCACAATGTCTTTGACAAATAGTGATGTTATGGGTCACAATTGTCCAAGACAAAGAATATTCAACTCTATCTCTAACACGGTATCAGACGGTTTTTTCCAAGTCCTGGCTGTTAGTCTCCGCCTTCGGCCACCACCACTGCATTTGCACGTACGCCTTATGTGACTCTTCTCTGTGCGTGCTCTTTACCCACCGTCGCGTTTCAGGCCGAATTATGTCACGATTTCAGTGGAGTTGGATTCGAAAAATCATGACCTTTCCGTCTCTGCACCTGTCAACACCGATTCTGGCCTCTACTGATTGGATCTACTCCTCCACTACTTCATAAAACCCTCAACTTTAGGCGTTTTCTCTCGCCGGTGAGCCTGCTACCACCTCCACCGCCGGACGCTTTCTCGATCTATCCTCGAATTTTTCGCGCCATCAACACTCTGCCTCCGTGGCTCTCGACGCCGTTCGTGGATTTCCAAGGGTGTCTTTGTTGGCTTTCTGCACCTTATGTCTTTCTACGCATTTTGTAGAATTTTTTGGACCATTCTGATATTTGCCTTTGATTTGTGGCAAAATTACTTAATTTGAAAACTTTTTGTGGTAACTCTGTAATTTTCGAAAGCTTTAGGGCGGTTTTATAGTTTTCGAAATTTATGGATATTTTTTTAAGATTTTCATTTTTTGGGCCCTTTTGTTACGGTCTCTTTCTCTGGTTGTTTCATTTAGGATATTCCTTCGACTTCGTCGATTTTCTCCATGGACAAATATGACATCTCTCAACCACTCCAGATACTCCTTGGTGAATTCAATTATGTCATTTGGGCCCAAACCATGTACAGCTTTCTCAAAGGCTGAAAACTCTGGCGTTATATTACCGGTACTATTACGGAACCGATTCAACATAAAACTGAGAGTAACGACGATTTTTCCGACCGCTTTGAAGATTGGGAATGTCAGAATCACAAGATTATCACATGATTTCGCAACTCCTCTGTCCCTACCATCAATCTTCAATTTGGTCGTTTTCACACAGCCAAATCACTATGGGAATTCCTTTCTCACCGGTATACAGCCACATATTTATCTCATTAGTATCAGTTGATTTGTCACCTCCACCAAATACGGCAGGAACATGGCCAATCTATTACGAAATTCCATTCTCAGATGCAGTTTCTCTGGGATCAATTAGCTCTCTCTGAGCCCAATTGGACCAATCTTACTGATGCTGTCAACTTCACCACCTACAGAGATCATCAAAGACTGATTCAATTTCTAATGGCTCTTGATAACAAGTTTGAACCCATTCGTGTCTCATTGATTCATCAAACTCCGCTACCCACTCTTGACTCTGCCATTGATAAACTACTTTTGGAAGAAACTCGTCACTCCATTGGTCGCATACAGTCTGAAATTACCTACAAGCAATAGCGACAAGAAATCTCTATACCCAAAAAGGGGGTGAATTGGGTTATCGCTACAAATGCGGAATTATAAAATCTTTGCCGATTTTAGCTCTTATTACCAAATTGGGACTTAAGGCAATTTTATCTATTCCAATTAATAGCCTATATGCAAGTTTTCTATTCAATATTTATAAGCATAAATAAACTTGCAAATAGTAAAAGTATAGGGAAAGAGAAATACGACACCGCGATTTATAGTGGTTCGGCCAAACGTGCCTACGTCCACTCCCCCAAGCCTCGCTTGAAGATTTCCACTAGAATCGAGTTTTATGTGGTTCACTCGTAACCAAGAGTTTTCCGTAAAGGCGCACTCCGAACCTTTTACAACTTTGAGTTTTTTTCGTAGGTGCACTCACAACCTTTACAACTTACCCAAACTATGAGATTTCACAACCACAAGTGTTTTTGTTTAAGAAGATTTGAAACAAACTTGAGCACTCACAAATATAATGAAGATTGTGTGAGATGTAAAATCCAAGTGTTCTAAGCTCACTAATATGTAATGAAGATGTGTGTGAGCTTGTATGAGTGTTTAAGTATTTGAAGATTTAAGACACTCTTGTTTTTGCTTTCATAGAAATGATATGAAGGTGCAAGAGGAGAGCAAAAACGAATTTGGGACTCATTTATATAGAAAATGAAAAATGTCCCTGCAGAAACTGCTGAGACCGGTATGTAACCCGGTATGGTACCGGTATGCCAGTCTCCAACGGATATATTATCGTTGAGAGAAACTAGTCATTAGACCGGTATGGAAACCGATATGAGGACCGGTATGGTCCGTGCCGGTTCCAGTGTGTGCACAAAGAAGAGCCTGACCGGTATGGTCACTGGTATGGATACCGGTTTATGGCTTGCCGGTTCCAGTGAGTTTGCACACTGAAGAGCTAGACCGGAAAGGTAACCGGTATGGAACCCGGTATGTGTCATGCCGGTTCCAGTAAGTGAACTAGCCGTTGGATCACCGGTATGGTGACCGGTGAGGGACCGGTATGCCGGCCTCAGACCAAAATGCACAGTAATGAAGGTTTTAAAGCATTTTGTCATGATCCCAATGCATCTAAGTGAATGTGCATGATCCCTATGAGCTTAGGCACTTGAATATTACAATTCACATTACAATTTAAATCTTAAGCTAAGACTTCGTAATATATTCTTCAATTAAGCGCTAGTCTTCACATTCTCGCTCTTCACCACATATGCTTCGACACTTTTTGTATTGCTTCGTGTTTGCACGTCGAAGTCTTCTTTCTCGTTGACGTCATCAAAATCCATTACAACCGATTATATGACCAAGTCGCTAACACAGTCTACAGAGATCGTTCCTGCCACACTTCCTTCCAGTTCTTCCTCTTTGAAGCCATGTAATTACTGTAAGTTTCTCGAGCACCTGGTCCTCAAATGCCCCACACGCCGTTGCAGAATTTTTCGTAAAATAGGTCTTGGCCATTTTGAACGAGATTGTCCCACTCGTCATACTGATCTCTCCTTCAAGGGTCGTCAGTCTCTTTTTGCTATAGCTTCTGATGATCAGGGTGACACTGAACAGTCTCGGCCTTCTCAGACTATTCAGGAACTCGCCTCTCTATTTCAATACATAGCCTCCCAATTTGGTAACATCTCTACCTCTTCTACTATCTCAGGTACTGCCTCTTGGTATTTTGATTCTGCTTGTTGTAATCACATGACTTCCGACTCCAGTATCTTTTCCTCCACATCTACTTCATCACATCTCTCTGCCATTCAAACTACTAATGGCTCCTTCATGACCCCCAGTCATTTTGGACACATTTCTCTTCCACATCTCTCTATATCAAACACATTTCTTATACCCAAACTTACTTTAAATCTTTTATCTGTCGGCCAATTATGTGATCTTAGTCTTATTATCTTATTTACTGCTTCTGGTTACTCTGTTCAGGATCCGCGGATCGATCAGACACTTGGGATAGGCCGTAGGACATGTCGTTTGTTTGTGCTCATTAACCTTCATCTTCCTCAATACCTTTCTCCATGTTACTCTGTTGCCTCTACTTCACATATTACCTCACTCAGCCTGTGGCATTCCCGGTTGGGCCATCATTCTCTTATTCGATTACATTTATTAGCTTATAGTGGTCATTTAGGTCATGTTTCTAATAAAGATTTTGATTGTATGCATTGTCAGTTGGGCAAGCAAACTGCCTTATCTTTCAATAATAGCACTTCGATTTCCTCTTCACCTTTTGATCTGGTCCATTATGATATTTAGGGTCCATCTCCTACTCCTACTATGGGTGGATCAAAGTATTTTATGATTTTTATTGATGACTATTCCCGATACACTTGACTCTATCTTATGAAAAGTCGCTATGAACTTTCCTCAATTTACCAAACTCAATTCAATCGACCCATTAAAATTTTCCGCACTGACAATGCCATGGAATATAAAGACTCTAATTTTCTATAATTTCTTCACCAACATGGGACTATTTATCACCGCTCTTGTCCCAGAACATCTCAACAGAATGAGAGATCTGAACGCAAACACATAAATATTTTAGATATAGTTCGTGCTCTTCTCATTTCTTCCTCTTGTCCTGAACGTTTGTAGGGCGAAGCTTCCCTCACCAGTGTCTACACCATTAATCGCCTTCCATCTCTTGTCCTCGCCAATCAATCCCCTTATGAAAAATTACATGGAACTTCTCCAAACTACAATCTTCTTAAAGTATTCGGTTGTGTTTGTTGTTGGGGTTGGTGCTCAGAGCGCCAATTCCCGGTTGTATTTCTTTATGAATACCACTGTAAAACGTTATTATTATGAATAATATATGCAGTTTCTATAATATAATGTATCTTTTAATATGGTAAAGACGTAATGACCTTAGAATGACTAGTCATGGTGCAGTTGCAAAAGCGTCGCAACTGACATTGAGTTGTATCATGACGTTGTCATTCTCAGACAGTTCCTAGTCAAGGTTTACATTACTTGGTCAGTATAGTAAACTCATTGAGACCGGTACATGTCGGATACTGGAATATATGATTCCAATGGTTTCTCAATGAACCATAAGTCTTGGAGACTAGTATAGACGTGTAGGTGTTTATAGCGGATAAACATTGAACGACTCACCGAAGATTCTTAATGGATGGTACACCAACGTCAATAAGAATCTTATCGGGTTGAGTAGCACTTGTGATTCTTCGACTTGAGATACCACTGTGGGCGCATGAGACATCTTCCACACTTAGATGGTAGTCACGTCACCGATCTATTTAGATCAGACCTCCGCATGTTCGTTGGGTGTGGATAGATCCTCAGGGTGTCCTGTGTGTATCGAGATAGGATCCGTCAGTTCTGTGTATCACTGCATAAGTAGTCCATATGATTAGCAATCAGATAAAAACCATGTGTCTGTGGTACAATTTAGAAGTTAGTTCTAAATGTTCTTTTTGAGATTGCTAATAGAATAGTCAACTGGATAATCCCTATAGAGATTTGACGTTTACATCTATATCTCTGGGATATATCCGGATACCTGTGATGGAGGAATTATACATTTGCCATGACCTTGACCTGTATGATTCAGCGAGTTTATCTGTGGTCATCATAATTTACGGGTGAATAAATTATGTACACGAAATTGGATTTCATGACGGATATGCCTGAATCTAGAGAGTCTCACTAATGAAATATACTCGTAGAGCACTAGGGCAACATTTATAAATAATACTGATTATTTACTAAGTCGTTTAAAGGTTAAACGCAAAATACATGTGTAGGGACCCGATAGTCATTTCCTTAATTTTTATGTATTTACATTTAATGTTAGATTAATTCAAATACACATTAATTAATTGTCAAATTGAGATATTTGACTAATATCATAAATATATATATGTATTTAATATTTAATGTAAATATAATACATATATTTAATATATTTATATTTAATTAATTAATTAATTAATTAATTAATTGTTAAATGATTAAATTAATTAAAGTATAGATATTTTAAAGTTATGATATTTGTTTTAATGACTAAGTTGCAATTGTTGACTTGGTTGAAAAAATCATTAAAGTGTAATGATCATTTTTAACAAGTTGGCAACTTGATTTTAAATGAAATGAAAAACAAAATATCTTGTATTTTCCTTTAACAAATTTCGGCCAGGGGGCTTTATTGTGCAAGTATATATTGTTTTGTTTCATTTAGGGTTTGATAACCTAATACACTTTGTCAAAAACTCCACTGAAGAAAACAAAAGAAGCTAGAGAGGAAGATAAAGAAAAACAAAGAAAACTTGGAATTTTAGTAAGTTTCTTCAACTTACTATTAGAGAGGAAATTGTTCCTTGTGTTCTAGGCTTCATGCTATGATGTTCTCATGTTATTCTTTTCTTTATTCTTTGTGTTTTTGTTTGATGGAAGTTTGTTGATAGGGTTATGCATGTATAAAATTCAAAGGATGCTTCTAATGTGTTAACAAGCATACTTTTGATAGTTTGAGAAACTTGTTGCTAATCTATAGTTGTTGACCCATTCTTAAATGACCTAGATTTGTTCTATAGTTGTTTCATTGTGGTGAGGCTTGATTTTAATGGAAGAAACATGATTGAAGTGTTAGATTTAACCAATTTGGTCTAATTTGTCCAATTTGAAGAAATTGAAAAATTAGGGTTTAAGACCACTTCCAAATTTGGGGCTTTTCACTTATATTGTGTATTTAGATGTATATATGATACATATTAAATCTTATGTTGATTGGATTTCATTTGGATGTGTTTTGAACATTGAAAATGCAAAATGCACAATTTGGTGCCTAATGGAGGCTTTCGGCCTTATGGCTAAAATTTGGGGTTTTTATTGCTAATTGTATTTTGACATTTGGAACATGTTAAATTCATATTAGAAATGATTTAGAATCATTCAAAATTGTTTTGAACAATTTCGGATTAAAAATAAACAAAATGTTATGTTTAAGGGCAATTCGGTAAATTCACATAAATTTGATTTATTGTGTTTTATTTCATAATTTAACTATTGGGTAATTAAATAAATAAGTTTATTTAATTAATCCGAGAAAAAATTTTGAAATCGGAAAATTTTGATTTTCCACTATTTCGCTGCATTACCGGATTTCCGCTATAAAACCATTTCATTTGTTTCGTTCTTCTTCAACCCCATGAACACACAAAATTAGAACCTCGGGCTCGACTATGCTGTTTCTTGGGTTATGGCATTGAACATAAAGGGTATAGGTGTTGGGATCCCATCTCCAATCGCCTATGTATCTCTCGTCATGTCACATTTTGAGAACATCACATGTTTTCATCTGTTTCCAAATTTCCATCTATCACTTCCTCGCCTTGTATCCTCTTTACAGATAGCACTCTTAATATGTTTCCCGATGAAGACTCTGATGTACCTCCCTCAAATGATCCTTCTACAGTTGATCTCCCACCATCTGCATCGCCTGTCGGATCCCTCACTGCCACATCCGGCTCCTCTTTGTCCTCATTAGGTAATCTTCCGACTCTTCATCATTCTACTAGGGTGACATAAATTCCTATCAAACTTTGGGATTTTCATTATTTTTCTACTACCCTCACTCAATATGAACCGCACTTTTACTCTGAGTCTAGTTCTAACCCTGTTTGGCAACAAGCTATGGCTAAAGAATTACAGGCACTTGAAAAATCTCATACATGAGACTTAGTTGATCTTCTACTAGCAAAATCTGCGATTTGGTGTAAATGGATATATAAAATCAAGACGAAATATGATGGCTCTATTGAACGATATAAGGCTCGTCTTGTTGCCAATGGCTTTTTCATGAATATGAGATTGATTATGAAGAAACTTTTACTCATGTTGCTCGTTTGACTTCCGTTCGCAGTCTTCTAGCTGTAGCCGCCTCTCGACAGTGGACTTTGTTTTAGATGGATGTAAAAAAATATCTTTCTTAATGATGACATCTCTAAAAAGGTTTACATGAAACCTCCATCTGGTTATCCTCATCCTCCTAATAAGGTTTGTAAACTATGTCGGACATTATATGGTCTCAAACAAGCTCCTCGAGCATGGTTTGAGAAATTCAGCACCACTGTTCATACACTTGGGTTCACTTCCAGTGCCTATGGCTCGACACTTTTTATTCAAAAAACTGATCATGGCTCTATTTTGCTTATTCTCTATGTGGATGATATGACTATCACGGGGGATGATTTGCCCAGTATCTCTGAACTTAAGACCTCTCTTTAGCACCATTTTGAGATGAAAGACCTTGGTCATCTCAGTTACTTTCTTGGTCTTAAGGTACTCTCTCATTAGACTGGCTATTATCTATCTCAGGCTAAGTACGCTCTGATTTACTTGCTCGGGCGGGGTTGACTAATAGCAAGACCACCTCTACCCCTCTGGATCCTCGACTTAAACTTGTTGTCTTTGATGGTACCTCTCTTCCTGATGTTACTCTTTACCGTCAGCTTATTGGCAGTTTGGTTTATTTAACAGTTACTCGGCCTGATATTGCCTATGCGGTTCATGTTGTTAGTCAGTTTATGTCTGCCCCCGCTCTGCTCACTATGATATTGTTCTTCATTTACTCCGCTACATCAAGGGAATGATATTTCATGGTCTTCATTTTTCTGATGCTTCCTCTCTTGATCTGCGTGCCTACTCTGATGCTAGTTGGGCTGATGATCCTATTGATTGACGATGTACAACTGGTTTACGCCTCTTCTTAGGAGACTCTCTTATTTCTTGGCGTAGCAAGAAACAGATAGTGGTTTCTCGCTCTAGTACTGAATCTGAATATCGTTCAATTGTTGATGCTACTCAAGAAATCATTTGGTAAGTGTCATTTATATCGTGCATAATGATGTCTATCATGAACGCACGAAACATATTGAAAGTGATTGTCATTTTGTTCGTCACCATATAAGTCAATGCACTATTTGACTTTGTGACATTTCCTCTGCAGAGCAACCTGCTGATCTATTTACTAAGTCTCAGCTTCCAGGGCGCTTTCGCGAATTGGTTTCCAAACTCAAGCTTGCTTCTCTTCCAACAACTTGAGTTTGATGGGGGTGTTAAAGAAATTATTATTTACATTCCTATTATAATTCTATATTCTAGGCAACTTCCATTTTTCATTAATTGTATACATAATTAGATTTTCCCTTCCTATTTTAGTTTACCTGTATTGCCTATATAAAGGTCGTTACACTGTAGTTACATTCAGATTGAAATACAAAGAATATTCAACTCAATTTCTAACATAACCAAATAAGGAAAATTATCATTTTTAGACAAACTAGAAGGATTTTTATTAATTTTAGGCACCCAAATTTTCTCTCTAGAAATGGGTAAATTCACTAATTTTGGATTTTTTTTAAAAAAAAAAAAAAACATTCTTCTCTTGGATAAAAAAAACAACATTTAAGTACCATTAATTTGGTGATTAATACGGATTACCATATAATTGATTGCTTTCTTATTTGATGATCACCATAACAAAGGAAAGAGTCCACTTAAAAGAACAAGAAATTATATGAATTAATGGTGTGTTTACTTGAGACAATAAGAATGGATGAATGAGAATCATTTCCATTAAGATTTTTTATTTTTTAAAATTGAATAAAAATGAGAATGAGAATGAGGTTCATACATGTAAGAGTGGGAATACGAATCATATTCCCATCATCCTCGTAGGATAAATATAATGGGATTGGATTATATAATTACAATTCAAATTAATAAAATTGATATTATTTATTTAAACTTTTATAGTGTCTATTTAGAAGATATCTTGTATAATGAAATTCTTAGAATGACCAAAGAGAGAATGTTGATAAATGAGATACCGGCATTTATAAATATTTTTAGTCATGTGACTATCAACAATACTGACCTCAATAAATCCAGAAAGAACGCCTTCCATGAAATAATCAAGTTGGTTTTCAAATCTCCTAATAAAATTTGTTATCCGGATTTGAGTTTTGATGAGATAAGAGATTAAAATATATTTGAATTTGCCCACAACTTTATCTTTTAAATAAATCCATAAATAATAATATGTTTATGACTATTCACTTGGGGAAGTCAGTAGGATGTAGTAAAGCCATTTAAACAAAACCCTAAATTAATTTTAGTTTTCAATTTTTCCTTCAGTTCACGTTGTCTCTCTAGCTTCTGCATCTCCCTCTAATTTCATGTTAACATTTTCTAATTCCTGATTCTCTTTATAACCAATTCATCTCTCTCATCAAAACTTGTTCCTCCATATTCAAGCTCATCAAAGCCCTCCAAAGTCTAGCTCCCTAACCCATTATCATAACTTGCACTACAAGAATTTCATTTCTTAAAGTCGCCAAATGTCGACCCTAAATCTTTTAGCGTCGAAACAAAGCGACATAGAAAATGAATACTAGAGACTGGTCGATGAAAAGTTTTAGCATCAAAAAATATCCGACGACACTAACTATTTTTGCGTCGCCTATTTGTCATTGCCAAAACCCATAGTAGATGACACATAAAATGTACAATTCTGTGTTGATAAGAAAGGGAGACGCTAAATCTCATTATATTTTAACGATGAACATATGTGGCATCGCTAAATGCCTATTATATTTAGCATCGAAATTTGCCTTGTCGACGCTAAAAAATTTTAGATTTTTTTTTTAAAAAATAAAATATTAATGAAATAAATATGTAATTAATTAAAAAATAAAAAATAAAATTATTATTATTATATATATAAAATAAAAATTTTATTACATTAAAAAATCTTGTAGGATGATCGTTCGAGATAGGTTCTGCATCTCTCGGGTCTGGAGGAACTGTGGAGATCAATCATGTAGCACTGCTCTGAGCAAGCGATCTCTCCATAAACACCCGGAAGCCCGCCATCCCCCATTCGTGCTCTCTCTTCTCATCCTCTAATCGGTTTAGCCGATTTTGAGTCAGCTTCAACTACTCCCTCAAGACAGTGACCTCCTTTAAGGATTCCGACGATCGATAACACTACAAGAATTAGACCATTTAGCGTCGAATTGTTTCGACGCCATAAGTGACGATTTCGACGCAAATTATATTTAGCGTCGAAAAAATTAGACGCAAAAAATGGACGATAAAATGTCGACGAAAACCACTTTTAGCGTCGAAATAATTAAATGCGACGCTAACAAACAGTATTCTGCGTCCAATTTATTTCGACGCTAAAAGTAAAATTTTCGACGCTATATTTTATATTTGGCGACGAAATATATCGACGCAAAAATTCAAACTTTTAGCGTCGAAACCTTTCGACGCTAAAGTATATTAAAAAAGTATTATATGTAAGCTTATAGCGACCATGTTTTTTACTATTAGCGTCTATATTTGTCGACGCTAAAAGTCACCTTTAGCGTCGAAACTAGCTTATAGCGACCATGTTTTTTACTATTAGCGTCGATATTTGTCGACGCTAAAAGTCACCTTTAGCGTCGAAACTAGTCGACGCTAACATATATTTAAAAAGAAATATATTTACGCTTACAGCGGCCATTTTGTATACTATTAGCGTCGAAATATTCGACGCTAAAGTAAATAACTTATTTTTTAAAAAATTAGTAATTTACTTATTTTTTGGTCTAAAATATTTAATTTAGTTGAAAAAAAATGTAATTTTTGACGAAATATTATATTGAAATTTGTTTTAGAAAAAAGAAATATTATATTAAATCTATTTGTTCAAAATGTTTATACAAAACTAAATATAAAATTAATTGCTACTGTGATGGGGGGACGCTCGAGCCCGATGCACCATGACTCATTGAGGCCTCGAACATCTGACGGAAAGCCAGCAGTTGCTGTTCCAACTGCTCCATCTTCTTCTCGTGGTCCATCATCTTCTTCTCGTGGTCCACCGTGACCTGTTGTAGCTTCTCCTTAGTCTGCTGCAGCTCGTCTTTGGTGGTGACTAACTCGTCTCGAAGAGAGACATGTCCGAATTACCATTATTGCGTGCAGATGACGTTGGCTTCTTACGAGTGCCAAGACCAACGTTGTAAGCTGTCTATTCTTGAAAACCATTGCGACAGCTGCTCATCTGGTATGGGGTCGGTCCCTGTCTCCTGAGTTTGATGTTGGAGTTCCATCATTTTGAAGGGGTTTTTAGGGGTAAATCCGGTAACGCAGCGGGGAACGGTGAAAATCATATTTTCAAATTTCAAAACTTTTTCTCGGATTAATTAAATAAACATATTTATTTAATTTTCCAATAATTAAATTATGTAAGAAAATTCAAATAAATCATATTTAAGTGAATTTACCAAATTACCCTTCTTAAGGAATTTTGTCCATTTTAGTCCGAAATTGATCTAATCAATTTTGAATGATTCTAAATCATTTCTAAGATGAACTTAGCATGTTCAAAACAGCAAAATACCATAAGCAACATAAATCCCCAATTTGAGTCCAATGGCCGAATGCCTCCATTTGATGGTCATTGTGTACTTTGTCATTTCATGCTTCAAAACACATCAAGATGTAATCCAATCAACATGAAACTTTATATGCATCATATACACATCCAAATACAGAACATATCCGAAAATCCCCAAATTTGGAATTGGTCATGAACCCTAATTTTTCAATTCATCAAATTGGACAAATTAGACCATATCGGTTAAATCAATGTTTCAATCATCATTTTCCATCCAATACAAGTCTCAACACAATGAAACAACTCAAGATCAGATCTAGGTCATTTAAGAGTGGTTCAACAACTCTAGATTAGCAACATGGTTTCCAAAAACCTTAAAAGAAAGCTTATAACTACAATAGCCACAACCTTCCTTCATTGCACATGCTTCACACTTTACCAAAACTTCCATCAACAAAAACACAAGAAATAAAGAAAGAAATAACCTGAGAACATCATATGATAAAGCCTAGATCCTAAGGAACAATTTCCTTTCTAATAGCAAGTTGGAAAAACTTACTAAAAATCAAGCTTTCTTTGATTTTTTTCTTTCTTTCTCAAGCTTTCCTTCAATTTCTTCAATGGAGTTTTCTTTGCAAAATGACTTAGGTTATGAAATTGTGAAATGAAAATCAATTTATACTTCAAACAATTTGCCTTGGCCGAAATTGGCTTAAAGGAAAAGTAAGAAAATTAATTTCATTTCAATTTCAAGTTAAATTGTAAAATAAATATCTAAAACTAGTTATAAATATTTATAAAGTCAACAATTGCAACTAAGATTAAAAATAATATATCTAAATCATAAAATATTTATATTTCAATTAATTTAATCATTTAACAATTAAATAATTAATTAATTAATTAAATACAAATATATTAAATATATGTATTATATTTACATTAAATATTAAATACATATATACATTTAGTATATTAGTCAAATAACTCATTTTGACTATTAATTAATGTGTATTTAAATTAATCAAGTATTAAATATAAATACACAATAATTAAGGAAATGACTATTAGGTCCTTAAGCATGTACTTTGCGTTTAACCTTTAAACGACTTTTAAATAATCAATATTATTTATTATTGTTGCTCTAGTGCTCTACGAGTTTGTTTCATTATTGAGACTCTCTAGATTCAGGTATATCCGTCACAAAATCCAATTTCGTGTCCATAATCTATCCACCCGTAGATTATGACGATCACGGATAATCTCGCTGAATCATACAGGTCGAGGTCAATGCAAATGTATAATTCCTCCGTCACAGGTATCCGGATATATATCCCAGAGATATAGATGTAAACGTCAAATCTCTATGGGGATTATCCAGTCGACTATTCTATTAGCAATCTCTAAAAGAATGTTTAGAACTAGCTTCTAAACTTTACCACGGGCCCATGGTTTTATCTGATTGCTAATCATATGGACTACCTATGCTCTGGTACACAGAACTGACGGATCCTATCTTGATACACATAGGACACCCTGAGGATCTATCTACACCCAACGAACAGGCGGAGGTCTGATCTAATAGATCGGTGACGTGACTGCCATCTAAGTGTAGAAGATGTCTCATGTGCCTACAATGGCATCTCAAGTCTAAGAATCACAAGTGCTACTCAACCCGAGAAGATTCTTATTGACGCTGGTGTACCATCCATTAAGAATCTTCGGTGAGTCGTTCAGTGTTTATCCGCTATAAACACCTACAGGTCTATACTAGTCTCCAAGACTTATGGTTCATTGAGAAACCATTGGAATCATATATTCCAGTATACGACTTGTACCGGTCTCAACGGGTTTACTATACTGACCAAGTAGTGTAAACCTTGACCAGGAACTGTCTGAGAATGACAACGTCATGATACGACTCAATGTCCGTTGCGACGCTTTTGCAACTGTACCATGACTAATCATTCTGAGGTCATTACGTCTTTACCATATAAAAGAATAGATTATATTATAGAAACTGCATATATTATTCATAATAATAACGTTTTACAGAAGTATTTAACAAAATACAACCGGGAATTGGCGCTCTGAGCACCAACCCCTACAAAATCTCCCACTTGCTCTAGTGCCAATATCGATTGTATCTAATACCCATCGACTCCACGTGTTTATCAAACAACTTCGGAGGTATGGCCTTCGTCAGCGGGTCTGCTACGTTGTCTTCACTCGGCACCTTGCACACGACAATGTCCCCTCGCGACACAATCTCTCGAATGATGTGGTACTTGCGTTCCACATGCTTCGACTTCTGATGCGCCCTCGGTTCCTTTGCTTGCGCAATGGCTCCAGTATTATCACAGTACAACGGAATCGCATTCTCGATGCTTGGGACAACTCCCAATTCTGTGATAAAGTTCTTTATCCACACAGCCTCTTTTGCGGCTTCAGAAGCTGCAATATATTCCGCCTCAGTGGTGGAATCAGCTGTAGATCCCTGTTTGGAACTCTTCCAACATACTGCACCTCCGTTAAGGGTAAAGACAAATCCAGATGTAGACTCTTTCTATCATCCGGATCCGATTGAAAATCGGAGTCTGTATACCCGTTAACCTGCAGTTCGTTTCCTCCATATATTATCAACTTATCCTTAGTACCTTTAAGATACTTTAGGATATGTTTAATGGCCATCCAATGGTCATTACCTGGATTGGACTGATATCTGCTAGTTACGCTAACAGCGAAACTGATATCAGGCCTCGTACATAACATGGCATACATTATGCTACCCAAACACGAAGCATAAGGTTGGTTAGACATTCTAACCTTCTCATCTTCTGTTTGTGGACACATCTTCTTAGAAAGATGAATCCCATGTCTGAACGGTATGTTTGCTGTCTTACAGTTACCAAAACTATACCGTTCCAAGATCTTATCTATGTACGTTGATTGGGATAACCCAATCAGCCTCCTTTGTCTATCTCGATAGAGTTTTATCCCTAAAACATAGGAAGCTTCTCCCAGGTCCTTCATGGAGAAATTCTTACAGAGATATGCTTTAACGCTTTGTAACATTCCTAAATCATTCCCAATGATTAGGATGTCATCAACATACAGGACTAAAAATACGACCATGCTCCCACTGGCCTTCTGATACACACAGGATTCTTCCGAATTCTTAAGAAAACCAGACGATCTGATAATCTCGTCAAATCGAAGATTCCAACTTCGTGAAGCTTGTTTAAGTCCATAAATGGACTTCTTAAGCTTACAAACCATACCCGAGGTTTGGCTGGATGTGAAACCTTCCGGCTGTTCCATATAGATTTCTTCATCAAGAAACCCATTTAGAAAAGCCGTTTTGACATCCATTTGCCAAATCTCGTAGTCATGATACGCAGCTATAGAAAGCAAAATCCGGATAGACTTAAGCATTGCTACCGGCGAAAAAGTTTCATCGTAGTCGACGCCAGGTCGCTGCGTGTTGTAACTTTTGCTACCAGTCGGGCCTTGTAAGTTTCAACCTTACCGTCAGGCCCGCGCTTCCTCTTGTAAACCCATTTACAACCGATAGGAACAATTCCTTCGGGAAGCGGAATCAAGTCCCAAACTTGATTTTCATGCATTGAGTCTATCTCGGATTTCATGGCACTTTGCCATTTCACGGAGTCGATGTCCAACATCGATTCTCTATAGGTGAAAGGATCGGTCTCTTCAACTAAGAGAACATCCAGACTCTTTTCTTGTATCAAATACAAGCGTTCAGGAGGTCTAGATACCCTTTCCGACCTACGGAGTGTGTGTGTTGAAGGTCCTTCATCTACTTGAACTTCAGGTTCCTCCGTTAGTTCGTTGTTTTCAGGTTGGACTTCATCAAGTTCACCCTTCTATGATCACTACCTTCTGACAAAAATTCTACTTCTAGAAATTTTGCGAAGCGAGCTACGAAGACATTTCGATGCTCGGTATCATAGAACAGATATCCCCTCGTATTGAGGGATATCCAACAAACCTAAACTTTTGCCCTCGAGGCGAAAGCTTACTTTGCTGAGTCACCCTGACATAGGCAGGACAACCCCAAACCTTAATATAATTAAGATTCGGTCTCCTACCGAACCATATCTCATACGGTGTCGTAGGAACAGCCTTTGAAGGAATCTTATTCAAAAGATGTGCGGCTGTTAAGAGACAGTAACCCCATAAGTAATAGGGCAAATCTGTGAAACTCAACATCGATCGGACCATATCCAATAAAGTCCGATTTCTCCTCTCAGATACTCCATTGTGCTGTGGTGTACCTGGAGGAGTATATTGAGCGAGAATCCCATTCTCCTTCATATAATCCATGAACTCACCACTCATATATTCGCCGCCTCGATCTGATCGAAGGCATTTAATATATTTACCAGTCTGTTTTTCTACTTCATTTCGGAACTCTTTGAACTTTTCAAAGGTTTCCGATTTATGTCGCATCAAATACACATAACCGTACCGTGATAAATCATCGGTAAAGGTAACGAAGTACGAATAACCACTGTGAGCAGTTTGACTTAGTGGACCACATACATCAGAATGTACGAGTTCCAGTAAGTTTGTGGCTCGGTGTCCAACACCAGAAAATGGGGCTTTGGTCATTTTACCCTGAATACAGGATTCACAAGTTGGATAGGATTCAATGGTAAGATCTGATATCAAACCATTCCTAACCAATTGGGTAAGGCGTTTAACGCCATGTGACCAAGTCTCATATGCCAAAGTTCAGTATTATTAATTACAGGTAATCTACGTTTATTAACTCCAGTATTTAATATATCTTTTGAAGTTTGCAATGTATAATGACCATGCTGGTTTGGACAACAAAGGATCTGAATATTATTTCTATCATATAAATATAAAGAACTATTCTTAATATTAATACAAAAGCCTTCTGTATCCAATACAAAAAGTGATATAATATTTGCAACACATCCAGGTACAAAGTAACAGTCATATAACAAAAGTGTCCCATTCAGTAATGAGATCTCGCATACTCCCACTGCAACTGCATCCAAAGAGTCTCCACTCCCGAACCGCAACTGCATCTCCCCTGGCTTCAGCCTCCTACTTTCCTTCAGCACCTGCAACGAATTGCAAATGTGAATGGGACAAGCAGAATCTAAAATCCAGCTGGATGTAACGGCTTCACAAGCCAAAGATAAATCAATAACTGGAAAAATAAAAGTACCTGATGTAGATGCTCTGTCTCTCCTCATCTGGGCAATGTAATCTGGACAGTTCTCTTCCAGTGCCCGACCTTGCCGCAGTGGTGGCATTTGTCTTCAGAAGCCCTTTGGGCTTAGCTATCTTCGCCTGCTGTGGAGGACCGAAGGCCTTTTTCTTCTTCCCTTTCTTCTTCTTTCCCTTGGACCATCCTTGGGAGAAGCCGAAAGAGAAGTAGATCTAGGTGGGCGAGTCGGTACTCCCTTCTTCAGATCCTCTTCTGCCGTGAGCAACATCCTATGTAGCTCCTGGTAGGTGCAGACTGTCCCGTGCATGTTGAAGTACATCACAAACTGGCGGAATGAAGCTGGCAGAGAACCAAGAATGACACTCCTACCGAGAATGTCATTCAGGATGAGATTATGTTGCCTCAATTGATCGATCAAATCGATCATTGAAGAACATGTGGGCTAACACTTTGCCCCTCATCCAGACGCGCATGGAACAGTTCCATGGCGACCTTGTGAACAATAACTTGTTCTTGGTTCTCGAACGATTGTCTTAATCGCGTTATCATACTATAGGAATCTGATGTTCCATAGTATTGTTGCTTGAGTTTCGGAGAGAGCGAACTAAGGATGTATGATTTAACCCTTAAATCATCATCTTCCAAGCTTCAAAAACTTGGCGTTCCTCCTCCGAAGCATCCTCACCCACTGCAAGGGGTAAAGGACCCTCAAGAACATAACCCAACTTTTCGGAATCGAGGACAATCCTCAAATCCAATTCCCAGTCTGCAAAGTTCTCAGCGCCTTTAGTTTGTTCGCATCAAGCATACGCGCAAACTGATTTGTGGATTGTACCGCCATCGCAATCTATCATATAGATCACGAAAAACGGTTAGCAGAAATAAAGCAGTTTCATATAATATCAAAAGCATAAACTAGATCATGGATTTTTAATCTAATATGCCCCTCCCACTAAATCATGCAATACTGTAATCCCAAAACAGAATACAATATTTAATAATTAAATTAAATACTAATAGTGAAAGGTGGATCCCGTGAATATATTTCAGCTCACAGCAGAGGCACGGTCTCGCCTACGTATATTCATCAGGTAGACAACTCATTTGTCAATCACTCAATAGTGACTCCTAAATATTCGGTCCTGGCCGTTTCTCGTTGTCGCTGCGAAGGCAGGCCCACAAGGAGACGTACCAAGGTTAAACTCGTCAATGATAAACTCAAGTTACTTACGTAATCCTGACAGCTAGGGCACGTTCAGAATTCCGCTTTTACTTGAATTTACCTAGTATCTGATATACATCGGTATAAATAAATCTCTTATCGGCTACATCCTCACAGCAGAGGCACGGTCTCGGATGTAGTCACAAAGAAGTATTCATAAACCGTATTGACAAGACGGACCATATAACATGCATCAAATACATAATTACATTCAAACCTTATTAATTAGGGATTTTCCGCTAAGTGTCATACACCCTAAATCTAACCCATTTAGATTCCTAATAAGCATGCATAAAGTCAAGAAAACATGATTAAACATTGATTCAACAAGGCTAATCATTTTAGGTGGCCTAGAATCAGACTCGCTCTGATACCATTTTGAAGGGGTTTTTAGGGGTAATCCGGTAACGCAGCGGAAACGGTGAAAATCATATTTTCAGATTTCAAAACTTTTTCTCGGATTAATTAAATAAACATATTTATTTAATTTTCCAATAATCAAATTATGAAATAAAATTCAATAAAATCATTTTAAGTGAATTTACCAAATTACCCTTCTTAAGGAATTTTGTCCATTTTAGTCCGAAATTGATCTAATCAATTTTGAATGATTCTAAATCATTTCTAAGATGAACTTAGCATGTTCAAAACATCAAAACACCATAAGCAACATAAATCCCCAATTTGAGTCCAATGGCCGAATGCCTCCATTTGGTGCCATTTGTGTACTTTGTCATTTCATGCTTCAAAACACATCAAGATGTAATCCAATCAACATGAAACTTTATATGCATCATATACACATCCAAATACCAACATATCCGAAAATCCCCAAATTTGGAATTGGTCATGAACCCTAATTTTTCAATTTCTTCATCAAATTGGACAAATTAGACCATATCGGTTAAATCAATTGTTTCAATCATCATTCTTCCATCCAATACAAGTCTCAACACAATGAAACAACTCAAGATCAAATCTAGGTCATTTAAGAGTGGTTCAACAACTCTAGATTAGCAACATGGTTTCAAAAACCTTAAAAGAAAGCTTATAACTACAATAGCCACAACTTCCTTCATTGCACATGCTCACACTTACCAAAACTTCCATCAACAAAAACCACAAGAAATAAAGAAAGAAATAACCTGAGAACATCATATGTTAAAGCCTAGATCCTAAGGAACAATTTCCTTTCTAATAGCAAGTTGGAAAAACTTACTAAAAATCAAGCTTTCTTTGATTTTTTTCTTTCTTTCTCAAGCTTCCTTCAATTTCTTCAATGGAGTTTTCTTTGCAAAGTGTATTAGGTTATGAAATTTGTGAAATGAAAATCAATTATACTTCAAACAATTTGCCTTGGCCGAAATTGGCTTAAGGCAAAGTAAGAAAAAAATTCATTTCATTTCAATTTCAAGTTAATTTGTAAAATAAATATCTAAAACTAGTTTTTATAGATATTTATTAAAGTCAACAATTGCAACTAAATTAAAAATAATATATCTAAATCATAAAATATTATATTTTAATTAATTTAATCATTTAACAATTAAATAATTAATTAATTAATTAAATACAAATATATTAAATATATGTATAATATTTACATTAATATTAAAAACATATATTCATTTAGGATATTAGTCAAATAACTCATTTTGACTATTAATTAATGTGTATTTAAATTAATCAAGTATTAAATGTAAATACACAATAATTAGGAAATGACTATTAGGTCCTTTAGCATGTACTTTGCGTTTAACCTTTAAACGACTTTATAAATAATCAATATTATTTATTATTGTTGCTCTAGTGCTCTACGAGTATGTTTCATTATTGAGACTCTCTAGATTCAGGTATATCCGTCACGAAATCCAATTTCGTGTCCATAATCTATCCACCCGTAGATTATGACGATCACGGATAATCTCGCTGAATCATACAGGTCGAGGTCATGCAAATGTATAATTCCTCCGTCACAGGTATCCGGATAAATCCCAGAGATATAGATGTAAACGTCAAATCTCTATGGGGATTATCCAGTCGACTATTCTATTAGCAATCTCTAAAAGAATGTTTAGAACTAGCTTCTAAACTTTACCACGGGCCCATGGTTTTATCTGATTGCTAATCATATGGACTACCTATGCTCTGGTACACAGAACTGACGGATCCTATCTTGATACACATAGGACACCCTGAGGATCTATCTACACCCAACGAACAGGCGGAGGTCTGATCTAATAGATCGGTGACGTGACTGCCATCTAAGTGTAGAAGATGTCTCATGTGCCACAATGGCATCTCAAGTCTAAGAATCACAAGTGCTACTCAACCCGAGAAGATTCTTATTGACGCTGGTGTACCATCCATTAAGAATCTTCGGTGAGTCGTTCAGTGTTTATCCGCTATAAACACCTACACGTCTATACTAGTCTCCAAGACTTATGGTTCATTGAGAAACCATTGGAATCATATATTCCAGTATACGACATGTACCGGTCTCAACGGGTTACTATACTGACCAAGTAGTGTAAACCTTGACCAGGAACTGTCTGAGAATGACAACGTCATGATACGACTCAATGTCCGTTGCGACGCTTTTGCAACTGTACCATGACTAATCATTCTGAGGTCATTACGTCTTTACCATATAAAAGAATAGATTATATTATAGAAACTGCATATATTATTCATAATAACAATGTTTTACAGAAGTATTTAACAAAATACAACCGGGAATTGGCGCTCTGAGCACCAACCCCTACACATTTCGTTTGTTTCAAAAATAAGTTAATATTAGAATTTGAGAAAAAAATTTAACATAATATATTTAATTATTTTATTTTAAAAAAACTGAAACTTACATAGCAGCGTTCGGCTTCTCATTTATCCATTATTCTGTCATTGTAATGCGTCACACGGAAAAAATCTGGAAATGATTGCATTCACATGTGCTACTCTGTTATAAACATAAAATAAATTCAATATTATTCCAGATAGTAAAAACAATTAACTGTTAAATTTTACGTTAGGATATATTTACCTCAGAATGTTCGGCACGATGTTGGATAAATGGCTTCGAACCTCCACGGTGGTTTAAACGCAAGTGACTTCGATTTTCCGCATTTGCGTGACATTTATCCTGTATTCACGAACACTGTAAGTACCGAAAACAAAGACAATTATAAATTTCCGTTTATTTCAAAATTTACCTCGTGTTTTTGCTCGACCAAAGCTCACATAAAAATGTCCAGTCTGTTCCTCTATAAAATCAGGTTTGTGTTGTGGAGCATTTGAAGGTCCATGTTCGTCGAATATTGGTTTCAAGACTTTTGTTCTATAATCTTTATAACTTTTCCCCATGTGGTAGTCAATATATTGTGGACATTCACTTGGGTCAGATCGAAGTCGAACCATTCCTACATGAAAATTTGAGTAACTCTAAGTATATAAAATAAAAATGTTAAATAACAAACAATATCGAAAACTTACAAGTAGCGAACGGAATAGCGGTTCAGTTTCGTCTCCCACGGTATCTTTCTCCAAGATACGTAGTTTTGGGGAGCTTCATATCGAGCTGTAGCTCCTATGGCTGTATTAAACGCTGAATTATGTTGTCCGACTTGAGTGTGTCCATCATCTGATATCTCTATCCGGATACGACCGTGAGCCTTAACGTACTTAGCCAACCCCAGGCCACGGGTGCGTCCTCGACCCTTCACTGTACTGGACTCACCTGTGCTAGCAGAGAAATCACCAGGGCCAGTTGCCCTTGCTGATGTAGATGGAGTCGCGGTAGCCCGTTTGCGATTGCCCGGTGCCATCTGCAAAAACCCGTCGCATTAGCGTCATCAAATTCCAAAATTCTTATACATATACATACATATCCATACAAGTCAATACAACTTAACAAAAGCGCTTATAACATCGAATGCTCACTTTCGTTTTCAAATTCATTCATTCATTTCACATATGCATTGATTATCCATATAATCTACGAGTTCCATCATACACGTACATACACACAGTCACACAATCAATGGGATACATATAACCAACCACGAAGCACACAATCACACGACTTCTCATGCACACGTTCGTATGGCGTTCTCTAACGCGTTCGAACGGACCAATTCCAGTGAGCTCACGTTCGTGTGGCGTTCTCAAACGCGTTCGAACGGACCAATTCCAGTGAGCAAGCGTTCGTATGGCGTTCTCTAACGCGTTCGAACGGACCAATTCCAGTGAGTTCACGTTCGTATGTCGTTTTCTAACGCGTTCGAACTTAAAGTGGGTGTTCGAACATATTAAAGAACGACATACGAACGTGAACTCACTGGAATTGGTCCGTTCGAACGCGGTCGAGAACGCCTACGAACGCTTGCTCACTGGAATTGGTCCGTTCGAACGCGTTTGAGAACGCCACACGAACGTGAGCTCACTGGAATTCAAACTTATCAAACAGTTATAATTAACCAAGAGGGCACAAATTCAAACTTAACATTATATAAATATTAACCAAAGATGATGATGATTTTGAAGACGAACAGCAGCATTTGCTGCTGTTCTTGGGCAAGAACAGCAGCAAATTGCTGTTCTGGGCAAGAACAGCAGCAATGCTGCTGTTCTTGCCCAGAATCATCATCATCATCATCATCATCATTTCATCAAAAATCATCATCAATTTCATCAAAAAATAATTCATCAATCATCATAATAATATCATCAAACTCATCCTCAAATTCATCAAATTCATCCTCATAAACAATTTTAAATCAACAAAGGAGACTTACCTGTTGATTTCCTTCGTTCGTCACTGTTGGAGAATGAGAATGTTTTGCTTCTGAGCCGAGGAAGAAGAGAAGCAGTGGTTTAGGGATTTAAAGGACATTTAGCGTCGAAATAATTGACTTTTAGCGTCGCAGTACTTCGACGCTATTGTTAGGCGGGTTATTGAAAAATTAGGGTTTTTTTTCCGGAAATTTAATTTTTAATTAGCGTCGACATACTATATTCGACGCTAAAGTAGAGACATATAGCGTCGAAATACTGTATTCGACGCGAAATTAAAGACATATAGCGTCGACATAAAATGGCGACGCTAAATGTAAGACATATAGCGTCGAATATAGTATTTCGACGCTACATAAAAATTAAATTTCCCGGAAAAAAACCCTAATTTTTCAATAACCCGCCTAACAATTAGCGTCGAAGTAATTGACATTTAGCGTCGATTACTTCGACGCTAAATGTCCTTTACATCCCTGCAACCAGTGCTTCTCTTCTTCCTCGGCTCAGAGAAACAAAAAACTCATTCTACATAGTTATCTTCTAAAGAGTAATTAAAATCAACAACCATACATTAATCCATAAAATTATTCATCCATCACAAAATACTGTAACTTCATAATTAATCACTATTATCGTCGGTATTTGAGGATTCGTGACTGGAATCGAAGTCATCTTCAGTGTCAAATTGTTCTTCACTTGCTACTTCAACGCTCACTTCAGAATGAGGAATTAGCTCAACGTCTGTACTAGATCGAGTTAATGTTATATTTTCAGGAACGTTGACAGTTGGTCCAACAAATATCTGTTCAGGAACTTCAAAATTGCCGGAGACTTCTTGTGTTTCATCTGATATGTCAACTCTATCTTTCTCCTGCGTGTCCCAAATGGCCCTATGTTGTAACTTTTCTACCACCATCCATCCAGTTCCTAACTTAGGATCAGGTATATATATCACTGAACGTGCTTGCGTACAAAAAATGTATGGATCATTCTTGTACCAACAACGTTGAACATTAATTGACGTGAGATGATTACTAACTTGAATTCTCCTCTTCTGGCATTAGTGTCAAACCACTTACATTGGAATAGCACAGTATGTCGTCTGGGTCGATATATGAACTCAATGACCGATTGCAATACGCCGTAGAAGTCAATTACATCTGAGCCGTGTTCTCCTTGGACTACAATTCCAGAATTGAGTCACATGATTAACATCTCGCTGTTCGGTATGAAATCTAACTCCGTTGACAATACATCCACTGTACTCATACGCCTGCATTTGAGGCCCATAAGCCAAAGAAACCAACGATGATTGCGAGTCCAATTGACCATTTTCCACTTGATTAATAATCTGACAATGAAATATATGTGTTAATATAACAAACTGAAATGTCTAATGTTAGGATCAAAATAAATATAATATTATAACTTACAGTTGTCTCAAACCATTTAGGAAATTCTTTTTTGTGGGTTTCATCAACATTATGGTCACCAGCAATTTGTAGCATTGTTAGATGTTGCCTACAATAAATAATTATCACGGTTAATGTATGGAAAAAATTCAGTAATGATGCACCAGAAAAACTTACGTTAAATACGGTTGCACTTCATCACAATTACTCAATATAAACCAATGCGCACGTTGAACTTCCTGACGGGTTAGTAATTTGACACCTACTGCCCCAAATGGTCTGTAATTTTGACGGAACACTGTGATCTCTTGGCTATTACTTGCATCTCCATCATAGTTTCGTGGCCGACGATTGAAATGAGTTTCAATATTCTGCATGTACATCGAACAAAATGTTATTGCTTCATTTATTATAACAGCTTCAGCTATTGAACCTTCAGGTCGTGCCTTGTTTTTGACATATTGTTTGTAATCTCCCAAAGCTCTGCAGATATGACAACAAGTTTGCATTTGTACACTAAATTATATGCAAATAAAAACGGTTACAAATTTTCTTATATAAAACTGTATATATATATATATATAGTACCTCTCAATGGGATACATCCATCTGTAATGGACAGGACCTCCCTTTCTAGCTTCATCCGGTAAATGCACAGCCAGATGTACCATGACATCAAAGAAAGCGGGTGGCAAAATTCGCTCCAGCTTGCATAGGATTATCACGATTCCTCGCTCAAGGTCGTCAATAACAGATGTGCTTAATGTCCTCTGACACAATTGTTTAAAGAAGCCACATAGATCAAGTACGGCGTCGCATACATTCGGGGGGAGATAAGGTCGAATGCCAACAGGAAGGAGAATCTCGAGCAGCACATGACAATCGTGACTCTTTAATCCCGTTATTGTATCATCTCTGACCCAACGCCCAATATTGGATGCATAATTATCAGGGAATTTAACCATTTTCAGCCAATCACAGAATGATTTTCTCTCCGATTGATTGAGCACATAACTAGCAGGAGGCTTAATAAAACCTCGAGAGGAGTCTTGTAAATGCAATTCACTGCGAATTCTAAGATCTTGTAGGTCCAATCTAGCATTTACAGTGTCTTTTGTCTTACCCGGAATATTGAATAGTGTACCCACTAAACTCTCACAAATATTTTTCTCTATATGCATTACATCCAAATTATGTCGCAAACTCAGAGTCCCCCAATATTCTAACTCAAAGAAAATACTTTTTCCTGTCCAATTCAACTCTTCAGGTAACCGTTTTCGATTTTTATCTCTATTATTAGGATGTTTACCTGGTGTGCTGTCTTTGAGCTGTTGATGTTGGCAAAGTATGTCAAATGCAGACAATCGACTGGGCTTACTCTGAGGTTCATGTTGCCCGTTAAATAATTTACTCCTCCGCCAAGGATGACTCGACTCAAGAAATCTCATGTGCCCCGTGTATCCGATTTTATTCCGTAATCGTTGCGAAGGTGTATGATCCGCACAAACTGGACATGCCATGTATCCCTTAGTGCTCCATCCAGATAATGAACCATAGGCTGGAAAATCATTAATGGTCCATAATAATGCGGCATGCATCTGAAAATACTGCTCTGAAGCTGCATCATAGGTATGCACACCCACATTCCATAATGTGTTTGTAACTCCTCGATCAATGGTCTCAGGTAAATATTTATATCTTTACCAGGTGAACGTGGACCAGGGATAAGCAATGACATAAACATGAACGGATCCTTCATACATTTCCATGGAGGTAAGTTATATGGAATGACAATAACGGGCCAGATGCTATAAGAGTTGTACATATTCCCAAATGGGTTAAAACCATCAGAGGCAAGACCTAACCTGACATTACGGGGGTCCTCAGCGAAACGGGGGTACATGTCATCAAATTCCTTCCATTCGGTTCCGTCCGCAGATGTCTAAGTATGCCCTCCGCACCGATCCTCTTTTCATGATGCCACATCATATCAGTCGCTGTGTGTCGTGACATGAACAATCTCTGCAGCCTGGGCGTTAAAGGGAAATATCGCAATATCTTTTGAGGCACTTTCTTCCCCATACCACGGACTTTGTACCGACTTTCACCACATATCGGACAATGTTCAAGTGATTCATACTCGGCACGAAATAATACACAATCAAACTTACAAGCATGAATGGATTCATACCCCATTCCCAGATCACGCAACATTTTCTTTGCCTCGTAGTACGACTTAGGCAATTCGCTTCCAACCGGTAACATTTGGGCCAGTAACTCTAACATCATATCGACTTTTGTTGGTCATTCTGTTGATCACTTTAATGTGTAATAATTTCACAACGAAATTCAAGATCGACATTCCAGCACCTTCGAATGGAATTTTTTTTGCCTCATCAAGTAGCTCACTAAATAAGTTTTGATCATTTCCACTTAACACTGGCATGTCGCCACTAACACTATGACCAAGTTGTGGACCTTGTAAGTCATGCAAAATATCGGCGATATCATCGTTTGCAGGTTGATTGTAACTACTGCTCCCTTCGCCGACATCAAAAAACCGTGACTGAGAATGATACTGCTCACCGTGATAAATCCACGTACGGTAAGTGGGTGATATTCCTGGCATGTATAAATGATTATGAACTTCATCTAACCGCTTCCTTTTCCTATTCAAACAATTTGCACATGGACAACGAACACGACCTTCTGCATCAATGTGTTGCTTTTGCGACTTCCATAAACTCAGACACTCCATTACGATATTCAACACTCAATCTATCCAGAGAGCTCATCCAATTTCTATCCATTTCAGCAGAATACCTAATATATAATATAATTATTAGATATCATTTTACATTGGAATCAACATTACTAATTCAGTAATACTAATTTAAGCATATATATATATATATATATATATATATATATATATATATATATATATATTTGGTTGATAAATTAATTAAATAGTTACAGAAAAATTCTATTTTGTTAATTAATATACTTACTCTACATATATGAATCATAAATCACTAACAAACAGCATATAAAAACATATAAACAACATATATAATCATATTAAAATTGAAAATAATAAAGAAATATGAAAGAAGATTTACCTTTTCGGAAATTGATTACAATTTTATTGAAAATTTTTAGGAGAGATGTGAGGCTGTAGAGGAGAAATTCTGGATTTCAGAGAGGATTTTTACGAAGAGAATGAAGAAAAAACAGAGGGGGAGAAGGGGTGGCGACCTTCTGTATTTTAATCTATATTTAGCGTCGAATACTAAATTCGACGCTAATTGTTGCCGTTTTTAGCGTCGAAACGGTTTTTTGCGACGCTAAATGTTCCATTTTTAGCGTCGAAACCGTTTTTTCGACGCTAAATATAAAACATTAGCGTCGGATTTAATTTAGACGCGAAAGAATCAAGGATCTGTCGGTGGAAGCCTCATAACTATTTAGCGTCGAATATTTGTTCGACGCTAAAAGTATTATTTTTGGCGTCGAATATTCAAAATCGACGCTAATTGTATACGTTTTTAGCGTCGCAACTGTTTTGTCGACGCTAAATATCAAAAATATAGCGTCGAAGTAAATTTAGACGCGAAAAAATCAAGGACTGTCGGTGGAAGCTTCATAACTCTTTAGCGTCGAAATAATTTCGACGCTAAAAGTACAATTTTTAGCGTCGATTATTCACATTCGACTCTAATTGTTGCCGTTTTTAGCGTCGAATTTAATTTAGACGCGAAAGAGTCAAGGATTTGCCGGTGGAAACTTCATACACCTTTAGCGACGATATATGTTCGACGCTAAAATTATATTATTGGCGTCGACCATGTGTTTCGACGCTAAAAGTGTAATATCTGGCACCAAAAATTATTGCAATAATATAATTATTCAGCGTCGAATATTTGTCGACGCTAAAGTTCTGTTTTTAGCGTCGAAATATGTTTCGACGCCAAAACATTAATATTTTGCGTCGAAGTTTTTTTCCGTCGCTAAAAATATGACATATAGCGTCGAAACTAATATTCGACGCTAAAAGTTAGTTTTGGCGTCGCATAATGTTTCGACGCTAAATATTTGGACGCTAAAAGCCATAATTCTTGTAGTGTAAGTATCCCATGTCGCCTTCCGATGAATGCCAAGCCCGACATTATAAGAGGTGGTGTTATGGAACACCTGACGCAAAAGCACCTCATCAGCCAAAGGTTGATTACCCTGCGTGAGGTTAAGTGTTTGGATGTTCACATGTGTTCCTATATTTTAAGACTCTATGTTAGTGGAAAATTATAAAATTTTACATAATTTATGTAATTGAACACTTACATAGCATTTTCGGTCGACATCATTCACCTAACCTTTATTTGGAGTGCAGTGGGTGACTTGGAAAAAATCCAACTTCAGGAGGGGCTGCAACACTGCTCCCGTGCTACTATATTGCAGGTGAAAAATATTAATTAGTAATTAAACATTGTTAAAATACAGTTAAAGTAAACATATATCCACTTATCTCAGAGAGTTCCTCGCGATACGTGGAAAATGACTTCGAGTCTCCAGCATGGTTGAACCACAGATTATGTCGGTTTACCTTGTTCTGCTAATAAATTTTCTATAAAAAATAAGTTAGTCGCTATTTTATTTCAAAATGACTGAAAAATGAAATATTATGAAAAATTAAAACTGACCGCGTAGTCATCTGAAGCCCACATGAAACAAATATACCCTCAATCCTCCTCACTGATGCCATGCGGCCGATGGGCCACAACATTACCCGCACCAAGCTCGTCAAAAATGGGCTTGAGTTTCTTCATATGATAGTTCGAATATGTCTTACTCATGCAGTGATCAACGTATTTGACCATATTCGGAGCAGTCAAGTCAACGTTGAACTACTCCTGCACAAAAAAACACAATAGTTAAAGTCTTCATTTAAAAAAAATAAAAGACAATTTATCAAAAAGATAAATGTGATATTTTACAAACAAATCAACTAATTTTAATTTTCAAGTCTCATATAATCAATTTTTATGACAACTTTTCGCATAAAAATTCACCTTTATATCTTCTATTATAATTATAACACAAAACAAATGAAATAAGTAAATAAAAATTTTTTTATTAGGAACCAAAAATTAAAAATCTTTATTATCGTTCTCATTCTTTTAAATAAATTAATTAATTAATTGTCACGACCCCTCCCTAGAGCGGGCCCAACCCCAGAAAGAGGTTCGCATACTTCTTTAACTCGAGCATTCTATATGTCATACAAGTCAAATAAATATGCACAAATAGTAATTTCATAAATTTTACAAGTCACTGAATATCTCTCCAATATTATGGTTTACAACACAAATATTAAAAATATACAAATGATGACTTAAATGTATGGACCAATTGAAAGAAAATAAATGTGGCACGTGGATCAAATTCTGGTACTGCTACTGCTGTGCTGGCGGACTACCTGGAATGTTTGGGAAAATGGGAGTGAGCTTAAAGAGCTCAGTAAGTAAAACACTCATACTCTCAACATGACCTCACCAACAAAATATGGATATATATGAAAATAACATACACTATAATATCATCTCAAGCAATCATCCCACAACTATACAAGCATCCATCAAACATGGTTGCTAATCTAGGCCCAGTATAATAGTGGATTGAAATCAATGGGAGAGTCTCTCTCATACTCCCAAGGTTTCCCACCATATTATCTCGCAAAATATGTGTGTATGGGTTAAAACCAATGGGAAAGTCCATCTCATACTCCAAAGGTTTTTCACCATATTATCCCACAAAATATCTCATCATATCTTCGGCCACTATTATACAAAACCCGATAGCATGACATAACAGCACACATCATCCAATGCAATCACATCTCATATTCAATCCATCAATCTCATCTCAACAATCATGAATACATAATTCTCATGTTTTCAATAACTCAATATAATATCTCCACAAATATATATATATATATATATATATATATATACCAATATATATATCTATATATATGGACTTTCACAACAACCATCAATCAAAAAATAATTATGTTAAGTGAATCATTGTGCATTGTACTTACCTCTATCCACGCAAAAATCCTTAATATATTTATATCTTCGCTAAGAACCTGAAAAATGTAAAATTATGATCAGGTCCCTCAATTTTTCCAAAATTACGATTTTACCCTAAACTTTTCTAATATGTCCATATAGTCCTAAAACTCTTAAATATTACTTATTAACCCCTGAAAACCAGAATTTACATAATTATCCTATTAATCATGCAAATATACAATTAAGTCCAACATTTTCAAATTCTATCTTTTACACCCCCAAGAAGATAATAATCACGTATCAAGCTCCAACGACCTCCAAATCTCACAAAGAAGGAGTCGCTGGTCAGCAAACGTCTCAAGGATCATGGTGATGGTGGTCGTAGGGGGTTGAAATATGGCAGTTATCGACGATCGGTTAAACACTGATAACTACCATATTTTGTTCATTTCTCAACAACTGAAGGTCCAATTTGGGCAAACGAAGTGTCCAACTTGTGTATCTCAACGAGGTAAATATTCTGGTCCGGGAGGTGTCGAACAAGCACGATGGCGTGTGGAGCACGTGGCGACGGCAGTAGGCGGCGTATGGGGCACGTGAAGGCGCGTGGCTTGGAATCTCAGCGGCGGTCGTGCGGCGTTGGATTCATCTCATCGAGGGAATTCTCCAGATGTGGTCATTTGCCGGAAATGGAGATCAGACGACATTAAAAAGTCTCTATCTCTCTCTATCCATAAATTTTACCTCTCTAGGAAAACTCCCTAAATTGCTCTCGGTTTCTCTCTCTAAAACTCTCTAAAATTACTCACAATGCTCTCTGTAAATTCTTCAAGGCAGCCTAACTCTCTCAACTTAAATGGAATTTAAAATAAAACAAAGGTTTGATGAATGACATTAGTTGTTAGTAGGGTTATGGGGTATGTGTGTTTGTTTATTTTTATTTGGAGACATGATAAGTGATGATAATATGAGTGTGTTGGAGGTTAAAAACAAAAAGACAATCATCACAACAGCTCCGGGTATTTCTCTCTCATATCATGTACCACTTCCCAAGTTGCCTCATGAATATGATAATTAGACCATATGACCTTCACAAGAGGAATACATCTGGATCTCAACTCTTGAACCTTTCTATCCACGATCATCATAGGCTTTTCTTCATAAGTCAGGTTATCGCTCAACTCCACCGGTTGACTCTCCAAAATGTGAGAAGGGTCTGCTACTATCAACATGACCTCACCAACAAAATAGAGAAATATATAAGTATATATATAATATAATATATGAAAATAACATATACTATAATATCATCTCAAGCAATCATCACATAACTATACAAAAATTATCAAACATGGTTGCTAATTCGGGCCCAGTATACTAGTGGATTGAAATCAATGGGAGAGTCTTTCTCAAACTCCTAAGGTTTCCTACCATATTATCCCGCAAAATATGTGTGTGGGGGTTAAAACCAATGGAAAAATCTCTCTCATACTCCCAAGGTTTTTCACCATATAATCCCGTTAAATATCTAATCACATCTCATCTCATCTCCAGCCACTATTAAACAAAACCCGACAGCATGACATAACCGCACACACCATCTAATACAATTACATCTCATATTCAATCCATCAATCTCATCTCAACAATCATGAATTCATAATTATCATGTTTTCAATAACTTAATATAATATCTCCATAAATTTATATATATATATATACATATATAAATTAGAATTATACCAATATATATATATATAGACTTTCACAAATATCATCAATCAACAAATAATTACGTTAAGCGAATCATCATGCAATGTATTTACCTCTATACACACAAAAGTCCTTAATATGTCTATATCCTCACTAAGAATCTGGAAAAATATAAAATTACGATCAGGTCCCTCAATTTTTCCAAATTTATGATTTTACCCTAAACTTTTCTAATATATCCATATAGTCCTAAAACCCTTAAATATTACTTATTAACCCCCTGAAAATCAGAATTTATAGAATTACCCTATTAATCATGCAAATATATAATTAAGTCCAAAACTTTCAAATTCTATCTTTTACACCCCCAAAATGGTAATAATCACGTACCGAGCTCCAAAGATCTCCAAATATCACAATGACGGATCCGCTGGTCAGCAAACGTCTCAAGGATCACAGTGATGGTGGTGGTAGGGGCTGAAATACGGCGGTTATCGATGATCGGTTAAACACCGATAACTACTGTATTTTACTCGTTTATCAAAACTGAAGGTCCGATTTGGGAAAAAAAAAGTGTCCAACTTACGTATCTCGATGAGGGAAATATTCTGGTCCGAGAGGTGTCGAACACGCACGAAGGCGCGTGGAGCGCATGGCGACGACAGTCGGCGGCACATTGGGCAAGTGAGGGCGCGTGGCTTGGAATCTCAGCGGCGGTCCGGCGACATTGGATTCATCTCGTCGAGGGGATTCTCCAGATGTGGTCACTTACCGGAAATAGAGATCGAACGATGTCAAAAAGTCAATATCTCTATTTGTCCATAAATTTTCTCTCTCTAGGAATAATCCCTAAATTGCTATCGATTTCTCTCTCTAAAACTCTGTAAAATTGCTCACAATGCTCTCTGGAAATTCTGCAAGGCAGCCTAACTCTCTCAAATTAAATGGTATTTAAAACAAAATAAAGGTTTGATGAATGAGAATAGTTGTTAGTAGGGTTAGAAGGTGTGTGTGTGTGTGTGTGTGTGTGTGTTGTGTGTTTGTTTGTTGTTTTTGATTATTTGGAGACATGATAGGTGATGATAATATGAGTGTGTTGGAGGTTAAAAACAAAAAAGAGAATGGTGGTTATGATAATATTCTCCATTAGTGAAAGTAAATAATGAATGTGTTATTATATTAATAAATTATTTCAAATCAACCAAAATACTATTCTTGGTCCACTGGCAATGACCACTTTTAACCTAGTTGTGTCACTAAGAAATGGACACTACTCATTGTTGTATACATACATATATAAATTGTTGATACCGGGATTTTGATGATGCAAATGAAGCAAAAAGGTTCAAAGTTATGAAGCTCAAAGACATGAAGACTTTGGCATGATCAACTTTACCGACTTGATTTCGAAGGTGTCAAAACATTCAAATATTAGCGAATCAAGTGCGATGAGGCCAAAGAAATAAAGAAGATTGATGAAGAGCCAAAATGATTTACAAGATGATTTAGAGAGCAAAAGGAGGATAAAAAAGCCAAATCAATAGTCAAGTAAGATGAAAATAAAAATGATGATTAATAGCTAAAACTAATTGTAAGTGAGTTTATTCAAATGTTTTAAAACTCTTATGAATTATACATTTTGCATCACTTGCATTTAAAATGGCTTAAAATGCTTAAGAAATCATTTACACTTTATTTGCACCAAAATGAATTTCAATGTACAAGTGCATCGGAAAATGGTTTTGAAAAATAAGTAGACAGGTGAATTAAATTTCAAATAATATACTGTTAGATAGATATGTGTACCTAGGTTGCTACGAATCAAGCGGAACATTATTTCGATATCTAGAACTTATGGTAAAGCCATATTACTATAACATATTCAGGATGAGCATTTTGTGCATACCAGTCATTTTAGAAAAATTTCATGAAATTCATCTTAAGGTTTTTTAGGTCGAATTTTTATAGATGATAGCTATATGTGTCTAGTTTATGTAGAAATTTACATAACTTGATTTGGAAGTTTCTAGAATAAGTTATGGCCAAAATACTAAGTGCTGTCAGGATTGACTGTCATCAGAAATTATAGGAACCGACATACCGGTCTCAAAACTGCATAATGGCCATAAACTGCTAGTTTTGTATAAAATCTATAAATTAATTATGTTTCTCACTTCTAACACATCTCTTGCACATATATTCTCCATTATAAACATCTTCAAATTATTTTCTCTCCAAAATCATATTCATAAAGCTCATTAGTTTACATATTCATATTTAATTAGTGAGTTTTTTTTTTTTTTTTTTGATTAATACACTTACATTCAAATATTTGTAATATTTTATGAGTTCCCAAATAGTAAAGAGAGTTTTTATATCTTACACTCTCTACATTTGAAATAACTCATATTTCATCTTCATATTTATATTAGTGAGCTTTCATACATTTGGGTTAAGATACTCACATTTAAATCTTTGTAATATCTTATGAATACCCAAATTGTGTTTGTAAAATTTCCTTTATCAAACACTTGCATGTGAAATTCCCTTGTGTGAGTGGTGAATACTCTCAATGGTGGAATTATTGTAAAAGATTTATGAAGCCTTGGAAGAAAATCCTAAAGGTTTGGGAGTGTGCAATCATTTTACATAATGGAAAACTTCAAGTGTGTCTTGGAGTAGTGGAAGTAGGTAAGGGGTTGGCCAAACCACTATAAATTTGATGTCAATTTCTCTATCTCTATGTCATGTATTTATTGCAAGTTTTATATTATTTTTCCATATCATATATTAAACTTATCATTATTAAAATTAATATTGATAATCACTTTTGAACAATTAAAGTAAAATCATTATTTTATTTATTGTTCATAATTTATAAATTAATTGTATCCATTGTTGAATATATTAATTGTGAAATTGAATTTTAAGCATAATATGTAAAGTTACTAATTAAATAGTATAATATTGAAAAGATTTTTAATTCCTCATTTAATTATTAATTACCTAATTCATTACCTCTTGGATATAGTCGTTACTTGAAATTGCTTGTACGCACTTTCATAAATAAAGTACAATTCGGTTATTATGATGGCTGCTCACTCACTCTCACGGCAAATTAAAGTAAAAAATCGGTTATTTGCAACAAATAAAAGTAACACAATTCAGTTTATTAAACTCAGGATTTTTGTTCACAGTCCTGGCATATTTTTTTTTTGACATGACTGAGTCTTCTAGATTTAAAGCAATGAAAAATATCTTAAACTTGTTGGCATTGTTCTACAACAAATGTTCCAATGGCTGAAGCCAGAATTAGAAGATACTAATGGGAAGTGAAGTATGATTACATGTCTCCTGATTGCTTCAGGAAATTGATGATGACAATCAACGGAAGAACTCCGGGACCAATAATCTTGGCTCAGTAATATCTCATTATCTTCTTTTACTCTTTAAACCTAATTAACTGTAATACCTCATTTATTATTTATCAAATTATAATTTCTTTTTTCAAATCAAACCTAACACACCCTAAAAGCTAATTATCATTAACAACCATGTTTATTTGTCCCATAAACTAAACAAAACAAGTAACAACCACCCACCCCACCATTAACCATTAACCCTACTAACTATCACCAATTCCATTATCAACACCTTAGTAATTGTTTTAAATTGTATTCAAGAGAAGAGAGTGAGGTTGTCTTGAGCAAATTTACAGGGAGACATTTGAGAGCAATTCTAGGGAGTTTTAGAGAGAGAAATCGAGAGCATTTAGAGATAAAATGCCTCGTTCGTCGTCGTTCGACCTCTTTTTCCGACGAGTGACCACATCTGGAGAATCCTCTCAACGAGACGAATCCAACGACACCAGATCGCCGCCTAGATACCGCCGAATGTGCCCTCACGCGCCGGCGACTTGCTGCTCCCGCACCCCACATGCCGCCGTGCGTGTACGACACCTCCCGGATCCGAATATTTCCCTCGTCGATATACGCAAGTTGGACACTTCATTTACCCAAATCGGACCATCGGTTGTTGACATACGAGCCAAAAATGATAATTATCATTGTTTAATCGATAGTCGGTAATCACCGTGCTTCAGCCCTCACCACCACCATCACTGTGATCGTTGTGACGTATACTGACCAACGATTCCTTCATTGTGAGATTTGGAGGTCGTTGGAGCTTGATACGTAATTATTACCTCTTGGGGTGTAAACGTATGATTTTAGAAGTTTTAGACTTAATTGTATATTGGCATGGTTATGAGGGTTAATCTATAAATTCTATTTTCAAGGGTTAATAAGTAATATTTGAGAGTTTTAGGACTATATGGACATAGTAGAAAAGTTTAGGGGCTAAAATGAAAGTTTAGGGGTAAAATCATAATTTTGGAAAAGTTGAGAGACTTAATTATAATTTTATATTTTTCAGATTCTTAGCGAGGATATAATCATATTAAGGACTTTTACGTGGATTGAGGTAAGTACAATGCACGATAATTCCCTTAATATAATTATTTGTTGATTGATGGTTGTTATGAAATTCTGTATATATATATATATATATATAGTTATTGAAAGGATGAGAATTATGATTTCATGATTGTTGAGATGAGATTGATGGATTGAATATGAGATGTATTTGTATTGGATGATGTGTGTTGTTATGTTATGCTATCGGTTTTGTATAATAGTGGTCAGAGATGAGATAAGATGAGATGAGATGTGATGTGATAAGAGAGCTCATAAGAGTTTATGCATTGTTATGTATAATATGTGGTGGATTGTGTTTCAGTTCCCACTTATAGATGAGCTGAGTGATATGGTGGGAAACTTTGGGAGTTGTGTGGTAACCTCTCATTGGTTTCAATCTATTATTATACTGGACCCAGATTAGCAATCATGTTTGATGGATGTTTGTATTGTTGTGAGAATGGTTGCTTGAGATGATACTATAATATATGTTATTTTCATAGATATATTTACATACATATCTATATTTTGTTGATGAAGTCATGTTGAAAGTATGAGTGATTTACTTACTGAGCTCTTTAAGCTCACTCCCCATTTTCCCAAACATCCCATGTAGTTTGCCAACACAGCAGTAGTAGCACCAGGTTTTGATCCACATGCCACAATCACTTTTCAGGTTAGTCTAGACATTTAAGACATTATTTCATATTTTTAAGAATTGTGTTGTAAACCTTATTACCAGAGACTTTATTCGGAGACTTATTATATTGTAATTTAAGAAGCATTATTTTCTTGCATATATGTTTGTATTGTGTGACATGTAGAATGCTCGAACTAAAGAGGTCCATGAACCTATTTCTATTGTTGAGCCCGCTCTAGGGAGGGGGTCGTGACACTAACCCCCATCACCTTATTATCACCACCTAATGTGTTTATTTGTCCCCTAAATCAAACAAAACAACCATCACCCACCCCTTACCCTACTAATCCATAATTTTCCATTTATTAATCAAACATTACCTTAGCTTTTATTTGGATTTTGATTTTATCCAAGAGTGGTGTGAAGAGCAGAGTGTTAAAGACACTTTTTAAGAGAGAATTGAGAGCATTTCCAGGGAGTTTTTAGAGTGAAAAATAAAACCAATAGAGAGAGAAATAAAAGAAAGAGAAAGTATGCATAGAGAGAGAAAGTGTCTTGTTTGACGTCATTTGATCTCTGTTTTCGACGAGTGACCACATCTTAAGAATCTTTGACTCACGCACCCGCACGCGCCTCTTTGACTCCTCTGCCACATGCCGCCACGCATGATCCACAGCTCCCGGACCAGAATATTCCCCTCGTCGAGATACATAATATGGATACTTCAGTTGCCCAAATCTGACCTTCAATTGTTGAAAAATGAGCCAAAATGATAGTTATCGTCGTTTGACCGTTCGTCGGTAACCATCATGTATCAGTCGTCACCACCACCATCACTGCGATCCTGTGACGTATACTGACCATTGGTTCCTTTGTCCTAATTTGGAGGTCGTTGGAGCTTGGTATGTAATTGTTACAGTTTTGGGGGTTTAAACGTAAGATTTTGAAAGTTTTAGACTTAATTGCATATTGGCATGATTAGGAGTGTAAATATGTAAATTCTGACTTTTATAGGTTAATAAATCATATTTGAGAGTTTTATGACTGTACGGACATAGTAGAAAAATTTTGGGGTTTAATTGGAAATTTATAAAGTTGGGGTAAAATCATAATTTTAGTAAAATTGAAGGATCTGATCGAAATTTTATATTTTTCAGATCTTAGCGAAGATATAGACTTATAGAGGACTTTACATGGATTGAGGTAAGTACAACGTACGAAATTTTATATTTTTTTTTACATGAAAATATATAGATAAGATTTTTCTAAATGTTTATTTTAGTCACTTATGATACAAGGAAAAGGAAGATTCAGTTGCTCTTCTAGGAATTCTCCAAGCTTGAATGAAGCCACCATTTGTAATGCAACAAATCCAGAATGTTCCATGTTATTACAGTAGTCCCTGGAAAAACGTATAGACTCCGGATTTCCAGCTTGAACTCTCTCTGCCCTCAGCTTCCAAATTGAGGAATGTATTTTTTCTAAACGTTTTGCCATCTTATATCAGGAAAAAACCAACAAAACTGTGTTTGCAAATTGTTTTCAAAAACAAAAACCTTGTATTAAAAAACTATGATTAAAATGTTCAAAAGCATTTTTGAAAACTTTACCATGAATCCACGATTCATATATACAATCCTGTAATCAGCTGGAAAACATTATTCTGATAATTTCTCTCTCCAGGGGCACAACATGGCTGTTGTTGAAGCAGATGGGCACTTTGTAGAGTCATTTGTGGTACAAAATCTCTTCATATATTCAGGGAAACATACTTGGTCCTAATAAAAGCTGACCAAAACTCAACAAGAAACTACCAGGCACAACAAATATTGTCAGCAGAATTGCCACATTCAATTGTGGGCTGTCTAAATAAATGAATTAGATTACAAATTTATAATTAAATTATCAACGAGTCTTTAAATTATCAATGGAATTCACTTTTGTTTCCCTGAGATATCATATATACTAATTTAAAAGCGCTCCTCATCTATCCTCAAACCCTCCACAAATTCCTCCTTAATCCATAATTTAACTCAAATAATAAGCTCAAGATTCAAAAAAAAAATAATTATACATGTACATGAACTAATGTTAATCAAACATACTACAATTAAAAAAACATATATATTGAACTAAATTTAATAGATATATATATATATATATATTATTATGTGTACAGAACATTTGTTGGAAAAATGCTTATTTATAAGCATTTTGAGGCTCAATTTTAAGCATGGTCCACTTCGTGTTAGTGGTTGTTATTGAATGATTCGGATACTCCTCCGTGAGTACTTCGAAATGGTATATTCATATGCTTAAAATGGTGCTTGGGTGAATGAGAAATTGTTGCTCAAAGTTCACAATTTTCAAGCCTTTTGTAATTCCATAACAGCTAATTTAATTAGCTTGGTGGTTACAAAGTTTAATCTCCATTAGTGCTAATTTAATTAGCTTAGTGGTTACAACAATGTGTAACATCTCCCATTATGAAATTTAATTGGCTAGTTAATTTCTATTAATTGAGATGTGTTTTTCTTTTCCTATATAAACAACATCAGTTCTTGTTTTCAAGATAGAGAATGAAATAGAAAATAGAGAAAGACATAGCACACACACGAAAGATCATTTTCTTTGTTTTGTTAAAAGGAGAGTTCAAACACTTTGTGGTTCGTTGGATACGAGTCTGGTGGTGCCCTTTCTCGTACGTTTCCGTTGTATCCTGGGAAACAATCGTCTCACGTTCTACTGCACCTACGGTAGGGGACGAATTTGTTTTAAGGATATTGTTGTTTTACAACAAGCCTCGGGAAAGTTCTGTTCAGCCTCAGCTTCAGCTTCTGCCTCCGCCTGAATCAGCATCTGCCAACAGCCTCTGCCTCAGCATCAGCATTGTTTCAGCCTCTGCCTAATCGCATCTGCCACAGCCTCTGCCTCAGCTGCAGCATCAGCATCTGCCAACAGCCTCTGCCTCAGCTTCAGCCTCTGCCTCAGTCATCATGCCTCTGCTTCAGCCTCAGCCTCTGCCATCAGCCTCTGCTGTCAGCCTCTGCCATCAGCCTGTGTCAGCCTCTGCCATCAGCCTCTGCTGTCAGCCTCTGCCATCAGCCTCTGCTGTCAGCCTCTGCCCTTCAGCCTCTGCCTCCCTCTCAGGGTCTGCCTCTGCCCTCAGCCTCTGCCTCCGCTCTCAGGTCTGCCTCTGCCCTCAGCCTCCGCTCTCAGCTCTACGTCAGGGCTACTCTCAGGGTCCGCCGTTAGGGTCTTTTGAGGATAATAATTATAATTGTAATTTTGTCATATTCGGATTTCCCAATTACCGTGTAATAATTGTAATAATTGTTATCTACAGTCTTAAAACAAATCGACTCTGTGGATATGGAAATCAGTCCAAACACAGTAGATCCGAATATGGCAGCCTCTTCGGCTGGCCAGAATGTTGTGGCAGCCCCCGTGGCTGACCAAAGTGCAGTGGCAGCCCCTTCGGCTGGCCAACTTGCATCAGCCTCTGGGCTTAATATGGCAGCCGTTGTGGCTGGCCAAGGTGTTTCTGCCTCAATGGCTAGACAACCTGTTGGACATGTGAGCCATGTCAATCCTGCTGCGGAAAAACCTGAAAAATTCAGTGGTCAGAATTTCAAAAGGTGGCAACAGAAAATGTTCTTCTACCTGACCACGTTGAACCTTGCGAGGTTTCTAAAGGAAGATGCTCATGTACCCAAAGAGGGTGAGATTGATATCCAAGTCATCAGTGCCATTGAAGCTTGGAAACATTCTGAATTCCTATGTCGGAATTATGTGCTGAATGGGCTAAGTGATTCCTTGTACAGTGTGTACGCTGGAATGAAAACAGCTAAAGGGCTTTGGGAATCTTTAGATCGAAAATATAAAACTGAGGATGCCGGTACTAAGAAATTTGTCGTAGGCCGTTTCCTAGAGTTTAAAATGATTGATTCCAAAACTGTGATAAGCCAAGTACAAGAACTGCAGATTATTCTAGCAGAAATTCATGCTGAGGGGATGAGTTTAAGTGAAACCTTCCAAGTAGCCTCGATAATTGAGAAACTACCACCTGGTTGGAAAGATTTCAAGAATTATTTAAAGCATAAGCGAAAAGAAATGAGCATTGAAGACTTGGTTCTTAAGCTAAGAATTGAGGAAGATAACCGAGTTTCTGAAAAGAGAGGAATGACTCATGAGGCCAAAGCAAATGTTGTCGAACATGGCCATAAGAACAAGAACCTCAAGAACAAAGGGTCAAAGATGGGCCCTAAAGGAGGAGTTTCCAAGAAATCAAAATTTCAAGGAAAATGCTTCAACTGTGACAAAATGGGTCACAAGTCTTCTGAGTGCAGACTGCCGAAGAAGAAAAAGAAACAAGAGGCTAATGTGCTAGAAAACATGACTCAAGATGTTTCAGACATTAACCTTTCTGCTGTGGTTTCTGAGGTGAATCTGGTGGGTTCTAACCCAAGAGAGTGGTGGATTGATACTGGTGCCACTCGACATGTATGCTCAGACAAGAGCATGTTTTCTTCATTTGAGCCTGCTGAAAATGGGGAAAAGATATACATGGGAAATTCAGCAACATCTGAGATAGAAGGTCAAGGAAAGGTGATTCTGAAGATGACCTCTGGGAAAGAGTTGACTCTGAACAATGTTCTGTATGTACCTGAAATACGGAAGAATCTTGTGTCTGGATCGCTTCTGAACAAGCATGGATTCCGGATGGTGTTCGAGTCTGATAAAGTAGTTTTGACTAAAAATGGGATGTATGTGGGAAAAGGGTATGTAACTGATGGGCTTTTTAAGCTCAATGTAATGGTTGTTAAACCCAAAAATATCAATAAAGCTAGTTCTTCTGCTTATATTGTTGAGTATTCTAATCTTTGGCATGGTAGATTAGGACATGTTAATTTTAATTCATTGCGAAAGTTAATTAACATGAATCATATTCCCAATTTTAAAATTGATAACAAACATAAGTGTGATACTTGTGTTGAGGCAAAACTAACAAGATCATCTTTTCATAGTATTGAAAGAAACTCTGAACCACTTGATCTAATTCATACCGATGTATGTGATTTTAATTCAATACAATCGAGAGGCGGTAATAAATATTTTATTACCTTTATTGATGATTGCACAAGATTTTGCTATGTGTATTTAATGAAAAGCAAGGACGAAGCTATAGAGAAATTTGTTCTCTATAAGAATGAAGTTGAGAACCAACTGAATAAAAGAATTAAGGAGTTAAGAAGTGATCGTGGTGGTGAGTATGTTTTCCCTTTTGAATCACTTTGTGAACAAAATGGAATCATACATCAAACCACAGCTCCTTATTCGCCTCAATCCAATGGGATTGCGGAACGTAAGAATCGTACCTTGAAAGAGATGATGAACGCTATGTTAATCAGCTCTGGCTTACCTCAGATTATGTGGGGAGAAGCTGTCTTATCAGCTAATTACCTTTTAAATAAGGTACCACGGAAAGAAGCAGGGAAAACTCCTTATGAAATGTGGAAAGGAAGAGTACCTTCCTATAAATTCCTACGAGTGTGGGGGTGTCTTGCCAAGGTAGTCATTCCTCCACCTAAAAAGGTGAAGATAGGACCAAAAACTGTTGATTGCATTTTCATAGGATATGCACATAACAGTAATGCTTATCGATTTCTTGTGCATGAGTCTAATGTACCAGATATTCACAAGAATACGATAATGGAATCGAGGAATGCATCATTTTTCGAATACGTTTTTCCTTGTAAAACTAATTCGAATTCAGATGTGCACAAACGGGCACATGAGACTATCATTGAAGATAGTCAGGACCGAGAACAAATTAATGTTCCAGAGGATCAACAAGTTGTTGAACCTGAACTAAGACGTAGCAAAAGAGCTAGAACGGAAAAATCATTTGGTCCAGATTTTCTGACATTTTGCTAGAGAAATGATCCTCAAAGCTATAACGAAGCTGTAAGGTCAGCTGATGGTGCCTTGTGGAAAGATGCCATCAATAGTGAAATTGAATCCATCTTACAAAATCACACCTGGGAGTTAGTGAATCTTCCTCCAGGATGTAAACCTTTAGGGTCCAAGTGGATTTTCAAAAGGAAAATAAAGGCAGATGGATCAATTGACAAGTACAAAGCAAGACTTGTAATTAAAGGTTATAGACAACGTGAAGGTCTTGATTACTTTGATACTTATTCTCCTGTAACGAGAATAAATTCCATAAGGATGATACTAGCGATTGCAGCTTTGCGCAATCTTGAGGTACATCAGATGGATGTGAAAACAGCCTTTCTGAATGGAGATTTAGATGAAGAAATCTACATGGAACAACCTGAAGGTTTTATAGCTCCAGGACAAGAAAAGAAAGTCTGTAAGTTAGTTAAATCCTTGTATGGATTGAAACAAGCCCCGAAACAGTGGCATAAAAAGTTTGATGACACCATGTTGGCAAATGGTTTCAAAATCAATGAATGTGATAAATGCATTTATGTCAGAGAGACAGAAGTTGGCTATGTCATTTTATGTCTCTACGTTGATGACATACTGATTGTCGTCGGAGTAATGTCAAAATGGTGAAATCTACCAAGAATATGCTGAAATCCAAGTTTGACATGAAAGACATGGGTCTTGCAGATGTCATCTGGGAATAAAGATCTCGAGAAGTCCAGATGGACTTATTCTTGATCAGTCGCACTATGTGGACAAAATTCTTGGTAAATTCAACAATGATGATTCAGCTGTGGCTAGAACTCCTTTAGATGTGAGTTTACACCTATCGAAGAATAGGGGAGATGGTATATCTCAAGTAGAATACTCTAGAGTGATCGGGAGTTTGATGTATCTATCGAGTTGTACAAGGCCTGATATAGCCTGTACAGTAAACAAGCTCAGCAGATATACGAGTAATCCAGGGGTTGATCACTGGAAAGCAATAGTGAGAGTACTTAGGTACTTACGTTTTACTCGTAATTATGGGTTGCACTATCATAGATATCCAGCTGTAGTCGAAGGATACAGTGATGCTAATTGGATATCTGACATGAAAGACTCAAAGTCTACTAGTGGTTATGTGTTTACACTAGCAGGTGCAGCTATATCATGGAAATCCTCCAAACAGACTGTGTGATAGCCAGATCTACAATGGAATCAGAATTCATTGCATTAGACAAGTGTGCTGAAGAAGCAGAATGGCTTCGAAATTTTCTAGAGGATATTCCAAGTTGGCCTAAGCCAGTGCCAGCAATTTGCATTCATTGCGATAGTCAATCTGCAATTGGAAGGGCACATAACAATATGTATAATGGTAAGTCTAGACATATTCGTCGTAGACACAATACCGTTAGACAATTACTCTCTACTGGAGTTATTTCGATTGACTATGTAAAGTCAAAGGATAACATTGCGGATCCGCTAACCAAAGGGTTAAATAGAGAGTTAGTTGTGAAATCATCGAGGGGAATGGGACTGAAGCCCATTAGATAAATGTTTATTACGAAGGAAAACCCAACCTTGTTGACTGGAGATCCCAAGATCTAGGTTCAATGGGACAACCTACTCGTAAAAGACATAATTGGATCACTGTGGGGGTTACCCTCTAGTCCATTCCTATGATGAAATGAAACAGTGATGCTCGTATGGATAGAGGTTAAGCAAAAGCTTTTAATGATTCTTATGCGTCGGGAATCCGAGCAGAGTATTACGAGATACTCTTAAATAAGAAATCACCTATGTGAGAGAGAAGTGGGGCCGCTTCAAAGGGAATTGTACGGGGCACAATTTTAGAAACTCTTGCAGAACCAGGTAGATGTTCATGGCCAAAATGAACATAATAATGAGAACTCAAATGTGTAGGTAAAATATCTGTGTGATATGTGTTCTCCATTTACATGAACGGCAGTACAGTTCAATGACATCGCGTCAACTGTCAGCCAGTAATGAGATATATTTTCACAAGGGAAGGTTCAAAGGCTGTGGCCTACCTATCCTATGCAGGTGTTGAACCGTTGAACTCTTCTAGGTCAAAATAAAATGTTTTATAAAAAAATAATTTTATTCGACGTTTTTCGCCAATTTCATTCATGTGGGGGATTGTTGGAAAAATGCTTATTTATAAGCATTTTGAGGCTCAATTTTAAGCATGGTCCACTTCGTGTTAGTGGTTGTTATTGAATGATTCGGATACTCCTCCGTGAGTACTTCGAAATGAAATGGTATATTCATATGCTTAAAATGGTGCTTGGGTGAATGAGAAATTGTTGCTCAAAGTTCACAATTTTCAAGCCTTTTGTAATTCCATAACAGCTAATTTAATTAGCTTGGTGGTTACAAAGTTTAATCTCCATTAGTGCTAATTTAATTAGCTTAGTGGTTACAACAATGTGTAACATCTCCCATTATGAAATTTAATTGGCTAGTTAATTTCTATTAATTGAGATGTGTTTTCTTTTCCTATATAAACAACATCAGTTCTTGTTTTCAAGATTAGAGAATGAAATAGAAAATAGAGAAAGACATAGCACACACACGAAAGATCATTTTCTTTGTTTTGTTAAAAGGAGAGTTCAAACACTTTGTGGTTCGTTGGATACGAGTCTGGTGGTGCCCTTTCTCGTACGTTTCCGTTGTATCCTGGGAAACAATCGTCTCACGTTCTACTGCACCTACGGTAGGGGACGAATTTGTTTTAAGGATATTGTTGTTTTACAACAAGCCTCGGGAAAGTTCTGTTCAGCCTCAGCTTCAGCTTCTGCCTCTGCCTGAATCAGCATCTGCCAACAGCCTCTGCTCAGCATCAGCATCTGCATGTCAGCTCTGCCGACTCAGCATCTGCCAACAGCCTCTGCCTCAGTCAGCATCAGCATCTGCCAACAGCCTCTGCATCAGCTTCAGCCTCTGCCTCAGCTTCATCTCTGCATCTGCTTTCAGCCTCAGCCTCTGCCATCAGTCTGCTCAGCCTCTGCCATCAGCCTCTGCCTCTTCCTCAGTGTCTCTCCTCTGCCATTGCCCCTCTCCCTCACCCTTTTCTCTCCCACTTCCCTCCCAACTTTTTGTCATCCCTTTCTTTCTATCTGCTGTCAGCCTCTGCCATCAGCCTCTGCTGTCAGCTTGTCATCAGCCTGACCTTCAGCCTCTGCCTCCGCTCTCAGGGTCTGCCTTCCTTCAGCCTCTGCCTCCGCTCTCAGGGTCTGCCTCTGCCCTCAGCCTCCGCTCTAGCCTCTACCGTCAGGGTCTACTCTCAGGGTCCGCCGTTAGGGTCTGTTTGAGGATAATAATTATAATTGTAATTTTGTCATATTCGGATTTCCCAATTACCGTGTAATAATTGTAATAATTGTTGTATACACAATTGTCATCTCTACATCAAGTTTCAACATAATAACCACAATAAGTCAATTACTCGGGTAACTTAATTATTCTTTATGCACTTTACATAATTCCATAAAACTGGAGCTGGAGAATTTGAAAACACAATTGAAATGACATGAAGCACTAATGGGATTTTTACCCGGTGCAATCCCGATTAAAATATTTTTGAATATATGTTAGTATTTATTTTCTCTTGAAATCACTATATCGGTATCATTTGATCATGATTTAGACCTACTTTTTATTGTATTTCTAAGTAATTTCTGAAACACTCCTTCCTAAGTTATGTTAATTTTGATACAGTGGTTTGGAAATTTATTGCGGCTTTTAATTGGAGCTTTCTTTTGCATATTATAGAAATAATAATTGAATATGTGTTGGTTTCCTATTGAAAAATAGCAATCATATGTATGTGTTATTTTCGAAATAGGTTTTTACATATGATATTTATGGCTATCCTCGCAGGTCATGCTGACCCCCTACTCTCCTATCTATAGTCATGGAATATGTTGCATGAGGAGATTTGTTTGGGAGGATATGCAATGCTGGTAGATTTAGTGAGTATGAAGTAAAGCATAAAAGGAACAATTCATTTAAAATATTTGTTTCATAAAGAATATTTAGTTTATTGGATGTTCCACAGAACAATAATCATCTTAGTTTCATTCTGTTAGGTATTTGAGAGTGTGTTAATAACTAAAGTTCTTTTCATATGATTTTTCATATTTACTTTGCATTAGATAAATTTATCTTTCAGGGGCTGATTTCAGGAGTCAGCTATTGCCATTCCATGATACTAATTTTTTTTTCCTATTGAGTCTTCAAGATTAGGTTTAGCAACTGAAAGATTGAAGTTAAAAAATATCAGGGCCTTAGGACTACCCACTATTTTAGAAGAATCTGAATCTCCCAAAAATAATGGAAGATTTGAAGCCTATGAAGATTGATAAGTTCCAAAAAAATAATTATTAGTGTGGGGTAAGTATTCTATAACACATATGTGTGGATAACACAAAAGGAATTTTGTAGATAGCAGTCATTCTTTTTGGTGTTATGTGTTGAAAACAGCTCATGCATGCAACATGCATGCATGAGGAAGCCAACTCGGACAGTTTGTGAAGGAAGCTGTGAAAACAAGTGACCAAAACGTGTGTGTGCATGAAACAACCAGGAGCAAGCTGGAGACATGTTGCTAGTTGCCAAACTATGTGACACTGTTCACACGGTTTTGGCATTATAAATTGAGCCCTCCAGATCAGTGTTCATCATCCCAGAAATCCCAAATAGAGAGAATAGAGAGTAAAGAGGGTTGAGAAGTTTTTTGTAAAGTTTTGTGTAAAAGCTTTGTAATTCTTTTGTGGTGTAATAAAAGAAGAGTTTTCCTTTCATATCTCCTCTATTGTGTGTGTTTCATCACAACAAGTAGTATCAGAGCTAAGGTTCCACGCTGGGATCCCGAAACTCAGAAACAGAGGTTCGGTTCGGAAAATCGATTCCGACGAAAGTTGTCAAAAATCGATTTTGAGCATACCATCGGACTTTTCACGGCGAGACGAGCACGGTGGTATTATTTGGTGATCGATCGGAGGTCAGACAGAGGCGCACGCACCACACGCGCTTTCCAGTAGTTGTCTCACGCGCTCCACGGGCAGTCACGCGCCTCATGCGCTTCTCAAGGTTGAAGACGCTGACGTCATCGCCACGTCAGCACCCAGTCAGCCGCCACGTCAGCAGTAACGCACAGTCAGCAGCCCAATCAGCCGCACACGTCAGCAACACAGTCAACAGCCACGTGTCATCCAGTCAGCGCCACGTGTCTACCACACAGCAACCTGCCACGTCAGCAAATCTGGTAAATTTCAGATAGGTCCCTGAACTTTATGTAAATTATATTTTAGTCCCTAAACTTTTCCGTAATTGCACTTTGGCCCCCTGAACTTTCGGAAATTATACTTTGACCTCTGTAATTTCTGAAATTTATAATTTGGTCCCTGTGTCGGATTTTGACAAACGAAGTGTCATTTCCACCATTTTTTACCATTCCGGATGCAACGGTGAGGTCCATTTTTTGAAATTCTGCTTAGAATTTTTATGATGGATGGGGGTGTCGGAAAAATAATTTTGTTGACTAGTACCAATTATTTCACATGGAGGGGAAGGATGAAAGACCTTCTATATGTGAAAGATTATGATGGGTCGGTATTTCTGGAGGAGAAACCAGAAGAAATGTCCAATGCAAGGTGGAGCAATCTTCACCAGAAAACATGCAGTACTATTCGTTAGTGGATTGACGACAGTATCGTGAACCGTGTTAGTGAATATACAAATACATGTGTCTTATGGAGAAAGCTGGAGGATCTTTTTCGAGCAAAGACTGGCAACAATAAGATGTACTACATCAAGAAGATGATGAGGTTGAAATACCATGAAGGTACAGCTATGGCGGACCACATCAACGATTTCCTCGGAACAATGAAAGAATTGTCTGGATTGGGCATAGACTTCGGAGATGAGGTAAATGGCTTAATACTCTTTAATACGTTACCAGAATCTTGGGAAACGTTTATATCTACGGTGATAAATTCAGCAGCAGATGGGAAAGTCACTATAGAGATGGCAAAAACCAGGATCTTCGAGGAAGAAAAGAGGACGAGAATGCAGGAGTCAGTATCAGCCTCAACCTCAGAAGCTCTAGTGACAGAGAAGAACACCAGAAGGAGGATGAGTAAAAGCTGAGGCCCAGGTAGATCAGACAAGAATCGAGGTAAATAAAAACAAGAGATATTGAGTGCTACCACTGTAAGAAGAAAGGCCATATGAAGAGGGATTGCTACAAACTGAAGAACGAGCAGTCCATGAGAGATGATGACTATAACCAAGAAAGAGTTGCTACTACCACCGACAAAACCTCCAAAGAATTTTGCATTATGTATGAAGAAAATATTGTGAATCTTGCCAGTCACGAGACCAGTTGGGTGATAGATAGTGGCGCCTCCATACACGCCACATCTCGCAGAGACTTCTTTTCATCTTACACATCAAGAGACTACGGTGCTGTAAGGATGGGGAATGACGGCCAGTCCAAAGCCGTCGGTATTTGAGACATATGCCTTGAAACAGACAATGGGATAAGGCTAGTGTTGAATGGAGTAGCACATCCCAGACATCCGGTTAAACCTGATCTCAACAGGCAAGCTGGATGATGAAGGTTTCTGCAGCACCTTTAGTGACGGAACCTGGAAGCTCACTAAAGGATCAATGGTGTGGCACGAGGTAAGAAAGATTAAACTCTGTATTTGATGCATTCTAAGCTTTCCAATAGTAGCATAAATACAGTCAACAGTAATGAGGCAGTCGAGATATGGCATAAAAAGCTCGGTCACATGAGTCAAACGGGGATGGAAATACTACGCAGGTGGAATGTTCTTCCCGAATTGAAGAACTCACACTTACGGAAGTGTGAACACTGCATGGCTGGAAAGTAGAACATAGTGTCATTCCAGAGCTCCCCGCCTCAACGGAAACCGGAGGTACTTGACCTCATACATTCAGATGTATGCGGTCTGATGCAGACAAGAACACTTGGTGGGTAACTTTATTTTGTGACATTCATAGATGATCATTCAAGGAAGATCTGGGCATACACCTTGAAGAGAAAAGATCAAGTGCTGGAAGTGTTCAAGGAGTTTCATGCCCTGGTGGAGAGAGAAACCGGCAAGAAACTCAAATGCATCAGAACAGACAACGGTGGAGAATACAGAGGTCCTTTTGATCAGTACTGCAAGATGCAAGGAATCCGACATCAAACGACACCTCCCAAGACACCTCAGCTGAATGGCCTAGCTGAGAGGATGAACAGAACCTTGTGCGAAAGGGTTATAAGCTTGCTTTCACAAGCCAAGCTACCGAAGACATTCTGGGGGAGGCGCTGAACACAACAGTACATGTTTTGAACATGTCCCCATCGATCGCACTGAAAGGTAATGTTCCTAACCAAGTTTGGACAGGTAAAGAAGTGTCATACGAACACTTACATGTCTTTGGGTTCAAAGCGTTTGTACACATTCCAAAGGATGAGAGATCCTAACTTGATGCAAAGACGCGACAGTGTGTCTTTATTGGCTATGGTCAGGATGATTTCGGCTACAGACTCTATGATCTTGTTGAAAAGAAGATTTTCAGAAGCCGAGATGTTTTCTTTGTTGAAGACCAGACCATAGAAGATATCCAGAAAGAATTGAAGACAATGCCCCAGCAATACAGAGATGTGAATCCAGAACCTCACACACCGGTGCCAGTACAAGTTGAAGATGAGGTTCCCAAACATAAAGGTACAGGTGCCGAAGCTCCCAGAGATAATGATCATTATCAACCACCAGTACCAGATGCTACACCAACAGTTCCACAGAGAAGTTCTGACAGAAAAAGGTGACCTTCAACGAAATACTCTGCATATGAGTATGTGCTGCTTACTGACGCGGGAGAACCTGAGTGCTACCATGAGGCTGTGGAAACAGATAACAGAGAAAAGTGGGAGGAAGCCATGCAAGATGAGATGAAATCTTTGCATGACAATCACACTTTCGAGTTTGTGAAATTACCAAGAGGCAAAATGGCTTTGAAAAACAAATGGGTGTACAGAGTGAACCAACATGAGCATACTTCACAACCCCGGTACAAAGCCAGACTAGTCGTCAAAGGATTCAATCAGAGAAAAGGCATTGACTTTGATGAAATCTTCTCTCCAGTTGTGAAGATGTCATCCATCAGAGTGGTACTCAGTCTAGCAGCAAGCCACGACCTGGAGATTGAGCAGATGGATGTTAAGACCGCATTTCTTCACGGAGATCTGGAAGAAGAAATTTACATGGAGCAACCAGAAGGCTTCAGAGTCAAAGGAAAAGAGGACTATGTGTGCAGACTCAGGAAAAGCCTCTATGGTTTGAAACAGGCACCGAGACAGTGGTACGTGAAGTTTGAGTCAGTTATGGGGGAACATGGATACAAGAAGACCACTTCAGACCAGTGTGTTTTTGTTCATAAATTTTCTAACAATGACTTTATCATCTTACTGCTATATGTAGATGATATGTTGATAGTTGGCCGGAATCAATCGAGGATTGATAATTTGAAGCAGCAATTGAGTAAGTCTTTTGAGATGAAAGACTTGGGGCCAGCTAAACAGATTTTTGGCATCAGAATCTATCGTGATCGGAAATCCATGAGATTATACTTGTCACAGGAGGAGTTCATCGAGAAGGTACTTTAGAGATTCCAGATGGACAAGGCTAAAGCGGTTAGCACTCCTCTTACTACCCATTTTAGATTGAGTAAACAACAGAGTCCCTCTACTGAGATAGAGAATGAGGAAACGAAACAAGTTCCATACACCTCAGTAGTGGGAAGTCTTATGTATGCCATGGTGTTCACGAGGCCAGACTTAGCACACGCAGTTGGATTGGTCAGCCGGTTTATGTCAAACCCAAGAAAAGAACACTGGAATGCTGTCAAATGGATAATGCGATATCTACGAGGCACATCCAAAATGAGGCTATATTTTGGAAGCAGCGAACCAGTATTGATGGGCTACACCGATTCAGATATGGCAGGAGATGTGGATACCCGAAAGTCTACTTCGGGATATCTGATTACTCGGGATATCTGATTACTCTCTCAGGGGGAGCTGTGGCATGGCAGTCAAGGTTGCAGAGATGTGTTGCACTTTCTACAATAGAGGTAGAATGCATTGCAATTACAGAAGCTTGCAAGGAATTACTGTGGATGAAGATATTTGTCCAGGAATTGGGTTTCAAGCAGGAGAAGTACACTTTGTACTGCGATAGCCAGAGTGTTATCTACCTTGGTAAAAATTCCACATTCCACTCAAGGTCAAAACATATCGATGTGAGGTATCACTGGATACGGGACGTCCTGAGCTCAAAGCTGTTAGAACTCAGGAAAATTCACACTGACGAAAACGGTGCCGATATGTTCACAAAAGTTTTATCGAATGAGAAGCTTGAAATGTGTCGTGCCATAGCCGGGATGACAAAACTCTCCACATAGTCAGAGTGGGGAGATACAGGGAACTACGATTGGCTTGATCCCGACTCAGGGTACGTAGGCAGTCATACAGATGCAGTCAGGGGTGGATCCTTTGGAGGATCCGATTTGAATGATTGATGGTCGGCTCAGATGTTAGGGCAAATCTTCACCGAGGGGGAGATTTGTTGAAAAAAGCTCATGCATACAACATGCATGCATGAGGAAGCCAGCTCAGACAGCTTGTGAAGGAAGCTGTGAAAACAAGTGACCAAAACGTGTGTGTGTGCATGAAACAACCATGAGCAAGCTGGAGACGTGTTGCCAGTTGCCTAACCGTGTGACACTGTTCACACGGTTTTGGCATTATAAATTAAGTCCTCCAGATCAGTGTTCATCATCCCAGAAATCCCAAATATAGAGAATAGAGAGTAAAGAGGGTTGAAAGGTTTTTTTTGTAAAGTTTTGTGTAAAAGTTTTGTAATTCTTTTGTGGTGTAATAAAAGAAGAGTTTCCTCTCACATCTCCTCTATTGTGTGTGTTTCATCACAACATTATGAACATTGATATAAAGACTGAGAAATATAGTTTGATTTATATATGATAAATGAAAGAGGATTTTTCTTTTTCTAGGTTTTTTAGTTAAATGTTATAACTCTCTTATATGTGATATATGTCATAAATTTCATTTGAGAATAATTGTTAGTTCATAAGACTTTATCTACCATATAACAGTATAATAATAATTAGGAGTTTTAGCCTACCATAAATCTTAACAATGAAATAAAATAATGAGACACAGATTTAACGCGGTAAAACCCTCAATGTGAGGGAAACATCCATGGGCAAATGTAGAATGATTTCACTATAGTGGAAAAAATTTTACAACCTCTCTCTAAACACAATGAGTGAACAATCTCACACTCTCTTAGAATATGAGAACTACAACTCTTTCACAAATTCTTAAGAAGAAAATATGTTTTCTCTCTTAGAATATAGAGAATTTGGTTGAGAATGAGATGAATAAAATAATTAAATGAAGCCTCTATTTATAGACATAAGATTCCCTGTGCAAATAATGAATTCTAATTTTTTTTATTATTTTCTTTTTAAATATGTGTGACCCATCCAAAATTTAATATAATTATATTTTCATTTTACATCTTTTGGTGCTGACCTTTCGGTGCATGCTCAACAATAACTATCTATCACCATTTATAAAAAGAGTGATCCGTAAGAATAAGTGAAAGAATATTTAAAAAGAATTTGTCATAATTTAATACTGCCAAAAGAAGAAATCATAGACATAAACACCCTAGGAATGTGAGAGATTGTTGATATTATTTGCTTCTATCTCCTTACATGGGGATGATTCTGTTAGTTGGTATAGTTACTTGATGTACCAAAAACTCTCTAAGGAATTGAACACTCACAATATAAATTTATTCTAAGCTTCCGTCACAAATTTAAATATTAAGAGCCCAAAATTAACTATAAGTAATCTTTTCATAAATATTACCATTAAACAAAAGTTTGTAATAACTTTTAAAACTATTAAAATTAAACAATTACAATCTAAAGGAATATCAAACAATTAATGTGTGCATTTTTTAAATGTAAATGCATAAATATACAACAAAATCTCTTATAATTAAAAGAGATATATTTCCATTCGGTCTCACTTGTAAAGGTAAAAACACAATGAGTATCTGCAATTAAACATATTTTTGAAAATAACAAAATAAGACATAACTAGCAAAAAAAAAAAAAAATTGTAAAAAAAATATACCCAGAAAAAAGTCAGTGTCCCTAATTTGGATGATCTGTTCTGTACATATTCATCTTTTATAATCTTCTGACGGTTAATATTCAATACTCAAAAGGCTTGAATCCACGTTCCAGTGTCCGAAGAACCAAAATTATTTATTGATAAGATTTTATATATGCCTTCAATATGAACCACAGCAACAATAATACATCAAATTTTTCGGTTCAAAAGTTGCAGAGCTTACATCCCAAAACAAACCGATCTCATCACCGGGCTGAAGAAGGCGGCTCCGAACAACATCGGTCCAGCCAAGAACATACGTATCATAATTGCCTTAAACGAAAATATTCTCACTTTGAAACCTCTTAGGGTTTTCTTCATCAGTATAGTCAGCTATTATAACCGAAAATTGGTTACCTTTTGTCACATAGTTGCACAGATCCAATGTCCAGTATCGAAATACGTGCTCGAAAATGTCGTTATGTGAAAGCATAAGCTTACCGTTGAAGACATCATTGGCTGTCACTGATTTTCTCATCTGCCTGTCGCAGAACAATCAGTGAATGCTATAATTTTATTGAATATATTTATATAAACAATAACAATACCAATACAGAATTGAAAATTCTAATGATTGTAATGAAAAATAACAACAAACAGAATTGAAACTTATAGTGCAAGTAATTCAATTCACAAACTCACTGACTTGAAGATTGAGGCTAGCGTAACGCTATGTCCTATAGTAGAATTTCGTCCATACTTTTGTGCTTGTAGTTCTTCGGACGTCTGCCACCAGGATTCAACAATCTGGAAGTCGAAATTCTGCACTGAAAATCGACCCCTAGCGAATCTACTAGATGTTGTTTTGTATTTCGTTTTTTCAAAGATTAGAAACAGTATCAACGTTTTTCCAAAAAGTTATCTATTCTGCAAAACATATTGTTCTATATATATAGTGACAGTTGGGAACAGTTGATGATGATATGGTGCGACTCTTTTAAGGCCCAAGGCCCATCTTTTGACTAATTAATATATATTAAATATATATTAATTACCATGCCAACCATACATCCAAGCCATGCATCAAAGCTCAAGCCCAAGCCTTATAACTCCAATTTAATATAAGTGTACAAAGTCCACTTATAAACTTTCTATAATCCCTTTACATTTCCAATGTGGGATTACTATCACTATTTGATATATAAACTCTTACAATTTGTATAGCAAATAGTGGCGATTATGTACATAACATGATCTGGAGAAAACTTAAAATTGATATGCATCCGGAGAGGTGTCTTTTGGACTTGAACCTTCCTTAGTAAATACTTATTGGATTTACCGATGAGTCAGTGTGTATAGGAGACATTGAATTGTTCATCATATTTTGTAAATCTAGGCAATAAGTATCACACATATTCAATTTCGACATCTTTCGATTCATACGGTTGTGTTCATTTTGGTCCTGAACAATCATGGATTCATAGGAGCTTTAGAGAATTTAGCCATTTAATTCTCATAAATGCAACCCCACATTACTCCTATATGGGTGACACAAAATTTATAAGTATCGTATAATACTAATTTGTCATTAAGAATGATCAATCATTCATCCTTATCGTCATAAACAACAAAACTTCTCTTATCATAGGAATGAGCTGCTTGTTATGCTCTATTGCTTGAGTTTCACCCAACTAGTTTTCCACATTGAACCTAGACTTTGATTTACCAGATTGCTAGGTTGGGTTTCCGCTAAGTTACTTCTCATTGTGCTGGCTTTAAGCTCATTCCCCTCGATAAATATAACACTTGCTCTTTTGGTATACCATTTGTTAATTGATCTGCAATATTCTCCTTTGATTTTACAAAATCAATGGAAATCATGACAGTCGAGAGCATATGTTTTATAGTGTTATGTCTTCGTCTTATGTGCCTTGACTTCCCATTATACATATGGCTCTTTGCTCTCCCAATAGCAGCCATGCAGTCACAGTGCACACATATGGCCATCACATGTTGAGGCCACATTGGAATATCTTCCAAGAAATTCTTTAGCCATTCCGCTTCTTCAGCAGCTTTATCCAAGGCTATGAATTTTGATTCCATTGTTGAACGTGTTATACACGTTTGTTTTTGTGATTTCCATGATATGCAGCTCCACCAAGTGTAAACACATATCCACTTGTTGCTTTTTCTGTATCATTCGAAATCCAATTGGCATCACTATATCCTTCCAAAACTGGTGGATATTTGGTATAATACAATACATACTTCATCGAGTATTTTAAGTATCGCAATACTATAACTAAAGCATCACAATGATATTTTGATGGATTACTAGTATATCTTGCCAATCTATTCACAGAATAAGCAATATCCGGTCTAATACAATTTGTGATGTATTGTAGCATCCCAATTATACGAGAATATTCTAGTTGTGACACATTGTCCCCAATATTTTTCTTTAATATACTCTTAGGATCAAAAAGAGTTTTAGATGGACTACTATCAAAATGTCCAAATTTCCGAAGAATCGTTTCTACGTAGTGTGATTGGCTTAGAATATAACCATCACTACTTCTTTGAATTCGAATTCCTAAGATAACATCAGATTTTCCCATGTCTTTCATATCAAATGTCGAATTCAATATTTTCTTCGTGGAGTTTATGACACCTAAATTCGGTCCCATGATGAGCATATCATCAACATATAAACATACAATGACAAATGAATCATTATTCATTTTCTTGATGTAAACACATTTATCACATTCATTGATCCGAAATCCATGTGATAACATTGTATGATCGAATTTCTCATGTCATTGTTTGGGTGCTTGTTTAAGTCCATAAAGTGACTTCACAAGTTTACACACTTTTTTCTCTTGTCCTTTTGCTACAAACCCTTCAGGTTGTTCCATATAAATTTCTTCATCCAACTCACCATTTAAGAATGCAGTTTTTACATCCATTTGATGTATTTCCAAATTATAAATTGATGCAATCGTTATTAACATCCATATAGATGTTATTCTAGTTACTGGTGAGTATGTGTCAAAGAAATCAAGTCCTTATTTTTTACGGTATCATTTAGCTACCAAACGAGCTTTGTATTTATCAATTGTACCATCAGGCTTCAATTTCTTTTTGAAAATCCATTTGTAACCAATTGGTTTGCAACCGGATGGTAAGTCTACTAACTCCCATGTATGGTTTTGTAGAATGGATTCTACTTCGCTATTTATTGCTTCCTGCCAATAAACAGATTCAGACGAAGTTATGGCCTCTTGATATGTTTGAGGTTCAGCTTCAGTGAGAAAGGTTAAAAAATCAGGTCCATAATCTTTTGCTACCTTGATTCTTTTTACTCTTCTAGGTTCTAAATCTTTCTCTTGGAGAGTTGATTTATTTGGTTCCAAATCCTTATTTTGAACACCAGATGAAGATGCAACATCATTCCCATTCTCTTGATTAAATTCAGGCATTTTTCGTTTATTTTTATCAAGTCTATCCTTATAAAGAAATATATGCTCAAACCATTCAGCATTATTAGACTCAATAATTGTATTTACTTGGATATCCGAAATTCCAGATTTGATTACTAGAAAACGGTATGATGCACTATTATTGGCATATCCAATAAACACACAATCAATGGTTTTATGTCCAAGTTTAACTCTTTTAGGAAATGGAACTTGAACATTTGCTAGACAACCCCACACTTTCGGGATTTTATATGCCGATAGTATTTTCTTCCATTTTTCATATGGAGATTAATCACTCTTCTTTGGTGGACTTCTGTTTAAGATGGTTTTAGCTGTAAGTTACGCTCCACCCCACATATTATGTGGTAAACCAGAACTATTAAGCATGGAATTCATCATATTCTTTAGAGTTCTATTTTTCCGTTCAGCCACCCCATTCTGTTGTGGAGTGTAGGGTGCTGTTGTTTGATAAATTATTCCATTAGAAGCACAAAATTCTGCGAAGGCATTAGATTCATATTCTCCGTCTCTATCAGATCGTAATAGTTTGATCTTCTTGTCTAACTGATTTTCCACCTCAGCTTTATATGTCTTAAACATATTCAAAATCTCACATTTGATATGTATCAAATATACATAACAGTATCTACTACTATCATCTATAAAAGTGATGTAGTAATTATTTCCACCACGACTTGGTATTGATTTAAAATCACCTAAATCTGTATGAATTAATTATAATAATTCATTTGATCTTTTAGTCACAGATTTATATGACTTACTAGCAAACTTTGATTCAACACATGTTTCACATTTATGCATATTATCTTTTGTACAATTAGGCAATAAGCCAAGATTGACCATTTTATGCATACATTTAAAGTTAATGTGACCTAGTCTAGCATGCCATAATATAGAAGATTCAAGCAAGTAAACAGAAGCCTTATTTATTTTATTAATAGTATCATCAGCAATTATATTGAGTTTAAAGAGCTCTTCAGAAAGGTAGTCATTTCCTACAAATGTTCCCCCTTAGTAAGAACAAATTTTTCAGACTCAAATACAAGTTTAAAACCCATCTTGCTTAATACAGGACCAGAAACAAGATTCTTAGTAATTTCAGGGACATTGAGTACATCCATAAGGGCAAGTTCTTTCTCAGAAGTGAATTTCAGAACCACTTTCCCTTTTCCAGCAACAATTGCAGCAGTTGCATTACCCATATATAACTTTTCATCGCTATTGTTAGGAGTGTAGGTAACAAACATATTTCTGTTTCCACAAATATGTCTTGTTGCACCAGTATCCACCCACTAATCCTTACTGTCGGTCAGTAAATTCACTTCAGAAATAACAATACCAACAAATTCTTCCTCAACAATATTTGCTTGTTTGTTGATGTTCTTATCATTTGGACCCGAATTTCCTTTCTTGTGGCGACAGTCTAGTGCTCGGTGTCCAATTTTTCCACACACCCAACAAGCACTTTTAATTCCCTTGAAATTATTCCCTTTTGCAGCAAGAACTTTCTGAGTTTTATCTTTCCCTTTATTGTTCCATTTATTCTTCTGGTTTTGAGGCTTAGGCTTAGGCGCCCCTCCACCCTCAATGACATTTGCCTTGGCTTCAAATTCGGAAACATTCAGCCCTTCAGTCTTACGATGATCTTCTTGCACCCTTAGTTTGAGAACCAGATCCTCCATTGACATATCAGTCTTTTTATGCTTAAGATGTTTCTTGAAATCATTCCAAGATTGAGGCAATTTCTCTATCACAGATCCGACAGTAAACTGTACCGGTAAAGTCATGCCTTCGGCCGCAAGTTTATGGATAAGAATCTGTAATTCTTCCACTTGGTTGACAACAGTTTTTGAATCCACCATTTGGTACTTCAGAAATTTCCCAACAATGAACTTCTTTGAACCAGCATCTTCGATCTTATATTTATTTTCCAGGGAATCCCATAGATCATTGACAGTCTTATAAGATCTGTATACATCATACAAAGAGTCATCAAGACTATTCAGAATATAATTCCTACATAAAAACTCATTGTGTTTCCATGCATCAATTGCATCGAGTTTTTCTGCAGGAATGTTATCTCCCTCTGCCACATGGCATTCTTCCTTGACGACATGTGCAAGGTTCAATATTGTTAAATAAAACAACATCTTCTGTTGCCATCATTTGAAATCCAGTCCTTTGAACTTGTCTGGTTTCTCAACATGAGGCTTCACAACATTCGCAGATTGTTCCATCGAAATTTCTGCTATAGATTGTTGCAGAACAATCAGTGAATGCTATAATTTTATTGAAGATATTTGTATAAACAATAACAATACCAATACAGAATTGAAAATTCTAATGACTGTAATGAAAAATAACAACAAACAGAATTGAAACTTACAGTGCAAGTAATTCAATTAACAAACTCACTGACTTGAAGATTGAGGCTAGTGTAACGCTATGTCCTATAGCAGAATTTTGTCCATACTCTTGTGCTTGTAGTTCTTCGGACGTCTGCCACCAGGATTCAACAATCTGGAAGTCGAAATTATGCACTGAAAATCGACCCCTGGTGAATCTACTAGATGTTGTTTTGTATTTCGTTTTTTCAAAGATCAGAAACAGTATCAACGTTTTTCCAAAAAATTATCTATTCTGCAAAACATATTGTTCTATATATATAGTAACAGTTGGGAACAGTTGATGATGATATGATGTGACTCCTTTAAGGCCCAAGGCCCATCTTTTGACTAATTAATATATATTAAATATATATTAATTACCATGCCAACCATACATCCAAGCCATACATCAAAGCTCAAGCCCAAGCCCAAGCCCTAGCCTTATAACTCCAATTTAATACAAGTGTGCAAAGTCCACTTATAAACTTTCTATATTCCCTTTACATTTCTAATGTGGGATTACTATCACTATTTGATATACAAACTCTTACACTGCCATGGATTTTTTTGGATCAAATTGCGGTGGAGGGGAGTTACCCAAGTCTCGGATTTCGACTAGGATTTTTGTTACCTCATAGGGCTTGCCTCTAGCTATTGCTACTTGTTCTTCAGCTTTTGTCGGCAAAAAAGTTGTATTAAAATGTTTTCTTCATGATGAATTTGCAGCTTGATGATGATTAATAATAATTAAAAATATATATATATATATCTATATAATAAAGGAGAATGGTGTTGGAGGAAAGAGAGTGTATCCAACGGCTCTCTTTATGTGGCTTAATTGACGGCCCAGATAATTTCATTGGTAATTGAAAGAAAGAGAGTGAATTGATTGATGGAAAGGGTCAAAAATTTTCAAATTTTCAAATTAAAAATAGAAAGTTAAAATAAAATCATTTAATTAAAAAATAAAATCATTTAATTATGTAATACCATGCCGTAGGCACGGGCAAATACTGTAACAACGTGTCGTAGGCACGGCCAAATACTGTAACACCGTGCCGTAGGCACGTGCATCATTTAATTAAAAAATAAAATCATTTAATTCTGTAACACCGTGCCGTAGACACGAGTAAATACTGTAACACCGTGCCGTAGGCACGGGCAAAAACTAGTATATATATATTGCATGCAAACGATTCACCAGTGTTATATTGAAGAAGATGAAGAGATACAAGTTGTTGAATTAGAAGGACTCTAGGGGTTTTGAACTTGTAGTAAAAAGTTATGTATTGTGTTTAAGGAAATAAAAGATTTTGGAACTTTTGATTGTGCTAGGGTTTGTTTTTGTTTTTAGTGAAACGTTTGTATGGAAAGCAAATTTAATGATGTTGCTTTCTCTTTATAATGAAAGATTAATGACTTTAATTTGATTTGATTCTTTCTTATTTGATGCGTTATTTTCCTTTTGCACTTCCTATTTGTTTTTTTTTTTTAAACGTTTTAGGAAAAATCTGAATAATTCTAACTCACCCCGGATCGAATTGACAAAGTGATGAGGGAATGGGGAATATGTGGTTATTGGCGCATGATCCCAAATTCTATTCCCAACGAAATCATATTGACTCAAGTAGAGGGTCATGCGCTATGGGTCATCATGCCTAAGGTTTTATCAGCCCATTAGGTGGGTACGACTACTTGGAAATAATAATTTTTTCATCCTATATGAGACGAGATTTGAAACATTTTTTTTATCTTTTTGAAAACGGGACAAAAAAATAATGAAATTATTAATACCATGATTTTTTATCCTGAAAAAATTAAATATGAGCGGGATGATTTTTTATTCCGTCAATCTCAATCCCATCATGACCTATTTCCATCCTTTTTTTTTCAAATCTTTATAATCAATGATTAATTACATTTTATATGATTCTGACTTATTTCATAAGTTATTTAAAAATTGAGAATCTCTCCAAATTGCTATTAATTAGATGGCGAACTGCGTGATGCGTGAGACTTATATTGAATATATTATAAATCATGTGTTTTTGTGTAATTTCCTTAGATGTGATTGTAGCTCACATCTTCATCTAGTTTTACGTTCAGTAACGGCTTGAACGCCCTCTATGAGTCGAGGATATGCTTTTCATCCAATTTTCTTATAAATTGGCAAACATAATCTTTTAAAGTCGGATTCTTGAGACTGTATTGTTGTCTTTCTTTTGAAATTATGTATGTAAGTTGTGAATAAATCTATCAAATCCACTAGGATGCGTCTCAAGAGTCAATGATATATTATCTAATGACTCCTTACTCAAGCCATCTCTAATGGGATGATTTTTTCTTCGCAATTATTAGACATCATTACTAAAGAACGACAACTAGTGTTGCACGTCCAACATGCACATTTATAACAAAAACCTAATTGTTTAGATCTATGTTCTTAGTATATGTGTTTTTCTCCAAACCAGGTATGTAAGAGCTAAATGAAATAAGAAATTTAAGGACTCATGTTTTAACCACTTATTTCTTGTAAAAGTTTAACATTTCTTGGGTGGTCGAGGTGTCCTAACATTATCTTTGAAATGTATTATGTGTGTCCATTTTAAAGGATTAATGCATTTTATATCTTTTAAAGTCCATCCAATTCTCTGTTTATGTTTTCTCAACACATTTAACAACTTACCTTCTTGATTGCTTGTCAGAGAAGAAGAAATCACCGCAAGGTAAGTTTGTTTATCTCCAAGAAATGTGTATTCTAATCCTTCAGGCAAAGTCTTTAATTCCAATTTGGGTGCTTCTTCATGTTTCTCTTCTTCAAGTGTTCCTAATTCCTCAAAATTATGTTTCCCTCCATCGTCTTCCAGTTCTGTGCAGAATCAAGTAAAGAAAAATCATTAGAAATATCTGAATCTAATTGCATACTTGATTTAAGAAAATTAGCTGTATAGATTTTCATAGGATCATATTCACTCCCCTGAATATGTTCCTCTATAATTGGTTAAATCAGTTTCATGTTCTCGTCTCCAATGTCCTCATCATATGATTGTTTGCACATGTTAAAAATATTAAGCTTCAATGTCATATTGCCAAATGACAAATTCATGATTGTATTCCTCCAATTTATTAAGGCATTAGCTATTGCTAAAAATGGACGACCAAGTATTATAGAAACTGGCTTATAACTATTTGCTACAGATTGTGTTTACAAGACTACAAAATCCACATGATATAGGAATTTATCGACTTGTAATAACACATCTTCCATAATTCCTTTCGGTACCTTGACTGATCTATTGGTAAATAAAAAGTAGTTGAAGTTGGTTTTAACTCATCAATATTAAGTTGTTGGTAAATCGAAAATGGAAGAAAATTTACACTGACTCCAATATGGGTGGGCATTATCGGATTCGGATCGGATCGGACCGAATCCGAATCCGATCCGATCCGAAATTCCCACGATTGTTTGATTCGATCGGATCGAATCATGTTATCGAACTCGATCCGATCCGATCCGATAATATCGGATCGGATCGGATCGGATTGGTTCGATCCGAATTCGAATCGGATCGAATCGGACCAATTCGATCCGAAATCATCCTATTTCGGATCGGATTGGTCCGATCCGATCCGAATTCGGTGGGTTTGAGTCAAAAAAATCGAGCGGATCGGATCGGATCGGATAAAATCCGATCCGATCAAATTTTTTTTTTTTTAATATATAACGACATCGTTTTGCATATTAAAAAAAAATCGATCGGATAAAATCTGATCCGATCCGAATTTGTCGAACCGGACCAACAGGATTCGATCGGATTTGCAAATCGGATCGGATCGGATCCAATCGATCAAATCGGATCCGATCCGATCCGATGCCCACCCCTAGACTCCAAGATCAAGCAAAGCATGTTCAATTTTTTGATTTCCAATAATACATGAAATAGTTGGACAACCAAGGTAGTTGTATTTTAATGCATTATTGGTTGAGAGAATAAAACTTACCTGTTCAGTTAGAAAATCTTTCTTCTTACTTGATGTTTTCTTTTAACAGTGCATAATTTTTTTAGAAATTTGGCATAAGATGGTATATGTTTGATGACATCTAACAAAAGAATATTGACCTTTACCTATTTGAATATTTCATATATCTCTGGGGATTGGTTCAATTTCTTTATTTTTAATGTTTGAGGAAATGGAGGTGCATAAGAAAAAGTGTTATCATCAACTATAGATAATGGTTCATCAACTATAGATAATGGTTCATCAACCTCTTCCTTACCGTCTAAATCTAATTTATTTTCAGCTTCGCGAGGTTCTAGAATAGGTTTGTGGATGACCTTACCACTGCAAAGAGTAATAATATATTTAACTTGGTCTGTGTGTTGATTACTAGAACTACCCTCGTGAGGGTTTTGATGACTCTTGATGTTTGGTTGTGGTTGTGCAAGAAACTTTCTTTTTTCATTAATGGTCTGTGCAGATGTGATTTTGGAGAAAATATCTTTCAGATCAATCAATGTTTGCACATTTTGGTTATTAATGGCTTCATGTTTTTCAATGAATACATGCAAGGTATCTTCAAGGGTTTTCCTATGCGGTGAGACATATGGTGCATAATTCTGAGAATTTTGGAAATTCTGGTGGACATTGGAAGGTTGTTGCGATGGTTGTGCTTGGTTATCATTCCTTCAATGGAAGTTTGGATGGTTTCTCTGTTAGTTTTAATGAATTTTAATATTATTTTTAATATTTTAAGGAGTTACAAGGATTTAATAATTTTTACAAATTTCATAAAAGCAAATGCACTTGTTCTCCTTGCTTGGCTCCTAAGCTGCTGATGCATAATATATTTTACCGCATCTTCGGGTACACTAACATCTGATTTTGTAAATTGGGTAAGCTCTGTTATGAATTGAAATGCGCTTATTGACAACAGATAGAATAGTTGGACTTGGTCCTGATTTTCTTTTATTCGAAATTGTCAAGAGTCTCCATTAAAAGTACGGTTACCTTGATTGTGAGAATTCATTTGATTATTTTTTAAAAAGATTAAAACTCAAATTGTTTGCCTTGGACCCAAGCACATAATGAGAATAGTCCCAGGGGAAAAAGGAAGGGAAAATGGTGTTTCAGGGACTTCAAATTGGACCCAAGCGCATCATTTCCTTCCTTTCATAATCTTCCGTTAGTTTTAAAAGTAAATTTCTTCAGACAAATGGGTTATTTAAAACAAATACTAGATATTAGAAGAGATTAGAGATTGGAGTTGGTTTCTTAAAACAACCCTTTCTCAAGTCGATCCCTAGAAGATTCCGAGCAAATAATTTTTTGGGTGTGAGTATACCAATCGGTTTTGTACAAAATCGATTGAAATAGTATTTTTCTAGGCTTGTTTTATCCTGGGGTCGGCGGGGTTGACACGGTGCTAGCACATATTATGGGCAGAGCCGCGAAACGTCTTCAAGAGAGCGACCTAGTCCGCGACTCAAGCCAACTTCAATTTTATATTCCTGGTGAACGGTAATATTTTTCTTATTTGTGCAAATTGTTCTAACAATTTTAAGACGAATCGATCTGTCATGTTTACTTATGTTATATTTGTTATTGTTCATATGGTACAATCATAAGTAAATTCTGCATGAAAATGAATTTTATGGGAATTGATAGGCTTTTGAGAGTTTGGTTGTCAGTACTTTTGTAGAACAGCTTTTGTTTGATTTGGAGGATTCACCTGTATTTCAAAAAAATGGTCAGTTTGATTTTTTTTTCTCCTGGTATCCTGTAGTTATGTGTGGAATTTGCTATGATTCTTTAGACAGACATAATTTCACTGTGATGTGAGCTTCATATTGTTATGTGGATTTTAGATTGGCAAGTAGAAAGAAATTAGAGCACGCCATTTATGATTGATTATCGCTTTAGTTATACATACAGTATACCTCAGACTTTATGCCTTCATTCATATTTGAAGAACAGTTATGGATTTGTTCAGCATGAGCTAGTATTGGGATATTTTTGATTTTCTTTTGCTTGAACAATGTAGTGTTGATTTATCGTGATTCCTTAGACAATACCTCAAAACATATCTGAAAAACAGTTGGAAAACTCATGGGCTAAATTTAAGAACCATAATCACCAAAACTGAAATAAACCGAACGAGCACTAACCTCCCTCAAGAAATGACGATAGTTAGTTCAAATGCTACAACTATGGAAAACCGGGGCACCTTGCTCAGAACTGCCGATTAAAAAGTTCTGCTTTAAAAGTGAACCTTACCGAAGAACAACTTGTTACTACGATCTTTGAGATCAATATGTTTGGTGGATTCGAGGGATGGTGGGTAGGCACTGATGTTTTCCATCATGTCTACTATGATTATGCTTTGTTCGAGCTCTATATACAAGTTGTGACTAAGATAATATGATGAGTGGTTTCCCAAACCACTATAGCGGCTAGAACTGATGATGTGAAATTTAAATTTTATGAAATATTGAAGGTTTGAGAACCTAAAAATTTGGGTATAACATTAACGTTAAACATATAAATTGTATGATTTATATGAACATATTATTTCTATTAAGGAAGAAAATTCTTTTAATTTAAGAAATAGTGGGGGCACGACCTCCAATGATAAATTAGAAATAATGGGGGTTTTATCTCTAACGTTTTACTCATGATTTTAAAGTGATTGAAAGTGACGAATGCAATTTTTTATAAAGTTTGAAAAATAACATGTGAAATGTTTATATATTGATATGTTTATTTTTCTATATGCATGTCGTTAACTCTGTTAAAGTTTATGTTGTCTTCTAAATTTGTAAACTTAGAAGAAACTAGTGTAATTCTCAGAATTAAATTACTAGGTCGGGAAAATGACTCTAGTGTAAAGTTGTTCAAGAACATTGGTGACAATGTTAGACAATCTGAGTATGCGAACAATATTGGTAACTGACGTTATGTTTTGATTACACTAGACCTGACATTGCTTATGTCGTAGGATTACTATGTAGATTTATTAGTAGACCCGGTATGAGCATTGACATGCTATTGAGATGGTTTTAAGGTACCTGAAAAGGACCATGAACCTAGAATTGCATTATCAGAGGTTTTCCGCTGTCTTTGAATGATATAGCGACGTTAATTGGAACACCCTTTCAGATGATTCCACGGATACCAACAGATATATTTCCTTGAGTCTGAAATGATAGCACTAGCAACAACTAGTGAAGAAGCAGCTTGATTAAGAAGTTTGTTATTAAATACCCATTTATGGGAGAGACCGATATCGGTTGTCTTGATATGTTGTGATAGTACCACGACTATTATAAATTTTCAGAACTGTTATTATAACAGTAAAAGAATGCAGATAAACAGTACAGTTAGAGAATACCTCTCTTCTGGAGCAGTAAGAATGGATCATGTACCGACTGATGATAACTTACCTGATCATTTGATAAAAGGACTAGCAAGAGATAAGATATCTAATACCTAGAAAAGAATGAGACTATTGCCATTAGACAGACACTTATGATGGTAACCCGACCTAATATACTGGAGATCCCAAGAAATATCAATGGGTAATAACAAATTATGAAGTGATGATGAATTATGCTATTATTTTATTTGTGAGTTCCATTCTGTGAGCATGATATCCTGAAACGATGTAAGGATGAGTTATACTTAACTCTTAATGTATTATATACTCTATATAGAGTGGAGTACCTAGTTACAGGAGTACTCTTGATAGACACACATATGCGAACGTAGAAGTGTGGCCGCTTCTTATGAAATTTTAGGTAAAAATTTCTAGAGCATTCACTATATTGGGATATACGAGCACGACCGTAATGTTCGGGCTTTTGACTTCACCCTGAAAGGTTTGTGTGTGTAACGTTGTCAGAGATAAAGTTCAAAACTACGAGTTACTCTAGTATAATCTGAATCGTCAACACTATATAAATGTTAAAGTCAATAGACACTTTTATTTATGCATGACCTTATGTTATATTGCTCGATGAAAATATTTTATTAAAATTCAAGTAAGGGATTGTTAGTTTTAATGAATTTTAATATTATTTTTAATATTTTAATTAGTTACAAGGATTTAATTTTTGGAGAAGTTAAAAAATCAATTTGTTATAATTATTTAAGTTACAAAATTCCATCATTAAAGTTGATGTTAATGTGTTTTAATTTAATTAAATATCTTAACTCCACTCTTAAATTCTATGTTAGTACAATACATCTTGAGCCGTTAGAATTCGAAAAACCCTCTCCACTCTAAAAACTCCGCGATTAGGCAACCTTTCCCATTTCCATCTCTACTTTCATGGGTTCATATTCGTAACTCAAATAAATACAGAAACATACTCAGATCTCGAGGATAATCAAAAACCTGAAATTGGGTTCTCAGGCTTTGTTAATGCTTTACTTTTTGGGGTTTTGTTTTTTGTTAAGCAGCAACAACATCTTTATTTAACAGGCACAGCCTTTAGAGTTTAGATATAAAAATAAATAATTAGCAATTAGTCTCGTCCACCCCGTGCTTGTAAAAACGCTTCATTGAGATTTAAGCTCTATTGATTCCATAACATAGGTTTTCAAATGAAGCAGTCTCGAGATAACGTACACAATATTAGAAGGTGCGCGAGTCTGATTGAATGGGTGGCAACAGGCGGCGGTTGCCGTTGGTTGATCAGTGATTGGTGCGTTGCTAGACCCACGAAGAGCGGATCTAATAAATGCTCTCGGTGAGACTACTGGGAAGCCTATTTTTTGAAAGTGTTCTTGAGAGAATGAAAAGGAGCCCAAGAACCAATGAACAGATTGTAGAATTTTCTTGCACTCGCTTTAAGGCTGAGTATCCCATATTTGATAAGGTACTCGTTCGATAATTTTTACAAATTTCATAAAAGCAAATGCATTTGTTCTCCTTGCTTGGCTCCTAAGCTGCTGATGCATAATATATTTTGAGGCATCTTCGCGTACACTAACATCTGATTTTGTAAAGTGAGTAAGTTCTGTTATGAATTGAAATGCGCTTATTGACAACAGATAGAATAGTTGGACTTGGTCCTGATTTTCTTTTATTTGAAATTGTCAAGAGTCTCCATTAAAAGTACGGTTACCTTGATTGTGAGAATTCATTTGATTATTTTTTTAAAAAGATTAAAACTCAAATTGTTTTGTGGGCTTGTTTTATCCTAGGGACGGCGGGACTGACACACTGCTAGCACACATTCTGGGCAGAGCCGCGAAACATCTTAAAGAGAGCGACCTAGTTCGCGACTCAAACCAACTTCAATTTTATATTCCTAGTGAACGGTAATATCTTTCTTATTTGTGCAAATTGTTCTAACATTCTCTTGATTTTGGTCTCTTGAAGATGTTTATGGAACTGACTTGGTCTTAGAGACATTCTTGCAGGGCTGTAAGATTGAGCAAACTTGTGTGATATGTTAATTTGAATTACAGATTTGTCATGTGACTTCTTAAATTGACTTGACATGATCACTTTTCCTCATTTCTATTACCTCGATTTTTTTTTAACTAGAGATGCATTTTTAGCAGAAAGGTCATGGTCTTCCCTAAGGTTAAACATACCTCTACCAAATAGTTGTGGTTTTATAGACGACTCATAAGTGTCAACTGTGTCTCATTATTGTGCATTATCTAATATGTGTTCTAGGTAATCTAGTGCATATTCAGGATTTTTATCCCTTAACTCACCATTATACATAATTTCCACTATTTGTCTACCTTGGGGTGTTAAACCCTCGTAGAAGTAGGCAACCAGCCTTCATGTCTCAAACCTATGATGTGGACAAACATTCAACATCTCTTTAAATTGCTCCCAACATTGGTAAAGTGTTTCCCCCGACTCTTGTGTCAAAGTTATGATTCTCATTTTAAAGAAGTTTGTCATGTGAAGGGCAAAGAATTTTTTCAGAAACTGCTTTTGCAAATCATCACATGTTTTGAAGGATCATGACCTAAGGTTCTGCAGTCAAATTTTAGCTTTATCCTTTAAAGAAAAGGGAAAAAACTTTAATCGAATTATATTCATGCAATCATGCTGCAATTTTGGTTTGGACAAATGTTACAAACCTATTCAAATTCTCGTAAGTACTGATAAGGATTTTCTAATTCTAGATCGTGGAATGTGAGTAAAAGTTGGATGACATCTGGCTTAAAATTGAAACGTGATGTATTTGAGGGGAAACAATGCAAGATGGTGATCATGTCCTAATGGGATTCATGAAGTGTATGAGTGTCCTAGGATGATTAAGATCGTCATGCTGAGACTCATTCTCTTCATGATCAACTGTATTTTCAACTTGGACAGGTGGATTTTCAATTTGGTTCTCGGCCATTTTGACTGACGATGAAGGTGATAAAAACTCTCTATTTATTCTACAACTAGATGATCGAGACCAATGTTTCATGCAACCTAAATGCAGGCTTTATGCTTAAATTTAAATATACAAATGCAATACTTACAAAAAGAAAAAATAATAAACAAGTGAGAAGAAAAAAAAAGTTAAAATAAATGAAATATATATATATATATATATATATATAAATGTAGTGATTAAAAAAATGAGATGCAGGAAATATAAAAAAAAATACAAAAAAAAAAAATACAAGGATTAAATTATTATTCTATCTACTAAATTATAATCTCTGGCAACGGAGCCAAAAATTTGACACGCTCACAAAGTGGTTCTTTAACTCCCAAGTATAAGAGTGTCGAAGTAATAAAATAACCAGGTAAGTCCGGGGTCGATCCGCAGAGAATAGATTTAATAGGATAAAATAATAATTTGAGTGAAAAGAAAAAGATTGAATTGTTTGAAGTGATTGGAAATTTTAAATTAGATTACAACAATAAAATAAAATATTGGGGGTTAGGGGATCCATTTTTAATATTTCAAATTTAGAAATATTACTTTTTATATAATAAATAAATTATCATTATTACCCAGATAATTTAATTCCGGAATTAATTATGTCAAAACATATAAAACCAGCCATAAAGGCGGTGATAACTTTTGTCTATAATAAGTCCAGTTAGGTACTCAATTATGCCAAATAAATAAAACCATCCATATAGGCGGTAACAAATTTATATATTATAATATAAATTTTTGTATTAAAAGTTTCACCCATTACCCCAGCTGGACGAAATTAGCTACTCATAATTTGAATAAAAACACTCATAATTTTATTACTAAAAGAAAAAGAAATTACAAGAAAGTTTTAGAAAAATAAAACACACAAGAGCTGAAACTCCATAAATTTTCAGAGGAAAATCATGGAGCATGCTGCCTTTTTATGGTGTTGAGCACCTCTATTTATAGTAGAATACTCAGCACCCTCCATCTTCTTTATTCTTTCTTTTTTTATTATTTTTTTCTTTTCAAATGTTGCCATTCACTGATGGGTGATAGCAACATTTTTGTTTTTTATTATTTAATAATATATTAATATTATATATTTGACCGGTGCGTAATCACATGCGTATAATGCAAGCGCACGTATCGTTCAAGTAGTATAAAAGTATCGATCCCACGAGGACTTAAAACCTCTTGTTATTAATTTATGAAGTTAAATATTTACAAGTATCTAATGGATTTGTTTTTTGATTGGGTGGTAACTTTAAAACTTAAAACAAGTAAATAAAATTGCTTGAAAGTAGATTGAAGAAAATTCAAATTTATAAAACTATTCAGGGTTATGAATCCTTCCAATATCTTTTTAAAATATGAAGTGGTTATTTTACATTTGTGTAATATATTGGTTTATTAACCTGGAACACGAAATTATTTAAAAGCCTCTTCCGATGGTCAAATACAAATACCCAGTATAACCTAATTAATCATATTCCTATGTTAACCAAGTTATCTGAATTTATTAAGATTAAGTTCCAATTATGGCTACCCACGTCCGACAGGTATATTCCTATCCTGTAAGGAAATTTATTAAAGGGTTATATATTCTCAAGGAAGATCGTGGGCTATTAAGTCTAAGGTCTTAAACCTAAAATCAATTTTCCAAGTTCATTTTAAGTTTACCGAATCAATCTTATTAATGGCCAGTTAACAAGATACATTAAGACTAAGGCTCAATAAATAAACTTTTATATTACCCAAACCGTAATTTAACCCCTTATAAACCGATGATATTGGACTTCATCACAACCTCAGATAACTGACTTAGTTACGACATATATTTACGGGTAGTAAAAACTTAAATAAAATAAAAGACATAAAGTAAAATGCTGAAAAGTAAATTGCTGAAAAGTAAAATGCTGAAAAGTAAATGACGGAAAGTAAAATGCTGAAATTAAATACTGAAAATTAAATGCTGAAAAGTAAATGCTCAAAGTAAATTGCTGAAAAGTAAATAAAGTAAAAGTACAATAAAAGAAAATGATGAGGTAAAAAGATTCACTTTTATTACTTCTATTTTAGATATCTCCCTTAATATAATATATCAACTTTGCATGATAATTACCAACCAGCCATATAGGCGGTATCCAGATTAAGTCAAATTAATAATTAATTACCAACCGACCAATCAGGCGGTATCTAGTTTAGTCAGGTTAAAACCAATTTAAATAATTACCAACCGACCAATATGGCGATATCCTCGTTAAGTCAAGTTTTAACTAGTTTATATATTATAATTAAGGGAGATTAATCTAAATATTAGTAATAAAAGTTTTACCTGTTACCCCAACAAGGGGGAGTTACCTCCTCATTACTGAAAAGTAAAAACTGAAAATTAAATAAAGAAAAGTATTGTGCGTAAAAGTAAATTGCAGAAAGTAAAAACTGAAAAGTAAAGAAAATAAAGTGCGAAAGCTGAAATTAATTACTGAAAGCTGTAAATAAACAAACAAGATACAATTTTCTTAGTATTCTTAAGGAATTCCTTAGAAGAAAATATGAATTTACAAATGAAATGGCTTGGTATTTATAGGCAAAATTTTGTCTCCATCAAATCATCCACCAAATCGATTATTAATTGCTCCACCAAATCCATTATTAATTGCTCCACTAATTGCTCCACTAATTGCTATCATGTTTGGTGGAAGTTTGACTATTTTTATTTTTTATTTTTTATTTTTTTGCTTTGAAAATGACTTTAATAATTATACATAACACACTACGGATATTTCATCAATTTCGGTCATGAAATCTTCAGAATTCAAAATTATTTTGTCTTTCAAAGTTGTAGATCTTTGAGTCTTCTTTATTCTGGAACTTGAATCAGCTCAATCCGATATCGGATTAAAAAGTATGCCCAAAATACGACAGATGCGCAAAACTGGAATTTCCAAAACTGTACTTCGTTAAAACGCCCTTTCAAGTTTCCAATCTCCAAAATTAATATGTCAAGTCCAACATTTGCCCTTATTTGACCCACATTTCATCCTAAATGATTTCATTGAGTCCCAATATTATTTTATCTGCAAAATACACTAAACTATATCAAAATGTTCATTAAACCCGAGAAACTAAACAAAATATTAAGTAAAATGGGCGGTAAATATTGATATATTTTCCGCTCATCAATATTATATATATATAATCTTGGTGGGTCCTCCAAAATATTTTTTATATATATTATATAAATATATTTTATAATAATAATAATAATACATGTATGGGAAAATACATCATAAGCTCATTTTGTCGCTAATCTAAACACGGTGAATGATTTTCAAGTCCGATTTGAATCTAGTTGTCATGCTCTTTTTGGGTTTTCTGAGTCCTGACATTCAGATCTCATATCCATTTTTCCTGTTGAGCTTCCGAAGTAATATTTTACCTACACAATAAATAAAAATCACAGTAAAACATAAATATAATTAATATTTAACAAATGTGCTAAATTCAGAGGATTAATGAAATTATAAGTGTAAAATGATTAGTTTCTCTTTTATTAAGTGTACATTTTTTATTACGCATCATCTACATCCACTACTTCAAGCCACACTTGAAACTTTCCACTATGTAAAATGAATCTGTACTTTACACTGAGAGTTTTCCGAGCTCATTCCAAAACCTTTACAATAGAGGTCTTTGATCCAAGGTTCCTATTAACCTTTTACACAAATCCCCCATTGAGAGTATACTCACTCACACAAGGGATTTCCACACAAGTGTTTGATAATAAAAGTTTACAACCATAATTTGGGTACTCACAAAAGATTACAAAGAAGATTTAAATGTGAGTATATCACCCAAATGAATCAAAGCTCACTAATATGAATATAAAGATGAAGTATGAGCTTTTTCAAATGTAGAGTGTAAGATGTAGAAGATTTAAAAAAACTCTATTTAAAAGTGTGTAGAAGATTTACTACATTTTATGAGTGGTTAACAATGTCATGGAATGATTCCATTAGTATTTTTGGATGAAATTTCTTGTAATGTAATGCTGTTATATGTCATTTTTTGATATGCTTGTGTTGCAATAGGGCAGTCTAGGTTCTGAAAGTGAGAGTTAGACTACTAAAGTGTTATGCGGAACTGGCTGAACAACAACACTTGCCTTTGTGAGGTTTTAGATATGTGTAAATTTGTCGTTTCTTCAGTTGGAAAAAAAGTGTCACGTTTCGTCTCAACTGTGAGAGAACTTGTAAACTTAAATATACTCACTTTGGCCAAAAAAAAATTGCTAATACCAAGAAATGACATGTTGGGTAGATTCATATTGTTGACGGTTATTTTTCATTTCATTGATAATTTGGAAAATCTACTCCTCGAGCAAACCTCTTTTAAGTAGTGAATTTATTTGATCAGTATGAAATCCAAAATAAATTTGACAAGCAAACAAAAAAATCACGTTTATTTACATGATTTGACGAAGAGTAGCTTAATAAAATAAATTTGGTTAACAATGGAAGCAAGTGTCTCTTGTCATGATGGAGAATAAAACTTATATGAGACAAATGTTTTGAGATCATCAAATGAATATAAGTAATTTATTTCTCTATTATTATTGATTAATTTCAAATTTAATATATATTTATTAAATCATTAATTACCGATAATCTTTTTCCATGACAAGTGGTGTTCTCAGTTTACTATGATTTTGATTTATCGCAGGATTATATTGATGGCGAGATGACAGGATCTGATTGTCCAGGAGCTGAAATCGATGGGGATCCTGTAAGTTTTCAACAGCAGATGGACTGACTGACGACTGTCGATTTTGGTACGTACGTACGTCATGTGCTTTAGATTCATGTTACATACATTATTTATTTACATTTGCACTTGCTCGTACTAAACTTGCTTTTTAGTCGGTTCATGTGATATGAATAGATTTCAAATTATCCACCAAAATTTTCTCCAAAAAGCAATATATCTATCTATCTACTTATCTACGGTATCCAATGATATCAAATACTTTTTGGTATAAACATACAACTTAGAGTATTAAACATGCAAACTATATCAATAAACATTGAACCTTTTAAAATATAAAATTAGTTGCATGTTTATTGGTAGAATTTGCATGTTCAATGCTCAAAGTTGCATGTTCAATGTTCAAAGTTGCATGTTTGAATCCAATGATATTTGATACCCTTGGCATTGGCCTATATATATATATATATATATATATATTTAAGCCTCCTCTTTACGACACGTGACAGTTTCATATTAAAGTTATAAAATTAAATTGATAAATATATTAAATAAAAATACATATTATAATTTTATAATAATTCTATTATAACAAATAAAACATATTAGATTATTCTATTAAAATAAAAAAAATACTATTAAATTATCTATAATTAACTTAATCTGTATAATTATTTTTTATTATTAAATTATAAAATTAAAATATATCTATAATTCTTTTTTATTATAATTAAAAATTAAAATAACAAAATATCAATATAATAAACCTATTATAATATAAAAACATAATCTACTATTAAAGTAAGAAGCTATTTAATTTAATTAATTAAGTATTTAATATTTTAATTTATTATTATCAAATTATAAAATTAAAATAAAGAAACATATTATAATAAAAAAAATATTATAATCACTCATTAAAAGAAAAACATATGTGACACTACTTAATCTCTATAATTAATTTTTTCTTTTACTTAGTAACCATTACCAATTGAGTACTGATTCCTAGTAGTCGGAGTAGTTGTTTAATGTTGGAACAATTATATATGCGGGACAACTTATTCCACGGTCATATATCAATTCCTTCATCTTTGAGTTGTTTAAGAGGTATTGGAGTCTTGGATTTGTCTCAAAACAATGTGAAATTCCAGAATTTTTTGACAAGATTTCAATTAGTGGAGAATTTAAATCTATATATATATCTTACAATAACTTAGAAGAGGGCATGGTATTGGTACCCAATAAATGGCGTACGTGTTTAAGAATTCAAGTGCAAGCTACATCTAGTTACGGGTAACAGTAAGCTTTGTGGAGAGTTGCAGCTGCCCAAATGCTCCAAGAACATGACAAAGCAATCGGAAAATCTTTCGAGTACTGACAGTAGTAATAATTTCAACTGTCAGAACTCAGAACCCATGCTGATCGAGAAAGAAACTTCAAAAGGACTTCACATGATCTATGGAATGAACATAACCAATGTTATCCATGCATTACTGTCAGTCAATAACATTCTAATTGAACGTGGAACCTAAATTTATGTGATTTAAATAATCTCTTTTATTATAAATGTTACCATAAATATATATATATATGTTGTAGCTTTTGTAAGGTACATGATGTAAACGAAGATTCTATTTCTCTTTAGATGTTTGGTATGGAAAATATGTCCATATTTTTTGTATTTTGTTTTATTTAAAAGATGAGTGAACTCAGTCTAATCTTATAAATGTGTATGTGTATGTATATGTAAAGATCTAAAGATTAGTTTTTGATTATTTTATCGCATGATCATACAATGTCATTCTTGCGAAGTTTTGAGGATTCAAGCCTCCCTCAAACATTTTATCTTGGGATCTTTTTCTTGAAAGGATTTTAATATAGCCTTAGGGCTGCATATTCAATTGATCATGAAAATTTGATTTTGTCTTAAGGTTCTGACCATATGCGAAATACTGATATATCTAAGATAAGTAAAATGTATAGTAATTATTGTAAAGATAATCATATACGAAAAAATTTGTTCACCGAGTGTAAAACTCGTGCGAGTAAAAAATCATTTTGAATATAGGTTATCATTTCAATCCACTATAATAGAGAAAACTTACAGTGATGATATAAGACTTATGGTGACAATTTCATCGACTCGAATACATTTAGACTGTAATAGTTCGAAGAACTCACCAAGCCTGCACCAAACGATCTTCTTCAGAACCTATGAAGTCTCTGCATGAATTCTGATCAACCCTGCTAACTCGCAACGCCAGAACTCTGACTACCAATCTTCATCCTTTAGAACTTTGTGTTGGAAAAATGCTTATTTATAAGCATTTTGAGGCTCAATTTTAAGCATGGTCCACTTCGTGTTAGTGGTTGTTATTGAATGATTCGGATACTCCTCCGTGAGTACTTCGAAATGGTATATTCATATGCTTAAAATGGTGCTTGGGTGAATGAGAAATTGTTGCTCAAAGTTCACAATTTTCAAGCCTTTTGTAATTCCATAACAGCTAATTTAATTAGCTTGGTGGTTACAAAGTTTAATCTCCATAAGTGCTAATTTAATTAGCTTGGTGGTTACATAGTTTAATTTCCATTAGTGCTAATTTAATTAGCTTAGTGGTTACAACAATGTGTAACATCTCCCATTATGAAATTTAATTGGCTAGTTAATTTCTATTAATTGAGATGTGTTTTCCTTTCCTATATAAACAACATCAGTTCTTGTTTTCAAAATAAGAGGAACGAAATTAACAAACAAGAAATTTTCAGAGCATTTTATTTTCTTTGTTTTTGGAAGAGTTCAAGCACTTTTGTGGTTCGTTGGGAACGGGATTTGGTGGTGCCCATACTCGTTCGGGTTTTCCGTTGTATCCTGGGAAACAAACGTCCCAAGTTCTACTGCACCTACGGTAGGGGGCGAATTTGTTTTAAGGATATTGTTGTAATCAACAAGCCTCGGGAAAGTGAAGAAGGATCATCAATTTCAGGGTCTAACACAACAGCCTCTGCCTCAGCCTCTGCTTCAGCCTCTGCTGTCAGCCTCTGCCATCAGCCTCTGCTGTCAGCCTCTGCCTCTGCCATCAGCCTCTGCTGTCAGCCTCTGCCATCAGCCTCTGCTGTCAGCCTCTGCCATCAGCCTCTGCCCTTCAGCCTCTGCCTCCGCTCTCAGGGTCTGCCTCTGCCCTTCAGCCTCTGCCTCCGCTCTCAGGGTCTGCCTCTGCCTCTGCCCTCAGCCTCCGCTCTCAGCCTCTACCGTCAGGGTCTACTCTCAGGGTCCGCCGTTAGGGTCTGTTTGAGGATAATAATTATAATTGTAATTTTGTCATATTTGGATTTCCCAATTACCGTGTAATAATTGTAATAATTGTTGTTTACAGTCTTAAAACAAATTCGAGACTCTGTGGATATGGAAATCAGTCCAAACACAGTAGATCCGAATATGGCAGCCTCTTCGGCTGGCCAGAATGTTGTGGCAGCCCCCGTGGCTGACCAAAGTGCAGTGGCAGCCCCTTCGGCTGGCCAACTTGCATCAGCCTCTGGGCTTAATATGGCAGCTGTTGTGGCTGGCCAAGGTATTTCCTGCCTCAATGGCTAGACAACCTGTTGGACATGTGAGCCATGTCAATCCTGCTGCGGAAAAACCTGAAAAATTCAGTGGTCAGAATTTCAAAAGGTGGCAACAGAAAATGTTCTTCTACCTGACCACGTTGAACCTTGCGAGGTTTCTAAAGGAAGATGCTCATGTACCCAAAGAGGGTGAGATTGATATCCAAGTCATCAGTGCCATTGAAGCTTGGAAACATTCTGAATTCCTATGTCGGAATTATGTGCTGAATGGGCTAAGTGATTCTTTGTATAATGTGTACGCTGGAATGAAAACAGCTAAAGGGCTTTGGGAATCTTTAGATCGAAAATATAAAACTGAGGATGCCGGTACTAAGAAATTTGTCGTAGGCCATTTCCTAGAGTTTAAAATGATTGATTCCAAAACTGTGATAAGCCAAGTACAAGAACTGCAGATTATTCTAGCAGAAATTCATGCTGAGGGGATGAGTTTAAGTGAAACCTTCCAAGTAGCCTCGATAATTGAGAAACTACCACCTGGTTGGAAAGATTTCAAGAATTATTTAAAGCATAAGCGAAAAGAAATGAGCATTGAAGACTTGGTTCTTAAGCTAAGAATTGAGGAAGATAACCGAGTTTCTGAAAAGAGAGGAATGACTCATGAGGCCAAAGCAAATGTTGTCGAACATGGCCATAAGAACAAGAACCTCAAGAACAAATGGTCAAAGATGGGTCCTAAAGGAGGAGTTTCCAAGAAATCAAAATTTCAAGGAAAATGCTTCAACTGTGACAAAATGGGTCACAAGTCTTCTGAATGCAGACTGCCGAAGAAGAAAAAGAAACAAGAAGCTAATGTGCTAGAAAACATGACTCAAGATGTTTCAGACATTAACCTTTCTGCTGTGGTTTCTGAGGTGAATCTGGTGGGTTCTAACCCAAGAGAGTGGTGGATTGATACTGGTGCCACTCGACATGTATGCTCAGACAAGAGCATGTTTTCTTCATTTGAGCCTGCTGAAAATGGGGAAAAGATATACATGGGAAATTCAGCAACATCTGAGATAGAAGGTCAAGGAAAGATGATTCTGAAAATGACCTCTGGGAAAGAGTTGACTCTGAACAATGTTCTGTATGTACCTGAAATACGGAAGAATCTTGTGTCTGGATCGCTTCTGAACAAGCATGGATTCCGGATGATGTTCGAGTCTGATAAAATAGTTTTGACTAAAAATGGGATGTATGTGGGAAAATGGTATGTAACTGATGGGCTTTTTAAGCTCAATGTAATGGTTGTTAAACCCAAAAATATCAATAAAGCTAGTTCTTCTGCTTATATTGTTGAGTATTCTAATCTTTGGCATGGTAGATTAGGACATGTTAATTTTAATTCATTGCGAAAGTTAATTAACATGAATCATATTCCCAATTTTAAAATTGATAACAAACATAAGTGTGATACTTGTGTTGAGGCAAAACTAACAAGATCATCTTTTCATAGTATTGAAAGAAACTCTGAACCACTTGATCTAATTCATACCGATGTATGTGATTTTAATTCAATACAATCGAGAGGCGGTAATAAATATTTTATTACCTTTATTGATGATTGCACAAGATTTTGCTATGTGTATTTAATGAAAAGCAAGGACGAAGCTATAGAGAAATTTGTTCTCTATAAGAATGAAGTTGAGAACCAACTGAATAAAAGAATTAAGGAGTTAAGAAGTGATCGTGGTGGTGAGTATGTTTTCCCTTTTGAATCACTTTGTGAACAAAATGGAATCATACATCAACCACAGCTCCTTCACCTCAATCCAATGGGATTGCGGAACGTAAGAATCGTACCTTGAAAGAGATGATGACGCTATGTTAATCAGCTCTGGCTTACCTCAGACTATGTGGGGAGAAGCTGTCTTATCAGCTAATTACCTTTTAAATAAGGTACCACGGAAAGAAGCAGGGAAAACTCCTTATGAAATGTGGAAAGGAAGAGTATCATCCTATAAATTCCTTCGAGTGTGGGGGTGTCTTGCCAAGGTAGTCATTCATCCACCTAAAAAGGTGAAGATAGGACCAAAAACTGTTGATTGCATTTTCATAGGATATGCTCATAACAGTAATGCTTATCGATTTCTTGTGCATGAGTCTAATGTACCAGATATTCACAAGAATACGATAATGGAATCGAGGAATGCATCCTTTTTCGAATACGTTTTTCCTTGTAAAACTAATTCGAATTCAGATGTGCACAAACGGGCACATGAGACTATCATTGAAGATAGTCAGGACCGAGAACAAATTAATGTTCCAGAGAATCAACAAGTTGTTGAACCTGAACTAAGACGTAGCAAAAGAGCTAGAACGGAAAAATCATTTGGTCCAGATTTTCTGACATTTTTGCTAGAGAATGATCCTCAAAGCTATAACGAAGCTGTAAAGTCAGCTGATGGTGCCTTGTGGAAAGATGCCATCAATAGTGAAATTGAATCCATCTTACAAAATCACATCTGGGAGTTAGTGAATCTTCCTCCAGGATGTAAACCTTTAGGGTCCAAGTGGATTTTCAAAAGGAAAATAAAGGCAGATGAATCAATTGACAAGTACAAAGCAAGACTTGTAATTAAAGGTTATAGACAACGTGAAGGTCTTGATTACTTTGATACTTATTCTCCTGTAACGAGAATAAATTCCATAAGGATGATACTAGCGATTGCAGCGTTGCGCAATCTTGAGGTACATCAGATGGATGTGAAAACAGCATTTCTGAATGGAGATTTAGATGAAGAAATCTACATGGAACAACCTGAAGGTTTTATAGCTCCAGGACAAAAAAAGAAAGTCTGTAAGTTAGTTAAATCCTTGTATGGATTGAAACAAGCCCCGAAACAGTGGCATAAAAAGTTTGATGACACCATGTTGGCAAATGGTTTTAAAATCAATGAATGTGATAAATGCATTTATGTCAGAGAGACAGAAGTTGGCTATGTCATTTTATGTCTCTACGTTGATGACATACTGATTGTCGGGAGTAATGCCAAAATGGTGAAATCTACCAAATATGCTGAAATCCAAGTTTGACATGAAAGACATGGGTCTTGCAGATGTCATTCTGGGAATAAAGATCTCGAGAAGTCCAGATGGACTTATTCTTGATCAGTCGCACTATGTGGACAAAATTCTTGGTAAATTCAACGATGATGATTCAGCTGTGGCTAGAACTCCTTTAGATGTGAGTTTACACCTATCGAAGAATGGGGAGATGGTATATCTCAAGTAAAATACTCTAGAGTGGTCGGAAGTTTGATGTATCTATCGAGTTGTACAAGGCCTGATATAGCCTGTACAGTAAACAAGCTCAGCAGATATACGAATCCAGGGGTTGATCACTGGAAAGCAATAGTGAGAGTACTTAGGTACTTACGTTTTACTCGTGATTATGGGTTGCACTATCATAGATATCCAGCTGTAATCGAAGGATACAGTGATGCTAATTGGATATCTGACATGAAAGACTCAAAGTCTACTAGTGGTTATGTGTTTACACTAGCAGGTGCAGCTATATCATGGAAATCCTCCAAACAGACTGTGATAGCCAGATCTACAATGGAATCAGAATTCATTGCATTAGATAAGTGTGCTGAAGAAGCAGAATGACTTCGAAATTTTCTAGAGGATATTCCAAGTTGGCCTAAGCCAGTGCCAGCAATTTGCATTCATTGTGATAGTCAATCTGCAATTGGAAGGGCACATAACAATATGTATAATGGTAAGTCTAGACATATTCGTCGTAGACACAATACCGTTAGACAATTACTCTCTACTGGAGTTATTTCGATTGACTATGTAAAGTCAAAGGATAACATTGCGGATCCGCTAACCAAAGGGTTAAATAGAGAGTTAGTTGTGAAATCATCGAGGGGAATGAGACTGAAGCCCATTAGATAAATGTTTATTACGAAGGAAAACCCAACCTTGTTGACTGGAGATCCCAAGAACTAGGTTCAATGGGACAACCTACTCGTAAAAGACATAATTGGATCACTGTGGGGGTTACCCTCTAGTCCATTCCTATGATGAAATGAAACAGTGATGTTCGTCGTATGGATAGAGGTTAAGCAAAAGCTTTTAATGATTCTTATGCGTCGGGAATCCGAGCAGAGTATTACGAGATACTCTTAAATAAGAAATCACCTATGTGAGAGAGAAGTGTGGCCGCTTCAAAGGGAATTGTACGGGGCACAATTTTAGAAACTCTTGCAGAACCAGGTAGATGTTCATGGCCAAAATGAACATAATAATGAGAACTCAAATGTGTAGGTAAAATATCTGTGTGATATGTGTTCTCCAATTACATGAACGGCAGTACAGTTCAATGACATCGCGTCAACTGTCAGCCAGTAGAGATATATTTTCACAATGGAAGGTTCAAAGGCTGTGGCCTACCTATCCTATGCAGGTGTTGAACCGTTGAACTCTTCTAGGTCAAAATAAAATGTTTTATAAAAATAATTTTATTCGACGTTTTTCGTCAATTTCATTCATGTGGGGGATTGTTGGAAAAATGCTTATTTATAAGCATTTTGAGGCTCAATTTTAAGCATGGTCCACTTCGTGTTAGTGGTTGTTATTGAATGATTCGGATACTCCTCCGTGAGTACTTCGAAATGGTATATTCATATGCTTAAAATGGTGCTTGGGTGAATGAGAAATTGTTGCTTAAAGTTCACAATTTTCAAGCCTTTTGTAATTCCATAACAGCTAATTTAATTAGCTTGGTGGTTACAAAGTTTAATCTCCATAAGTGCTAATTTAATTAGCTTGGTGGTTACATAGTTTAATTTCCATTAGTGCTAATTTAATTAGCTTAGTGGTTACAACAATTGTAACATCTCCCATTATGAAATTTAATTGGCTAGTTAATTTCTATTAATTGAGATGTGTTTTCCTTTCCATATAAACAACATCAGTTCTTGTTTTCAAAATAAGAGGAACGAAATTAACAAACAAGAAATTTTCAGAGCATTTTATTTTCTTTGTTTTTGGAAGAGTTCAAGCACTTTTGTGGTTCGTTGGGAACGGGATTTGGTGGTGCCCATACTCGTTCGGGTTTTCCGTTGTATCCTGGGAAACAAACGTCCCAAGTTCTACTGCACCTACGGTAGGGGTGAATTTGTTTTAAGGATATTGTTGTAATCAACAAGCCTTGGGAAAGTGAAGAAGGATCATCAATTTCAGGGTCTAACACAACAGCCTCTGCATCTGCCTCAGCTTCAGCCTCTGCTGTCAGCCTCTGCCATCAGCCTCTGCTGTCAGCCTCTGCCTCTGCCATCAGCATCTCCCACAGCTCTGCTGTCAGCCTCTGCCATCAGCCTCTGCTGTCAGCCTCTGCCATCAGCCTCTGCTGTCAGCCTCTGCCATCAGCCTCTGCTGTCAGCCTCTGCCCTTCAGCCTCTGCCTCCGCTCTCAGGTCTGCCTCTGCCCTTCAGCCTCTACCTCCGCTCTCAGGGTCTGCCTCTGCCCTCAGCCTCCGCTCTCAGCCTCTACCGTCAGGGTCTACTCTCAGGGTCCGCCGTTAGGGTCTGTTTGAGGATAATAATTATAATTGTAATTTTGTCATATTTGGATTTCCCAATTACCGTGTAATAATTGTAATAATTGTTGTATACACTTTGAAGGCTTAGGAAATTAGATTATGATTGTATTTTTGTGTTGACAATTACTAAAAAATAATCTTACCAAAGCAAAGAAGACAATGGAATCAATGAAGTTTTCTAGATTGATTGTCAAAAAGAAAGAAATAAAGTATATAGTGGCTCTCAAAATAGTGTTTCTTCACCTGGGTAAAGTGGCTCTATGTTTGTTTAAATAGGTATGGTAGATGTAGGATTTTCCTTGTACAAAACTGGCTTAAAACGCGTCCAAAATAATCCACTTATGCACAGCTATTCGAACGCCACAAGAACGTGTGACAAACGCAAGCAGTTCCGTAAAATCGTTCGAACTTTCTTACGAACCTCAAACGCGAAGCCTCTGGACAGTTTCGTTCGAACGTGACTTGAATGTGGAGCCTCTGTAAGCTTTTATTCTAACATCCACTCAAACGAACCATGAACGCAGAGCGTTCGAACCCAAATAAAAACGCACCATGAACGCAAATCGTGACAACTTCATATGATATCGTCCAAATACTTGTCCAATTGGACCGAGATCTTCAAGACTCATTACAACTCAATTGAACTTATTTTATTACGAATATTGCCAATAAACATGGAATTAATAGATCCTCTAACTCCAATTAAGGATGGCAACGGGCCGGGCTCGGGCCGGGCTTATCAAAGCCCGGCCCGGGCCCGTACTGTCATCGGGCCGGGCCGGGCAGGCCCGGTCGGGCTCGGGCCGGGTTCGGGCCGGGCTCGGGCCTGATTTTTTAATTATAAATATTATTATTTTAAGCCCGGATCCGATTTTTTTATTATAAAAAATTATAAATATAAAAAATTTATTATAAAAAAATATATATTTTATGAATTAAAATATTTATTTATTTATTTTAAGCCTGGATCCGATTTTTTTATTATAAAAAAATATAAATATAAAAAATTTATTATAAAAATTTATATATTTTATAAATTAAAATATTTATTTATTTATTTTAAGCCCGGGCCGGGCCGGGCTCGGGCTTTTTGGGTGAAGCCCGGCCCGGGCCCGTGTTACCCCGGGCCGGGCCGGACTTACCGGGCCGGGCCGGGCTTCGGGCTTTTCTGCCACCCCTAACTCCAATGGAACTATTTTGAAGGGATTTTAATAAAGCACAGAGCTGCATATTCAATTGATCATTTACTTCAACAGGGCTGCTTTGATTTGAATTTGGGATATCTTGAAGAAGTCTTGCTACCCCAAAATCACAAACGTGAGAAATCAAGTCATTGTTGTGTCACAATAGAGGATTGATTCTTGATAGTGGAGATTGAGATAATCCAATGTATATGCAACATTAATATTGCAATGTTTATTCTTTGAATTAGAGGGTAATTAGATTCTGAATTTCAGTTTTTTCTCCGACTTCGTTTGATTATGTCAACCTTTTTTTCTCACCGAGTCATTTAAATATTTACATTAGACATGCCCAAACCATCTTAGTGATATTTATCTTATTTTATTTTTAATCGATACTACATCCATTGTAATATTCAATATCGCTTGAGAAAAATCTTGGTGATTTTATTCAAGTATAGTGCTCCCAAACTAGTTAAAGACATTTTAGATGAGCGTGGTCACATGTAAAAAAATAAAGCTTTATATTACTTTATAGGCAATGGAACAATTTTGTTATATAGGCAATGGTTGGCCTCTGTATCTTATTAGTTTCAATTTTTTTTTGTTTGGAAATGTTGGAAATTCAGCCGTCGAACCATCCGATTTGAGTTTAAATTGAGTATGTAAAACTCTCGGCAGTCCCAGACTCTTACAAAAAATTCACTCGTTGGACTCGAATTTAAGACCCGACAATCAAATTTTAAGTTTTTTGCCACCAAATCACACACCTTTATAACTATTAGTTTCAATTACTTTATGGCAATGGAACAATTTTGTTCCGCTTGTATGTCCTAACAACTTAACCAAAATAATATTGTTAGGTTTATAAATTTGTATCTTTCCACTTGTATGTCCTAAGGACTTAACAAAAATAATATTGCTAGGTTTTAAATTTGTATCTCTAGCTGCATATGATATGATATCATAGCATTGATATATAAACAAAATATTGACAGGATGTTGATGGGAATTAATTACAAAAGAAAAAAAAAAGATATTATATTATATTATTAAAAAATAATCACACATAATACATACACTTCACGACTAATTCTTGTCACCATTATATTACTAATATGCTTTTTTTTGGTAATCAGGGTGTTCGGGTCAGTTTATGTGCATCTCGACTAATCTATGGGACCTGTGTTTCATGCTCTCAGAATTTTCCCAGCATAAATCAGGGTAAGTCGCTGGTTTTTTATATCAAGAGACATGACCTCAGGAAATACATATAGTGAGATTCGAATATTAAACCTGAGAAGGAGCAAACCACTCAAATCCAATACCTTTATTATTGAGACAACCCTTTAAGGTTATATTACTGATATGTTGGTTTATCATTTTTGGATATCATTTCACAGGATTATGTGAAATTATTTATGCAAGCACAAAGTTGAATTAATCACTAATCTAGTACTTCTTGTGCTGGCAAGTGGCAAGATATTGGGACCATTGTGCATTCATTTTAAATTTTCTAGTGGTTCAAGTTCAAGATATTGTCATAAATAATAACATCCCTCAAGATTGGTGAAAAAAGTGGCCACGTCCATGCTAGATTTATTTAACTCTTCAATTAATATGTATTTTATGAATTTTTATCTAAAATAAATGGAATACAATAATGCTAGATCCTATTTGAGATTTTGAGTCAGACTGATGTCACAGTCAGTTACAAATAAAATGCGAAATTTATTGTACTTCCATTTATCTAAAATAAATGGAATCCAATAATGCTAGATACTATTTGAGTCAGACTGATTTCACAGTAAGTCAGTTTTAAATTAGTTTTATTTATTTGATCATTTGAATTAAGACCTTAAAAATTAATATTTATATTAAAAATTATTTTAAAATATAAATATAATATTATTATAAAATAATAATAATTTTTCATTGTCTTTAATTTTGTATAAATTTTTATACATATATTTTTTTTAGCAAATTTATCATTTTTAAATTAACATTAGAGTATTAGCTAAAAATATTATAATTAAAATAACATCACCCATAAAAATCAACATTCAAAGTTAATCCCTATTTTATTGAAGAATTAGGGCCTAATTTATAAGTGGCTGTTGAGAGTTGGAAACAGCGATCACTTTCGTTAGAACTTAACGAAACCTGAAACTTCCAATACAAAAACAACTCCCTCTTGGATAAAAATCGACAACCCATTTCAAATGGAACCTCGAAATTCAAAGCCAGTGGTGTTAATCACAGGATGTTCTCAGGGAGGCATTGGCCACGCGCTAGCACGCGCATTTGCCGCCAGTGACTGCCGTGTGGTGGCCACCAGCAGGTCCAAGGCAACAATGGCAGACCTTGAACAAGATCCCAACAGGTTCTTTGTACAAGAACTGGATGTCTTGTCTGAACAAAGTGTGCAACATGTTTTGTCCAATGTTCTTGAAAATTTTGGACAGATTGATGTTTTGGTTAATAACGCTGGAGTCCAGTGTGTTGGCCCTCTTGCTGAGGTTCCTCTCTCTGCTATGGAGCAAACTTTCAACACCAATGTTTTTGGTAACTGCACAATTCACCCCCTTTTTTTTTTTTGTGATTTTAATTTGGAATTTGTTATCACATGTTTAATGCATTTTTAGTTATTATTGTTACATTGTGTATATAAAATTCTTCTTTTTTGTGTGTCTTTGTAGAGTGTAGATGGCCAAAATGAAGACTGCCCTGGTCACTTTTACTGTAGGTTTAAAGCTTATTTGTAGATTAATACTGATAAGATTCGAACTTGCTTAGCTATTATGGCGATTGAATAGGAAATCATTTGTAGATTTTGATTTAATCGATATGGTTTGTAAATTAGTAATTTGATAATTTTATTGCATGCTTCTGATATATGCTTGTTATAATGACCGGAACTCAGTATCATTCAGTACTGTGGATGAAAATAATTTAAACTTGATGTATGTTGTACTCTTATCTACAAATTGATGTTGTCGTGTACTTTGACGAAACTAATAGAAGATGGAAAGAATTGGTAAGATTTTTTTTGCAGTTTTCTTATGTAATGTAAATTTTGAATTTGAGGTTCCTTGCTGATCTGATTTATCTTGGGGAAATGATTAATGTTTCTAGTCTTGATGGACATTTTGATACGCTTGACGCGTTTTGGTTGAGTAGGATACCTCTATCCTCAGTTGAAGAGAATGTCTAGCAGCATTGAATATCGTTATCCTCTTCATTGGAGTTCCTGGATCAAATTACCATGGTTACAGTCAAATCATTAAATTTTAACTTCAATTAATTTCACTTCTCAAGCTCTCACTTAGTGTTTCGGTTTCTTTGAGAAGATATTGGTTTCACTAGTATGTATTTTAAACAGAGATGACAAGGTACATCTTTTCTTTTCATCATATGTTAATGTTTACTCACACATAGGTACCATGAGATTGGTTCAAGCTGTCGTTCCCCACATGGCATCTAGGAAAAAGGGAAAGATCGTAAACGTCGGAAGTGTCACCGTTGCAGCCCCTGGACCTTGGGCTGGTGTCTACACTGCATCAAAAGCTGCTCTGCATTCACTGACTGATACCTTGAGGTTAGTAAATCAGAAATGCCCACATGATTTTTATGCTAGTAATCTTGTTTATATTTGTACCATAACAATTTATGCCATGAGAAGTCATCTGTAAGACTAAAACATAATTCTCATTTTGTATAACTATTTTCTTGTGTCTATGGGATGCATTGCATATGTAGTTACAGAATCATGTTATATTCTTAGATAATCAGAATAAACCTCAAATTGCATATGTATTTGTCTATTTGATTGATCGAACTGTAATCTCTTTAACCATAGCCAAGCATCCACCACCGTTTTGTTAGATTAATAAATGTGATTATGATTTGGGTGACTAACTTATACATCTAATAGACAGATGAATTAATGATTCGGATTTAATTTTATTTTGGCAAGTAGCTAACCACTTTTGAGGTTTCTAGAGCTTTAAAAATAAATTTCATTTCTGTGAAGTTGGCAACATTGAACAGTAATCTATTAAACTATAGCCACACATCCACCATCTTTAGGTTAGATAAACAAATGGGATTATGATTTGGATGCATTGTGCAGATTGGAACTTGGTCATTTTGGGATCCATGTAATGAATGTTGTCCCAGGGGCTATCAGGTCAAACATAGGAAACTCGGCCATAGCCAGCTATAACCAGATGCCAGAATGGAAATTATACAAGCCATTTGAAGCAGTTATCAGAGAGAGGGCATATTTTTCACAGAAATCCAAATCAACCCCTGCAGAAGTGTTTGCGAAGAATACTGTGGCCACCGTGCTGAAGAACAATCCTCCAGCTTGGTTCTCCTCAGGCCACTACTCGACCCTCATGGCAATCATGTATTATTTGCCCCTTTCTGTTAAAGATTTTATCATGAAGAAAGCAATGAAATGCTGAGTGCCGAAGAACAATCCCCCAGTTTGGTTATCCCCAGGGCCATTAACCACCATGACAACTGTGCACCATAATATGCCCCTTTCTGCTGAAGATTTTACCATGAACTAAGCAAGCAATTGTTTATCTGCCTTGTTGCTTAAGACGATGTTATGTTTCTACAACTACAATCATGCAACATCTCACTCATCTTTGATTCATAGTTCAATTGTTCATAATCATATCCCAACAGTTTTTTTTTTGGTTTTCGGGATTTTATTCACCGCTGTGTGCAGGATATATGCTCAAACTTGGTATAGTATATCAGCTTGACTGACGCTGAAACAGTGAAACCTCTCAAGTACCTCAATTTTCTTGTGGCTTCTGAAATTATCAGTTCATTACCAGATCACATGTGGCATTTTTTAAGATTTGTTTAGATAAACTCCGCTTAAACTCAGGTCAGATAGTTTGACTGCAGAGTATCTAACGTTTCCGAAAGGAAAAAAAAGAAAAGGAACATCAATTCCATTTCTGATCAATTGGAACCAATTGCTTTGTAAACATATATTAAAAGGCTTTTGTGCATTCATTTTGGTTCAAATACAGATAACAATTCAAGCTTTGGTAAGTAATAACCATTAGTATGCATCTCGCGTGGAAACATTGGCCTCAATCTGATAATTGGAAATGCCTACAATCAAAGCATCAACAAAATTAAAGAATAATTTTGTTCTTTTTTTTTTTTTTTTACTTCAGAACTTTCATCCCGCGGTATATTACAAGTGGACACATAGGTACATTGCACTTCCAGTAATAGCAGGGTTACACAGGCACTCGTCTGCCTCGATACTTGTCAAAGAACTGCACATCAGAGGGAAAAGGAAGCCAGTTAGTCATAAGAAGCATGGATGTGCAGAGAATGGTTAAAACATCACTAATCAGTCAACATAATTGTGTGTGGTGGTGCGGCAGCACCCACAAACTTAAGTTTAGCATCTTTTATTTATGAAAGAAATTCCCCACTAGTTTCTTCTTTAAATCAAATCCATCTGTAAATCCTTGAAAACCCCAAAAATGTACGTCATGATTTTCTTATCCTTTCCATCGACTAATTTATCAAACAACTCTAGATTCAGTATAAAGTTGCTATCAAACATCCCAACAACCTGCCGCAATATTCTACACCAACTAAAGAAACCATCAATCTCGAGTTAAGAAATGGCACCTCAAAAAATTTATTCAACACCAAAAGAAAAGGGGCACTAAACCAAATATTCAATCCTCAAGTCAGCCGATAAACCTTGTCTTTTGATACTCAAAAACCCATTTTCATCTGTCATTGAAATGGAACATGCTTGACTGCCTTTAGGAACACACAATCACTTCAAATAAAAAACAGCAGCGTGCCACTTTGCCCGCTTATTGTCATAAATACACAATCCAAACTCAAACAAATAGTACAGATAGAAGAAACCAACCTAAAATAAAAGGAAATTGCGAAAATCAATTTATATTATTTTTTTTTTCCCTTTGATATCACTCTTCAAAGTTTTTCTACTATCGTAGTTCCAAATAAATGGAATAATACTAGTGATACTACTTGGCATGTAAACTCTTGTATTAATTCATGTATTCTAAAGATTCAAGTACGAAATTGGGATCCATGGGAAACATAATTTAGAAAACATCACTAATTACAGTTAGCTAAATGAAAATATTTTCAATGATTTCTTTAACTTGTAGAAGGGGTTATCAGCATTTCTTTTCTACTTTGATTATAGAATACAAACTATATGAAGGAAGTGGCTTCTGGTAGTTCAATTCTAATGGAGGTTTCTTAGCTTCAGAATGACATACCGATCTGATAAATGGTTGTTGAAACAGCCAACCAAGAATGGGTATCCTCTGCACGAAAACTGCCAGCGTAGGCCAGAAGCCACTGCACAAAAAATACCATCAGTAACTTCAATATATTGCATGAATGAACTACAGAAAATCATGAAAGATCCTACTAGACCTGAAGAGTACGATGAAGCCATATGTCTCTAGAATCATTCCCAAGATTGGCCATCCTATAATAACAAAGAAGAAGCCAACACCAAAAGAGATAGTTCCCTGCACAACCAAAAAAGCACAAGTAGTTTTAAAAAAGGATAAGTAGTTGAAAACTGTACATGCACAGACATGCAAGTGCGTACTTGCATACACAAGAGTAAATAAATCAAACCTTGAAATTCTGACGTTTCATAAAAAATTGCATAGTCGACTTCAAACCAATAGTAAGAGACACTCCTGCAATGAAGAGGATCTAAGGGAAAGCCATTGTTAATCACACGTCATTTAAAAAATAAATATATAAACCAGGGAAAAAAGGGGGAACTTAATAGTGACAAGACTTACATTTCCCATGGCGAGTAATCCCTTGTCGAAGAAAAAGATGATTCCCAAGAATGTGAAAAATATGCCAAATCCTGTCAACCCCAGCCCAATCTCTGTTCCATTTCAAAATAGCAATTATTGAGGGGTGGAAAATCTTCAGAGTAAAAAAGAAGCACACCAATTTCCTAGAGCTTCAGCTAAGAAAGCAAAATCCTACAACACTCCACTAAATAATAACTCTACTAATGTCGCCAGCCGAAATCCTTTTAACTTGAATTTAAAGATTGGTTACAAATTCATCTCTAAACATCATAGTATCATGTGATAGTTCAAAACAAACTCCACATAATACACCTAAAAACTCCTGGTGGTGAAACTCATGTAGAACCCAACTCAGGATACAGATCACAATCAAACAAGTAATGTTGGCCTAGCCCTGAATTCTTATTCCAAAAACCTGATCAAATTACTAGTTCCTATTCATTAACGTTGCCTCAACATAATATACATAACTAGTTAAGCATCTAAAAAGTGTAATCAAATATTTCTACACAAATTTTCTAGGGATTTCACGTTTAAACAAACAATTTCTAATCAAATAAATCATCAAGTAAATAAGACTACAAAATAGTGAATGCTGACTCACTTTTACGGTCATTCATTTCAAACGAAACCATTATGTCGCCAATTCAAATACTCGTCACCTTCGCTACACAAAAAAGAAAACCAAATCAATTTAGGGTTTAAACTTTGAACACATGAGAGATTCGTATCATTAAAGATCTTGAAAATTACCTTGCTAAATCTGTGGGGAAAAAAAAAACGAACTCGATCCAATCTATTGCGTGCCAGAAGAAAGAAACGAAACTAACAATTGATTGGAAAGTTCTGTTTGTTTGCGGGAAAAAAAATGAAATGAAATGAAAAATATACTTGTTTTTAGGGGTACCTTTGAGAGTTAGATTATTCTTCTCGGAATTAAAACGATGCGTTTCTGGATAAACTAACAATAGATACATATGACCACCCATATAATAAAAAAAATAGGTTGAGTCTTTTGTCTAAAAATCTCAAATTTGGATTTAAATTCGAGTGCCAATTAAAGCTTTAATAGAGGTACTTCTTATTACCCATATGAGAAGGGTGTCAGGTTAAGACTCGTTGATCCACCTTAAATTTTTATCAAGAGTCGGTATTTTGTATTGTTTATTATAAGATTGGGAATATTTTTTTCTCTGAATAAAAAAATAGGTTGAGATTGATACGATTTTTCTTCACGAATTCAAACATTTTACTTAAAAATCAAAATTCGAGATAATCTTTTATCTTAATTAAAAAATTAGTGGGGGATTCGGATTTGTCCCGCTATCTCTACTGAAGAGGTTATAACAAGACATAAAAAATATATTACAATGATAATGATTTACTTAAGAATTCACCTAAAATAATGATTTACCCAGACAAAAGTAGTAAGTAAGCATTGCAAGCTTCTCCACCATTAGTTACTAGCTGGAGATGTGTCCTTGCTTGGTGATTTGCTGCTGCATATGACAACGATTCCACTCACATTTTGCTCCCATTTAACATGCTTCTCCATAATTTTGAAGCTCCCCCGGCCATAATTTTGAAGCTCGTCTAATACAGATGAATTCAGTTCAGCTCGTTCGTTGGTTGGGCGAAATTGGTTTTGAACCAAACAAAATCTTGGTCTTTATCTCGGAGATGTTCCCATTTAACATTAACCTTGGAATTCAGAATTACAGGCTTCAATGCTAAAAGATACAACATGTAATCAGAGAGGATCTTGCTGAATTCTCGAGCATTGTAAGTCTGGTTCATTTACAAACTTGTTCATTATTATAAAGGGCTTTTGGTAGCAATAAATTAACTAGAGTAGAATCTACCGTGGTGGAGTCTTTATTTTGTGATTCATTTGTCTCGCATTAATTTCTCACATTAGATAAATATATGATTAACTCATCGTAACAAAGACTAACCTGTTCTTTGTGTGTAAAGAACAATAAAAGCTTTCAAAATTTGAATTAGACAACACATTAAACACCTCTCTTAATAAGCTGCCTAAACTTATTGATAAAATTTCAATAACCAGTTCAAATAATACCTAATACACTTATCATCATATGTTTATAGAATCAATAAAAGATGTTCAAACTCATAATAAAACACCAATCCAAAAGTTAAGATTCTAACAATATATAACCAAGTTCATAAAAAACTTCAAACTCTGGAAAAACATTACATGACCAAAGGTGAATTGAATCCGTTCATAAATAGAGCTCTCAATTTAAAGGGGTTCTAACACCAGATGAAACACAACCCTCCCTCAACCCAAAGCAGCCTTCACAAAACCCTAATCCATCTTTGAATTGAACCTGATCCTTCTGCTCGGCTGGAACATTAACACCTGCAGACCTGCAAAGACAATTTTTGTGATACTTTCATAGTTCTTACCATTATCTTAGCATATGACCCCTACTGCTTAGTGTTTTTACTCATGGCTTCAAGTTTTGCTGCAACTTGTTCTTCTGACAAAGGCAAGTAGTAGATCCTAGGAGTTGCTTTAGTTTTCCGAAATAGATCATCTAGAGTCACAATTGGTGGGTCGAGTTTCTCTGGCAGTGGAGGAGGGGGTGGAAGAGTGAACCGTTCTCTTGCTGGGGCTGGGTTTGATAGGGGTGGTGGAGGCGGCAGAGTAGGTGGGGGAGGAAGCTGCTGTCTTGTTGCAGGTTGACGTGGTGAAGGCTGAGGCTGCGAGGTGGGTGGTGCAGCAGGAGCACTAACAGGTGATGTCAGACCCATACTAACAGGTGCAGCAGGTGATGGGGGAGGAGCCTCCGTACGCATTTTCACTTCTTGAGGATCGACAAACTCAGCAACTAGAGGGCGTCCACCATTATTGGGTGGCCACTGAATATTATACAAGGCACTGCGTGTCTCCATTGCTCCTTCGACTGATGAATACTGCATCATCAAAGAAATTTTCCACACAAATGATTAGATTCATTAAATTGATAGTGCAACAATACAGATGCAGACAAACAGACAATCCAAGTATCCTAACAGGATATATTGGAAGTCTTACAGTAACGTAGCAATGGGTTTTGATATGGTCCATCCAGAAACACGTAAAAGTTCCAGTTTTGCTAAGAAGCTCTTGCACAGCTTTCAGAGTAAATGGACGCACAAAGTGATCAATCCTGAGGGAATTTGTTGGAGATTTCGGTGATGGTGGAACTGCCAGAGCAAAAATAATAAACATTTAGATAGTTTAAAAAAAGCCAAAATATCACATCATCCATATGGAGATTGACAACTCACCAATACGATCCTTTGGTGTATCCTCACTGACTGCAGAATCAGATCTAGAGAAGTGTTTCATAGAAGGTTGCGATGCTTCCCTCGGCGTAGGGATAGGTGTAGAGCTTTGCTGCTCAGGGAGTTTGAGGCTTTCAGAGTTCCATCTCCGTTGTCTCTTTGAAGGCTCATTGTTTCCTACTGCCTCTTCATCTGTGAAGCAATTTGTCAGATGTGGAAAAAATTAAACTGAATTATATTCATCAGAAACCTATGGGAAACCAAATAACTTTTATTTTCATTCAATCAAAAGAAGAGGGCATTTGAAAACTTTAAGACAAACAGCAGAGCAAAAGTCATAGCTGTTTATCTAGATGAAATTCTTATCCAATCACAGAGGGTCAAAAACTACTGATTCTACCCTCATCTGAAACTCAGCCAAACTTACATGACCTAGAAAATTGAAAAGATGCTGTTGCAAATTCTCCGCGCACACAAATTACACGGCAAAAAAAGTAATATCATTATAATTTTCCACCAATAAAATGCAGGTCTTTGTCAAGGCAATCCAATAGGAAAAACAGCAAATAAGTATAGTGGAGAGAGGGGCAAAACCACACAAAAGGTATTATTTGCCATTATATATTCAGAGAACAAAATCACACCCTGAAAGCAAAACAGAGTACTTACCACTGATTTTTCTTTTCTCAGCAGGCCTAACTGGACGACTTTTATTCTCAAAATGGGCATGTTTATCATCTCCTACATCAACAAGACTTTCCTCCTTCACAACAGGCATTTCATTTTTATCAGTCCTACCCCTCACTTCATCAGAACTATCCTTGGAATCAATTTGTTTATTCTCCAGGACATCATCCTCCAATGAGTCATCACCAGAACTTCTGTCTAAATTTAACTTTTCTGAATACCCCATATCTGCACTATCAATTTTCTTGCCCACATCTGCAATTGTAGCATTGTTGTCATCTTTCTTTTCAAGAAATGCCTTCTCCTCAACTGGCTCTTCAACATCCATCAGATGTGATTCACTACCAAGTGGGGCAACATTGACAGATGATGGTTCCACTATCTCCAATTTAATAGCATCTAGTTCTAATTTGACATTATCAGCAATTATATTATCCTTTAGTTCAATCTTTTCATTAATTGAGACAGAATCAGTAGAAATAGAATCAGATTTTACTTGAGACCCTAAAATAGCGCTGACCTCAGATACCTGATTATCTGGAGCAGTAGGATCCAACACGTCATCTCTGTGCGGAGTCTTTAAACCCTCATTCTCCAGCTGGGGCTTTGAATCCTCACTCTCCAACTGAATATTTGAATTAAAATTACCCCCCTGTGTACCAGAGTTCTGCAATGCTTGCCCATTCACAGCTATTTCTGTTACCACAGTCTCAGCAACTGTGGTGTGCCCACTCAATGCTACTTCTGTGACCACAATCTCAGTAACTTTGGGGCTGGACTGCACAATAGTTGCTTGGAAACCAAGATCATCATCTGCTTTAGCAGGATTAGTACCATCTGACATGGTCCCTTCTTCAAATTTCTCTTGACCCGATGCAGCAACATTTTCATTGTTATCACCTGCTACTTCCCTTTCTTGATGTTCCACAGTACCAAAGCCAGGCGCAAAACTATTGATGTCAAGCTGAACCACAGCATTATCCACCTTTTCATTTTTTTTAGCATCAACATCAAAAACATCTTTAGCTGTTTCAGAACCAACCAGCACCTTCTCTGCATCTTTCACCTCAACTACCAATTGGCTAGTGATATTAGCACCATTATCTGCATCCTTCTCGGCTTCTTTCTCAGCATTTTCCCTTTCAACGCGAATGGCTTGATCCAAAAGTTTTATCAAATCATCCTTCTTACCACTGTATTTCAACTTCCGCCTTTTTAGCTCTTCTTTTAATTCTGTAACCTTCCACTGATCAATTGGTTTATTGTCAAGAACTGGATATGGTGATGACATTTTTTCCAACTAATATACTCACTTTCACAACCCTGGTCAAACAATTGATTTCATATACAATCAGCCACTGGACGAAAATCTCATACAAGTTACAACACCAACCAAACAAAACAACATTACAAACTTATCGGACAGAAACTTATAAGTGTGGCATAACAATTGGCTGCTGACAATTAACACAACTAACTTTTAAAAAAGTCAAAAGAATTCATGAATGACTCATCAAATCACGGTTTGATTATCTCATCTTATGGAAAATGAAAAGCAGAACCATCAAACCTCTAAAATAAATAAGTCAAAACAAAATAAGACAAACAAAAAGCAGTGCCTACCAGAATGCTATTGAAAAATTAATGCCAATATACCCAAACAAAAAAAATAAAAAATAAAAATTTAATAGATTTAAAAAAGAACCGCAACAAAAGAGCAAGTGTCGAAATTCTACGATTGTTCTACCCTTGAAGCTTATTAAAATGGAAATGAAATGTTATGTATAAGACTCAGTGAAGAAAACCAATACCTCAACACATTAATACCTCATCAAACCCAAAATGAAATTAGAACATTAATCTTGAGCAAACTAAACCTTCTTTCTACTGCTAATACTCCATCATGCAACAAAATTACACAGGTACAATCAATTACAAAATTCCCAAAAAAAAATGCTTAAACAGAACAAAAAAACCCTAAAATTTAACCCAAATAAACCTAATTTACAATGCATACATGGAATAAAAAAAGGGAACCAAAATCAAAATCAAATCCATTAACGTAGAGATAGAAGAAAGATAACTCACAAAGATAATTTGTTGCTTCGTGGACTGAAATGACCAAAAGAGAGACTAGCGAATATGTAAAACCCTAAATTTTCACAACACAAAACCAACCATTAAACAACACAATAAGAAGACAAAACACACATCAACAAAACCTAAACATGCCCGGTCAAACACACTCTATAACCAAGCCATTAGTTGATGTTAAATCAAATAAGAGAAAAGTCCCTCAATTTCACTTCAACGGCGAGCCATTTTATGATGTTCCTGTAAATAAAAAGAAAAAAAAATGTCGAAAACAGTGAAAATTAAGCGAAGCAAAAAGAGTTAATAATGAAACGATTTTGAGAAACGAAAATGGAAAATGGATTTAATTTATATTTTTTTTTCCAGGGAAAAAAAATTTAGGGTTCATATTTTTGTTGCGTTATATCGTTTCTTGAGTTAGATGTTGATTTGTGTGTGTGTTTTATCTTTTATGATTACTGATTTTATTGCCTTTTGAATTCCGAAAATGCCCTTATAACCCAAATCGGTAAGTTTTGATTAAACACGTCAACCAAATCACTTCTTTCGAACTTAAGTAAAGCAGTTAAAATTTTCGACTGTCTCATACTCTTACAAGAAAAACACCACATGAATTCGAATTCAGGATCTCAAGGTGAGATCCTGAAACCTATACCAACAAGTCACACCCTTAAGGACAAAGATTTATATTAACGAATTTCCACTGGACCAAGACGTTATTTTGCCCTTAACACAAATGAGTGCTTTTATAGACTCAAACTCTCATTAACAATAAAAATATAAATACATGGATATAATTCTCCGGAATTTTATATTGATAGACTTTTGATCTCATATCAATAGATATTCATCTCATATCGATCAATGTAGATAGAAAATTTATTGGTCTTATATCTGTAGATGTCGGACCACATTACAAATATATTTATCTAATTTCTTATATATAAAATTATAAAATATCATACGGATTCAAATCTGAACCCATATAAATACATATTTAAATTCACATTTTGTCATCTCCAGACAATGTATTTACATGAAATTGTGCTCAAATTATGTGTGTTAATTTGAACTTTTAAGGATAAATGGCTAATATGGATTGTTTGGCAAAAATAAAGTAATGAGAATCAAAATCCTCAGGCTATATTAAGGAAAAAAAAAATCAATACATATTTTTTGCAAACTGAGAGAGAGAGGGAGAGAGTTAATTAGTGAAGTAAGTAATCACGTAAATGTAATGGAAATAAGAGATCACAAGATGAAGTTGATGGAAAAGTGACGGGGCAGAGGCGAGGTGGAATATTTAAAAATAAAATATCATAAACATGATAAATCATATAATCTGAATTTAATATATTATTTAAAAATATTAATTGAGAATATAAATTAATGAAAAAAAACACAAGTTGTTTTTCGGGTAAAAAAAAAATGCTTTTCAACAACAATTTTTTTAACCTTAAATGGGTTGATTGTTCGAGTCGGAGTGACTTGCAAGTTACCTAACAAAGCGAAGTGAACCGAAGCCAATAATTTTATTTATTTATTTATTTTAGCAGAAGCTAAACCATGTAAGCACATATAAGCATTTCAAGTTTCAGCTGTCGGTGGTCCTGTCAGTGTGGTATGTTAAGCTGTGAACCGAAAGCTTGACACTTAATTTATATTTCAGTGTAATCCTTTTTTTTTTTTTTTTTTGCTTCTCTTAATTGGTTTGTTTAATAACTAATCCCTTTTTTCTCTCTTTATTTTTTTTTTTGCTTCATTCATTCATTTCAATTGCTTATTTTTATTATCTTTACTAATACGAAATTGACAGATTCATTAAAAGAGTCCCCCTCTTCCTCATTTCTCTCACCTTCCCTCAAGGGGAGCTTAATCTTGTCAGATTTTGTTTTTTTTGTTTTTTGCTAATTTCCCTTGCTGTTTTGCATTGATGGGGGGTTGCTGTTTTTGCCAAATCTGAGGTAAAAGTTATATTTTTCTTTTTTGGGTTGTTTGGAATCTGTGTTTGTTAGATGCATGCATTAAGGTTTTGTTTGTTTGATTGGATGTAGAGTGAGTGAGTAGTGATTTGAGGTTTCATAATTTGGTTCATTTCGGTTTGATCTGCTGTTTTGTGTACTCATTGGGTGAAATTCAGTTGAATCTGATGAGTTTTGATTGCTTTCTCTTGATTTTGTTCTGTTTGGCTGGTGGGAAAGTGGAGGAAAGGGAAAGAAAGTAATATCTGGATTTGTGATTCAATGTTTGTTTTTCATTTGTGCTAAGTTGACTAAGTTTTTAGATTTTAATAGCTATTTGTTCATTATGAAAGTTGTTATTGTATTGGTTTATTGATCTATAATGGAGCTCTATAATTCCTAGAGTTGATTATCTGTATCGAACTATCAGTAATTAGCAGTTATTTATATGAATTTTAATTGGTTTTTTGTGTTTTGGAGTGAGTTTAACTTCATTTAATCGGATTTGTTTTCATTTTATCTGCATTTGATTAGTACTCTAATCTTCAGTTTGGCTTATGTACTTACTCTTATCTGACAGGAGGCTTTGATGTTTTGACGGCGCAGACGTGGTGAGATCTGGAGAGGGGCGTGGTCTAATGTTGATTTTTTATCTGGGAATCTTGATGTGAAGCAAAGCTGGCGACTACACTGGCTTGGAGGTTCGCTGTAGGCAACGGTCTTGCTACTAATGATGCGGTACTTTGCTGCTTAAATTATTATTCATAAGTGTAGCAAAATGTTTATTTCAATGTTAGAGTTATCTGATGTAATGGTACTTAATGCAAAATGTTTAGAAGCAATAAACAGAATCTGACACACTGCCTGCAAAACAAAATCTCTGTGGAGATAAATATGCGTACTTTGTTCATCAAAATGAGTATGGACGTGTTACATCTCACAGTTCCTATTCTAAACAACTGATAATATTGTTCTTTGCTGGCTCAATTTTGTGTAAACTCTGTTGGACATTGTGCCATCCCCTCCCCCATATAGGCATTAAGGCCAGCAAGCTAGCTGGCAACTTAATTTTTCACATAGCATAATTTATGTGTGCTTGTGATTTTTTTTTTTTTTGTGGGGGGGGGGGGGGGGGGGGGGTTCCACGCATCATGATTGCAGGAAAAAAATGGAGATGCAAAACTTCAAGATTCAGAGCCCCGAACTCCACATTCCGTCATGAAAATGGGTCTAAGGTTAGTCAGATATAAATAATTGCTCTGGTGGCGAATTTAACCGTTAATCACTAAGTTTGTTGCACAGCTGTATGCTGATGCTTTTCATTTTGGTAATGGGTGCATATCATATTTGCAGCTAAAATGAAAGGTAAAGCACTTCTGGTAGGATTAATAATTCCTTTGAGGTTCTTTTCTTTGAAAGAAGCGTGTTATAAGATGGACTGATACTGCATTTGTGTCTAACTGAAAGATCTGAGACTCTGCAGTATGTTCCTACGCTTTATACATGAGAGAAGCTATTTGTAGCGATCTCCGATTCTTCCATAACATTCCTATTCTAGTTAGGGTATATTGTCTTACAAATCATACGGTTGTCTTTACAATCTCGCTATCTACGCTTTATACAAGGCTTGATCCAGTACTCTTGATAGTATTTCCTTTTCCAAAAATGAGCTCAGTAGTGCGAGAGTTTAGCTTGCAATGGTTAACTAGAGTTAGTTACATTCTTAATACTTGCAGAGACCGCACTAGCAGCATGGAGGATCCAGATGGAACTTTAGCCAGCGTTGCACAATGCATTGAACAGTTGCGGCAGGGTTCTTCCTCAGTACAAGAGAAAGAATATTCCTTGAGGCAATTGTTGGAACGTATTGACACGAGTGAAAATGTTTTCAGTGCTGTTGGATCTCACTCTCAAGCAGTTCCTGTACTTGTTTCTCTTCTTAGATCAGGATCACTTGGCGTCAAGATACAGGCTGCTACTGTTTTAGGTTCTCTGTGTAAGGAGAATGAATTAAGAGTTAAAGTCTTACTTGGAGGATGCATTCCTCCATTGCTTGGTCTACTCAAGTCCAGCTCCGCAGAAGGTCAAATTGCATCAGCAAAGACAATTTATGCTGTTTCTCAAGGTGGTGCTAAGGATTATGTTGGATCCAAGATATTTTCAACTGAAGGAGTAGTGCCAGTGCTTTGGGAGCAGCTAAAAAATGGGCTCAAGAGTGGAAATGTGGTTGATAGCTTACTAACGGGAGCCTTAAGGAACCTCTCCAGCAGCACCGAGGGATTTTGGGATGCGACAGTACAAGCTGGAGGAATGGATATACTTGCGAAGTTGCTTACTTCTGGACAATCAAGCACTCAAGCTCATGTGTGCTTTCTGCTAGCATGCATGATGGAGGAGGATGCGTCTGTTTGCTCTAGGGTGTTAGCTGCAGATGCTACAAAGCAACTTGTCAAGCTGTTAGGATCTGGTAATGAAGCCTCTGTAAGAGCAGAAGCTGCAGGTGCTCTTAAGTCTCTATCTGCTCATTGCAAAGATGCAAGACGCGAAATAGCTAGATATAATGGTATTCCTGCCATGATAAATGCCACAATAGCTCCTTCCAAAGAATTTATGCAAGGTGAAGATGCTCAAGCATTGCAGGAGAATGCAATGTGTGCTCTTGCTAACATTTCTGGTGGTTTATCCAATGTCATCTCAAGCCTTGGTCAAAGCCTTGAATCGTGCTCCTCACCTGTACAGGTTGCTGACACATTAGGGGCTTTAGCTTCAGCTCTCATGATTTATGACAGCAAAGCTGAGTCTACTAAACCATCAGATCCTCTGGTTGTGGAGCAGACTTTGGTCAATCAGTTCAAGCCTCGCTTACCATTTCTTGTGCAGGAGTGCACCATAGAAGCCCTTGCCAGTTTGTATGGGAATCCTTTGCTCTCAGTTAAACTTGCAAATTCTGAAGCAAAATGGTTGCTTGTTGGCTTGATCACCATGGCAACCAATGAAGTTCAGGAAGAGCTTGTAAGTGCTCTTCTCAAACTCTGCAACAATAAAGGCAGTCTGTGGCGTGCCCTTAAAGGCCGTGAGGGGATTCAGCTGTTGATTTCCCTTCTTGGGCTTTCGTCGGAACAGCAGCAAGAATGTTCAGTTGCATTGCTTTGCCTTTTATCTCATGAAAATGATGACAGTAAGTGGGCCATCACTGCGGCTGGTGGCATACCTCCACTTGTTCAAATTCTAGAGTCGGGGTCTGCAAAAGCCAAAGAAGATTCTGCTTCCATTCTTAGGAATCTATGCAATCACAGTGAAGATATCCGTGCTTGTGTTGAAAGTGCTGATGCTGTTCCTGCATTGTTATGGCTACTGAAAAATGGGAGTGCGAATGGAAAAGAAATCGCTGCAAAGACTTTAAACCATCTAATCCATAAATCTGATACAGCTACTATCAGCCAGCTCACTGCATTATTAACAAGTGACCTACCTGAATCTAAAGTTTATGTTTTGGATGCTCTTAAAAGTATGTTGTCTGTGGTTTCGTTCAATGATATGCTGCGTAAAGGCAGTGCTGCAAATGATGCAGTTGAGACAATGATTGAAATATTGAGTTCCTCTAAAGAAGAGACTCAGGCTAAGTCAGCATCAGCTCTAGCTGGAATTTTTGAAAGCCGGAAGGATTTGCGTGAAAGTAGCATTGCAGTGAAAACTCTCTGTTCAGTGATGAACCTGCTAAATGTTGAATCCGAAAGCATCTTAGTAGAGGCCTCTCGCTGCCTTGCAGCAGTATTTCTCTCAGTGAGAGAAAACCGGGAAGTGGCTGCTGTTGCTCGAGATGCTTTGTCTCCCCTTGTTGTGCTTGCTGGCTCTGCAGTTCTGGAAGTTGCAGAGAAGGCGACATGTTCTCTGGCAAACCTTATTTTGGATGGCGAAGTTTCGGAGAAAGCAATTGCTGAAGAAATTATTTTACCCGCTACACGGGTTTTGCTTGAGGGCACTATTTCTGGAAAAACGCTTGCAGCTGCAGCTATTGCTCGTTTACTTCATTCACGCAAAATTGATTACACCATAACTGATTGCATGAATCGATCTGGAACTGTTCTTGCATTAGTTTCATTTCTAGAATCTGCTAATAGTGGATCCCTTGCCACATCAGAAGCTCTAGATGCACTTGCTATTCTCTCAAGGTCAGAAGGGGCTGATGGACATGTAAAATCAGCGTGGCAAGTTTTAGCTGAACTTCCAAAAAGCATAACTCCAATAGTGTCTTGCATTGCTGATGCAACACCCTTGTTGCAGGATAAATCTATTGAAATATTGTCACGACTTTGCAGAGCCCATCCTGTTGCTCTGGGAGGCGAAATTACAGGTGCCTCTGGATGTATATCATCCATTGCTAGAAGGGTGATCAATTCCACAAACCCAAAGGTCAAAACTGGGGGAGCTGCGCTTCTCATATGTGCAGCAAAAGTTAATCACCAGAGAATTGTTGAAGATCTCAATCAATCACAATCATGTGCCCCTCTTGTTCAATCCCTGGTTACAATGCTTAGTGTTGTTGAGGCTTGTCCTTTGAGGAACCAAGGAAATGATGACAAAGAGACCATCAGCATCTACAGGCATACTTCACATGAAGCTAGAAATGGAGAATCTGAGACAAGCACATCAGTTATTTATGGCGAGAACTTAGCTATTTGGCTGCTCTCTGTTCTTGCATGCCATGATGAAAAATGTAAAACTGTGATAATGGAGGCTGGAGCAGTGGAAGTCCTTAATGACAGAATTTCAGATAGTTTTTCGCAATTTACTCAGGTATCCCGTTTTCTTGTTGCATGTTGATTATTTCAGCGAGAAAGAAATTGATTCATACATAGTGCACAATTTGCACCATCTTTTTTTTGACACAAGAAACTTTATTGATAGAAGAAATAATTACAAAGTATAACAAAAAGGCCAAGGAGTCCTTAGAGTAAAAATAGAAAACAGAAAAAGGAAAAAACTATTCTAAAGAAGACCAATCTCTTAATAGATCGGACAATGATAAATCACTAACAGTTTGCACCATCATGCTGTGTGGTATTGAAGTATATATGTACTTTCTTATTGTTATCAAACCATGGTTTTCTCCTGTGTGGTAATCTATGCAGATGGATTATAAGGAAGATAGCAGCTTATGGATTTCTGCTTTACTGCTCGCAATTTTGTTTCAAGATAGAGATGTCATACGGGCACATGCAACCATGAAATCTATTCCAGTACTTGCAAATTTGTTGAAGTCAGAGGAGTCAGCAAACAGATATTTTGCTGCACAAGCAATTGCCAGCCTTGTCTGCGTCGGTAGCAGGGGAACTGTTCTTTCTGTAGCAAATTCAGGGGCAGCAGGTGGGCTTATCTCCTTACTTGGCTGTGCTGATGTGGATGTACAAGACCTTTTGGACTTGTCAGAGGAGTTTGCTTTGGTGTGTTATCCAGATCAAGTAGCCCTCGAGAGGTTGTTTAGAGTTGAAGATATAAGGGCCGGTGCTACCTCCCGGAAAGCAATACCTGCACTTGTTGATCTACTCAAACCAATTCCAGATCGTCCTGGAGCACCTTTTCTTGCACTTGGCCTTCTGACCCATCTTGCTATAGATTGTCCTTCCAATAAGATTGTCATGGTTGAAGCAGGGGCCCTAGAAGCACTCACTAAGTATCTTTCACTTGGCTTGCAAGATGCAACTGAGGAAGCTGCTACTGATCTGTTAGGCATCTTGTTCGGCAGTGCTGAAATCAGGAGACATGAATCTGCATTTGGTGCTGTCAGTCAACTTGTTGCAGTTTTACGTCTGGGTGGAAGAGGTGCAAGATATAGTGCTGCTAAAGCTTTGGAAAGCCTATTTTCTGCTGATCAGATTAGGAATGCAGTATCTGCAAGGCAAGCTATTCAGCCCTTGGTGGAGCTTCTTAACACTGGGTTGGAGAGAGAGCAGCATGCTGCTATTGCTGCATTAGTTAGGTTACTGAGTGAAAACCCATCAAGAGCCCTTGCTGTTGCAGATGTTGAAACGAATGCAGTAGATGTCCTTTGCAGGATCCTTTCATCAAATTGTTCAATGGAGTTGAAGGGAGATGCTGCTGAGTTGTGTGGTGTTCTTTTTGGAAATACAAGAATTAGGTCCACGATGGCTGCAGCACAATGTGTAGAGCCTTTTATCTCTCTCCTTGTAACTGAATTCAGTCCTGCTCAGCATTCAGTTGTCCTTGCACTAGATAAACTTTTTGATGATGAGCATCTCGCAGAACTAGTTGCTGCACATGGGGCAGTTGTTCCTCTCGTTGGGCTTCTCTATGGTAGGAATTACATGCTTCACGAGGCCATTTCTAGAGCTTTTGTGAAATTGGGAAAGGATAGGCCTGCTTGTAAATTGGAAATGGTGAAAGCTGGTGTCATTGAGTGTGTACTCGATATCCTCCATGAAGCACCAGATTTTCTGTGTTCTGCGTTTGCGGAGTTGCTTCGAATATTGACCAATAATGCAGGCATTGCTCAGGGTCCATCTGCTGCAAAAGTGGTTGAGCCCCTGTTTCTGCTGCTTACCAGGCCAGAATTTGAGCCTGATGGACAGCATAGTGCATTGCAGGTTCTTGTTAATATTCTGGAATATCCGCAGTGTCAGACTGACTATTCACTGACCTCTCACCAAGCTATTGAACCTCTTATCCCCTTGCTCGATTCACCAGCTCCAGCAGTGCAGCAGTTGGCAGCTGAGCTTCTTTCACATCTGCTGCTGGAAGAACATCTTCAGAAGGATCCTGTAACACAGGAAGTAATTGGTCCTCTCATTCGAGTTATTGGTTCAGACATGCACATACTGCAGCAGAGAGCTGTAAAGGCTCTTGTAAGTATTGCACTAACGTGGCCTAATGAAATTGCAAACGAGGGTGGAGTTGCTGAACTGTCCAAGATAATATTGCAAGCCGATCCATCACTTCCTCATGCCTTGTGGGAGTCAGCTGCCTCTGTTTTATCAAGTATGCTGCAATTCAGTTCTGAATTCTATTTGGAAGTGCCCGTTGCGGTGTTGGTAAGGCTACTCCATTCTGGTTCAGAAGGCACAGTAATTGGGTCATTGAATGCTCTGCTAGTGTTAGAAAGTGATGATGGAACCAGCGCTGAAGCAATGGCAGAAAGTGGTGCCATAGAAGCTCTTCTGGAACTTCTCAGATCTCATCGATGCGAAGAAACAGCTGCAAGACTGCTGGAGTTGTTACTCAACAATGTAAAGATCAGAGAATCAAAAGCTACAAAATCTGCAATCCTGCCGCTATCCCAATACCTCTTGGATCCACAGGCTCAAGCTCCTCAAGCACGTTTATTGGCAACCTTGGCTCTTGGTGATCTATTTCAGAATGAGGGCCTTGCTCGAAGTGCTGATGCAGTTTCAGCTTGTCGTGCACTAGTCAATATTCTTGAAGAGAAATCTACAGAAGAAATGAAGGTGGTAGCAATATGTGCTTTGCAAAACCTTGTAATGTACAGCAGATCAAATAAGAGAACAGTTGCAGAGGCTGGTGGTGTACACTTTTTACTGGATTTGATAGGTTCAAGTGATCCAGAAACATCTGTTCAGGCTACAATGTTCGTCAAACTTCTCTTTTCTAATCATACCATTCAAGGGTATGCTTCTCATGAAACAGTCACAGCTATAACTGGTAAGATCACTCTCTCCCTCTGCTCAATGTGTTAACTTTGCTGATATAGGAGAATATACTTACAGTGTATTTCGAAATACTCATTAATAATCATACCATTCAAGGGTATGCTTCTCATTAATTTTCTGTTTCTATTTGAGGTTTCATTTCCAATAGCATTACCATCTGTTTTTTCTTAGTTTGTTTTGTCATGCAATGCAAGGAAATACTCATCTTTGTTGTTGTGTGCAGCTGCTATTGAGAAGGAACTGTGGGCCACTGGAACTGTGAATGAGGAATATCTAAAAGCTCTAAATGCTTTGTTTAACAACTCCCCACGTTTGAGGGCCACCGAACCTGCGACACTAAGCATACCCCACTTGGTTATGACTCTCAAGATGGGTTCGGAGGCAACTCAAGAAGCTGCCTTGGATGCACTTTTCCTTCTCAGACAAGCTTGGTCAGCATGGCCAGCTGAAGTTTCAAAAGCTCAGTCAGTTGCTGCTTCAGATGCAGTCCCCTTGCTGCAGTATCTAATCCAGTCTGGTCCACCTCGGTTCCAGGAGAAGGCTGAATTTCTGCTGCAATGTTTGCCAGGGACATTAGTAATTATAATCAAGCGTGGCAACAACATGAAGCAGTCAGTAGGAAACCCAAGTGTTTACTGCAAGCTTACACTGGGAAACACTCCGCCGAGACAAACCAAGGTAAGATGCTTCCATTTCTGAAACTAATACGAGGATCATTTGCATGATAATTTTGTCCCTTTACCCTTACTTTGTTATCACGGCCTCAATTGCATTGTGATCTAGGTAACAAAACTTTACTCCTGCTGGGCAGGATTGGTTTAATGTCACTTGCACTTATGTTTCATTGTTCTTGTTTTCGGATCCTGATCTTATGATAAGTGAACTAGTTTTGTTAACTTATCAGGTTGTATCAACTGGTCCTAATCCTGAGTGGGACGAGAGCTTTGTATGGTCCTTTGAGAGTCCTCCAAAAGGCCAAAAGCTTCACATCTCTTGTAAAAATAAGAGCAAAATGGGCAAGGTAAGTTCTAAAAATAAACATTTTTTTTACCTTTTCATTCTATCTTTATTTTGTTACTAAAATCAAATCTCTTTTGATTTAACAACAGAGTTCTTTTGGAAAAGTAACAATCCAGATCGACCGGGTTGTAATGCTTGGATCAGTTGCCGGAGAGTACAGCCTCTCGCCGGAAAGCAAAAGCGGACTATCTCGGAATTTGGAAATCGAATTCCAGTGGTCTAACAAGTGACAGACCATTAAATAAGTAACCATCATCGGCTGCAATAGGTAGAAAAATATGTTGGAAGTAGAGAATTCTTTTTTTATTTATTATTTAGTTATTTTTTTTTTTTTTTTTAAAAATTTTGTTTCGGTTAGCAATCAGTTTATATAGTCTTGCAAGAGATTTGAATTTTTGTAGTCATGTTTGCTTGCAGTCTTCAAAATAGTCATTTCATTTGTATTGAATTTCTTTTGTAACTAGAGCTTCAAACATTTACTTCATGGGACAAAAGGCCCTCCTCAAGTCAAAATACAGAAGACATTGAGCTTTCATTTGTAGTAATTGGTATTTAATTGTGTGTTCTGGTCAATATGAAAAGACAAAATAAGGATATTGGTCCTGGTTTTGTCATTTTGTTTTTGTTATTCAATTGATAATGCAGTGAATAGTAATTTTGGGAAGACAGATTGATACACTTAGCTGCAATATGTATGTGTGTATAATATTAAATTTTCAATAACAGATTCATTGACTTTTTAATAAGTTACAAACCCAACATTTTAATATATTAAAAGCAATTTTCCATTTTGTTTGTTTGATCTTTAATATATATATATATATATATCAAAATTATTTTATCTGGAAATAAAATTAAGGGAAATTATCTCTGAACTATTTTAGGTTTTGGAGAAATACATGTAGTCATCACATATTTTTGACAATGATATTGACCACTTTTGGTTTGTGTTTTGTATCGATGAGCCACTATATACAACATGATTTAATATTAATAAAGTAAAGAAATCATATAGCATTAATTCTTCAGAAAATCTTTACTAAGAAAATTAGTTTTCATTATAAAGTAATAAATGAAATTGCTGACAATAAAAAATATTATCAAAAGAGATCCTAATAGACTCATATATACGCTTCCCAACTTCCTCTACGGTCATCACACATATGTATGTCTAGATTCCCACTCCACTAGCAACAACCCCCACCATACCTCCCCACACACGTCCATTAGAAATATTACAATTAGAATAGTCATCACGTTATCACAAAAATGAGAAGTTTAGAAGGTTAAATTTTGTGCTTCAATTTAATAATAATATAAATTTATTATATATAATTATATGAATTATTATTAAATTGGAAAAAAAAATATTATTATTACTATTAATTTTTTTAATTTTATTTAAATATTATCTTTGTACCACCAAAGAATTATGATAATTTCAATACACTTTTATAACCTATAGTGATTTAACAAAAATACCATTATGACATCATTATTCACTTAACACCATTGACGAAAAATGACTTATTGATACAAAACACAGATAAAAAATATTGCAGTATTATTTTCAAAAATCGATGATAGTTACATGTATTTTCCTTAAACCGAAGGTGGTTCAATAAGGGTGGCAATGGGTCGGGCCGGGTCCGGGCTTTGATAAGCCCGACTCGAGCCCGATAGTTATTTTTTTGACCCAGGGCCGGGAAAAGCCCGGCCCGAGAGTCTGTCGGGCCTGTGTTTAATATAGTGAGCCCGACTCGAGCTCGAGCCGGAGCCGGACCTCTATTTCTAGGACCCGGCCCAGATTTTTTTACCCCTGGACCGGACCAAAGCCCAGATATGTCAATCCGAGCCGGACCTGACCCGGACTTTTCTGTCATCCTTAGGTTGAAAGTTAAATTTCCTAAAAAAAAAAAAATTAAGAGTAAAAATTAAGGAATATTATTAAACATTATTAATCATAATTTACTTTTGTCTTCATGCTCATGATAATTAATAAAGGGAGGGTTATGGAGCCCACGTGTCAGACAGACGTCCACGTCAATCAACGCACGTTGTTTTCTCTGACACGTAAAGCTATCGGGACCCCCTACGTGGCATAACCTCCACGAGCCTAATAATTAATCCGATAAATAAAAAAAGTAAATAAAATCAAGTAATGGCCTCTGGCTCCATATTTTCAGCGATATCACAATAATAGACAGTTTACATTTTTTTCTTTCATTCGGGTCACTAATGAAATTAAATGAAATGAAACATATTTTAAACTCTTGACTTTGGACACCATCAACTAAGACATGTCAAAACAACTGTGCTTTGTTGAAAAAGTTTTAAATAATAATCGAGACACTTATTTGATTCTAACTATTTTTTCGAAAGTTCATTTTGAAAATCATCTTTTTTTACATGGACCAATACCAATAATCAAACATAGATTATACTTTCATTAATGAGGCTAAACTTAATTTTTCCTCTACTATTAATTAAAAAAATAAGTTCAATAAAGTTAGAATTGGGAGCTATTAAAATTTTATGAATTTTAAATTAAATTATTTTTTACTGGATAGTCTGTTTTTTCATACACTTCATCTTATTTAACCAATGTTTATTGACTTAAAAAATTTTAAAACAATATTTATGAATCACATTAATTTTGATTAGTTTAGATTGATTCGGTATATTTATGCCCAATATAAATGATGAGAAATATTTAATTCTCTTATGAATTTATCAATCATTATAAATTTTTAAATGGAGTAGTCCACCACAATCCAAAACATGATGGTCCAAGTTTATTAGATTTTTAGTGAAATTTTAATGGAACTTTAAAAAATATTATAAATTATATGTGTAGTTGTGATTTTTTACAGAAATTAGGGATCTACATGTTATTATCTAAAATAATAATAATAAATAACAAAATCGTCCCTATCTCATGTTCATTTCTCATACTCGTTTTTTTTTTTTTTTTTTTTACACATCTCGTTCATCATCAAAACGCGACGAAAATGGCGCCGAATACGTTTAACATGAAGAGCGGATCTCTGGTGATTTACTTGACAGTGTTACATCTGCTAAAGGAGAGTAATGGAGCAGAAACGGCGACGTTTTCGACGAAGCTGATACACAGGTTCTCGGAGGAAGTGAAGGCGCTTGGAGTTTCGAAAAAAGGAAATGCGACGTCGTGGCCGGCGAAGAAGAGCTTAGAGTACTACCAGGCGCTGCTCAGTAGTGACTTCCAGAAGCAGAAGATGAAGATTGGGCCTCAGTTTCCGATGCTCTTTCCTTCACAAGGAAGTAAAACGATGTCGCTTGGAAATGACTTTGGCTGGTAAAATTAAATGCAAATTTAGATGCTTCCTATAAAAACACTGTTGAATGGAATTAAATCTATGAATAATGCAAACTTTTCACTGAAGTATTTTTAAAATCAAACAGAAAAATGTTAATTTATAAAAGATGAATTGTGAATGAATGAAGCTTCATTTTATTTTGCTGATGTTAGGTTACACTACACATGGATTGATATAGGGACGCCGAATGTTTCTTTTCTTGTTGCATTGGATGCGGGTAGTGATCTTCTTTGGGTTCCGTGTGATTGTTTACAATGTGCTCCTCTTTCTGCAAGTTACTACAATACTCTGGTAGGCCAGCCTTCTTTCTTTGCTACTTGTTTATTAACTACATCATTGCTTCGCTAGGTAGAATTAAATTCACTACAAGAAAGAAACTTGTTGTGTAGCTGACCCCACTTAGTGGAAAATGTACTGTTGGTTTGGTTTGGTTTAATTTGATGATAAAATTAGCGACTGGCAATATTGTATAGTTTCACAAACTTCACTCTGGAGTAAGGAATGGAGGGAAAAGGATGAGCTTTTTAGATGCATTTAATGACCTGATTGAATGAATTTAGATCGTTAGATGGTTTTAATGAATCATAAAAACGGAGTTGTGAATTCTCTCTTAAGACACAGGTTTAGCACTTATTTCCGATGATTGATTGGTAGGTGCTCCCTCCTGTTTGGGGCATCTATTATGCAGGATAGAGATCTGAATGAGTACAGACCTTCCACTTCAAGCTCGAGCAAGCACCTATCATGCAGTCATCGACTATGTGACCTTGGGCCCAATTGTCAAAATCCGAAGCAACCATGCCCTTACACTATCGACTACTACACAGAAAATACATCAAGTTCAGGGTTGCTTGTTGAGGACTTATTACAGCTTGCTTCGGGCGGTGATAATGCATTGAAAAAGTCTGTCAAGGCGTCGGTGATATTCGGGTGTGTATTATTCATCAGTTCAGCAAATATCTTTTGCAGTTCCTTTAACAAGGTTCTCTAGTAATTTCTGACCAAGATTAAATTTGCTTCCACTTTTCTTGAGTACAGTTGTGGAATGAAACAGAGCGGTGGATATTTGGAGGGGGTTGCTCCTGATGGTCTGATGGGTTTGGGACTTGGAGAAGTTTCAGTTCCCAGTCTTCTTGCTAAAGCAGGATTAGTGCGGAACTCCTTCTCTATGTGCTTTGATGACAATGATTCTGGAAGAATATTTTTTGGGGATCAGGGACCGGCCAATCAACAGTCTACTTCATTCCTGGCCTCAAACAGGAAATAGTATGAATCCCCTTTCTAATTTAATAAGTTTATTCATTCTCTCTTAGCTCTATTATTACTTGAATGTCAAAATTTGATTCAGCATAACCTACATCGTTGGAGTGGAGACATGTTGTATCGAGAAATCTTGTCTTAAGCAGACAAACTTCACATCAATAGTTGACAGTGGGTCGTCATTTACGTTTCTTCCAGAGGAAGTATATGAAACTGTTGCTGCAGAGGTTTTTTTTTTTTTTTTTTTTTCCCGCTGAACTCCTTGATGTTTTTTCAGTATCAATCTGTCTAATGTCACTGTCATTCGTTGATAGTTTAACAGACAAGTGAATGCTACAATCTCTAGCTTTGAAGGCTATCCATGGAAGTATTGCTATAAGTCCGGGTAAATTGTCGTGTAGTAAAAAATTCTAACAATTTCTCCCCTGCCTTTGAGCATGTGCATATTTCATGCCAGTGCCCTCATTCATGTGTATGTTTTTGGTGAACCAGTTCAGAGCAGGTGCCCAAGGTTCCCTCGGTTAGGCTCATGTTTCCGCAGAACAAAAGCTTCGTGGTCAATAATCCTGTTTTCGTGATTTATGGCACTCAGGTGAGTTGTCTCTTAGGTTTATTGATTTCAAGTGTGTCCGAGTTTGTGTTATTTAACTAAAATTAGCTAACAAAGTTTTACGAACTGAAAATTGAAAACAAAACGGTTGCATCTCGTGCTGCAGGGAGTTGTTGGATTTTGTTTAGCCATACAGTCAGCAGATGGAGATACTGGGACGATTGGACGTAAGTTTATTCTCTGTTGTTTTTTCCTTGATTTTGTAAGAGCCCATCTTATTACTCAAATGTGTGTGTGAAACTTATAATGAAAAGAAATCTCATGCAGAGAACTTCATGACGGGATACCGAGTGGTGTTTGATAGGGAAAATTTGAAGTTAGGCTGGTCACGCTCTAATTGTGAGTTCTTTGTCATTTCCTTTTCTCATATTATACTTTCACCTGGAACGGTTTTCTTGATTATCACTTCAAGTCTCAATTTTGTTACTTTTCATGTTCAGGTCAAGATCTAAACGATAGTACAAAGCAACCCCCCACTCCTCCAAACGGCACACCATCTAACCCGTTGCCTGCAAACGAAGAGCAGAACCCGCTCAGTGGAAATGCGGTTGGGCCTGCTGTGGCTGGAAGAGCTCCCTCCAAGCCATCAACTGCATCAACCGAGCTCATCTCATCAAGGTTTCATTTGTCAAACTTGTTGCCACTTGTGCTTCTACTTGTTTGAGATTGATAATAAGTATATACAAGTACCTTTACTAGGTTTTTATTTGATCATGTATCAAGTAGTATTGCATGTATATCTAGGTGTTCTTTTAATCACAAACATAACTTTGGAGCTGTCATGTCATCCAGTGCCTCCAGTTTTTCCCTCATAGGCCATTGGATTGGATAGATACGAGATCACAGGACACGGACTGGATTTCCTTTTCTTTTACATGTATATTTCTTTATCCCTTAGATTTTCACTTTAAAACTTCAGGCTACATCTTAAATTTACAAATTTAAATGTTTGGATCAAGTAAAAAACAAAAAAAAAAAAAAATTGATATTGCTTATGAATTATATATTGAAATGCTAATGGTATTGGTGTCAATGTAAGGCCAGGTACCTTGTTGGTTTATGTTGGCGGTGAACATTTTTGTACGCGAAGGATGTTCATAAACCATCATCAAAAGAATCTTGGATAATCAATGTATATGTGAAAAGTCTCAATTATCTTTCATCGGTGTCTTTTACTGTTACTGATTTAAATATGGTAAAAATAAATCCGAAAAGGATATCTAGACCCCCAAGGTTTGCTCTTGCTGTTTTTTAAAATGGTGACAGAGATCTCTTTTGGGACATACATATCTTCAAGGTTTGTAAAATTATTGACTCTGTGACTGGGTTTTTTTGGACGCCCAATGCTCCAGCAAGCGCCGAGGGCCCTGTCCCGCGCCCGCTCGGGTTCCTCTAGGCTCGTGCGGGCCCGAAATCGGAGCCCACTTATGGGAATTTATATTTTCTTGGAAATTCAGTTTTCTTCCCTCAAATTAACTTCAATTTCTAACAGAAGAAACAGCTCCTGCTTTGCTTTAATCTTTCGGCCTTTTATAGCTAGCTTCAGCTTCTTCTTCAAGAAAAATTTGTTTTGAGCTTCTTATTTAGTTAAGTGTTCACTTATTATCTTTTTAGTCATGAATTCTAATTTTGAAAAGAATTTATATGTGGAAAAAAAAAACTACATATTTATTATTACTCAACTACGTACGGACCTACTTGTGCCGACGATTGATTGGAAAATCTAATGGATATGGCTTGTGCCTTGTATCACTAGTTGGTTTTCATTTTCCTTGTCTGTAATGTATAGTACATGGTGCCTGAGGAACCAATCAAAGGCAACTCATAGCTACGACACTATCATTAATTTACGTATATATAATTTTTGTAATTTAATTGAAGTGTTTAGTGACATAAACAGGAAAATATGAGAGCACCTCTTTTGTAATGTCATTATATTTTAATGTTTTAATATCATATGTATAAGAATATGGGTGCATAATTGTAAATTCTCAATTTCACAAGGACCCCAAAGAAAAATTCCTCATAATATTATTTTCTTACACCAGAAGCATAATTGGCTAATTATATTAGGAACACAAATCACAATTTCATGTTTTTTTTTTTTTTTAAAGACGTAATTAATGTGTTGAAGCATTGTCCCAAGCACAAATGGCTAAAATAACAATGTCTATTGAGCATAAAAGCTTTTTGCTTTTACTCTTCTTTTTGGGGGTGGGGAGGCCACAACCTTTTTTTTTTTTTTTTTCTCTGTGAAAAATCTGTCCAAATTCCAAAAGTCTATTTAAGAAGCAGAAGCAGAAGCAGAAGCAGTAGAGCTTGACAACAGCAAGCACTTTTCCTTGTTTGTTACATGAAGGCATCAAAAACAAAGCAAAGAATCCATTTTCATGCAAGGAAGCTCCTCTGCAGCTTCTTTTGATACCTCAAGCTTCTAATTTTATTTATTTTTTGGTAGTATAAATTCACTTCACACAACTCGCAAGACACATTTTCAAAACACCTTTTCAAGCTTCTGTTTGCAATTGCTTCTCATTCTCTCAAAACAATTTTCTCACAAAAATTTTCTCTCATACCCAGTTGGTGAAAAAGGTCTTATAAATTCAGAAAATGGGAGTTGGAGGAACTTTGGAATATTTGTCTGACTTGATGGGAAGTTCAGTCCATAAGCACAAGAAGAAGAAGCAATTACAAACTGTTGACCTCAAAGTCAGAATGGATTGTGATGGCTGTGAGCTTAAAGTAAAGAAAGCTCTTTCTTCAATGAGTGGTAAGTTTTGCTTTCATTGAGTCTTTGGGGAGGATTTAATGTACACAACTTTACTGTTAATATATATATATATATATATAATTTGACATGTAAGTTATTGTGTTGGACACAAAGGAGTGAAGTCTGTGGAGATAAACAGGAAGCAGCAGAAAGTGAGTGTGAGTGGATATGTTGAAGCAAACAAGGTGTTAAAGAAGGCAAAATCAACAGGGAAAAAGGCAGAGATTTGGCCATATGTGCCTTACAATTTGGTGGCGCAGCCTTTCATTGGCGGTGCTTATGACAAGAAAGCACCTCCTGGTTATGTCAGGAAAGTTGAAAACACATCAACAAGTGCCACCACTGTTACAGCATTTGAAGATCCTTACATGTCCATGTTCAGTGATGACAATCCAAATGCTTGCTCTATTATGTAATCTTGTAATGCCACCCAAAAAATAAAAAAATAAAAACAAAAATAAAAACAAAAACTACTGCTTTTTACATCCTGTGGTCTTCTTTAGAAAAGGGGATGCATGAGCATGACAAGTGAACAGCTAGCTCACACTCCAAAAACAAAAACTACTGCTTTTGTAACTTTCTAATTCTATTTACTTGGATAATCTTTTACCCACCCAATGATCAAATTAATTCAAACCACCCATTTGGAATTGGTTCCTAAAATGGCCTATGGCCTATGGAACCAAAAGAAAGAAACCCCCACCTAATGTAATTGAACATGAGAAAAAAAGAGTACAAGCTAGCTACTATACATTGTAGCTGATATCAAAATTGCTGCCATTTCTAGCAACAACAACTTGTTATGACGCAAAATCATACATGGACATGGCATACAAAATCTTGGTTTGATTTTATATTAGCTAACCACTTTACCTAAAAGTTGAAGGTTAGGTCTGGACCTTGGGTTGTCAAATAGACCGGATTTGAATAAGTTCAACCACAATTAAAATATTATTTGTTAAAATTTGGATATGAAAAAACACAATAAAAACATCAAATTAAGAAGTTCATGTGAAATAGCCCAACTAATTAGATAACCCTATCCGAATCCGCATCCGCATCACTTTGAAATACTAAATTCATGTGTCAAAAGATTGATTAAGGATTAGGTAAACTCAGAAAGAATTACATCTCTAAATGCAAATGGATGGTCCAATAGTTTTGAAGAGAAAATGTCAAACTTCGACGTCCTCTTGTAGACTTGATCATTTGATTGATATCTGTGATATACTAATGGCTGCACTATGTGTAGGTCCAAGGCACTAAATTAAAATTAGTTCAAAACCAGAGATTGCCAAAAGGGCATTGGTAAAAAAGGAAAAAAGAGAAATTCCCATGAAAAGCAAATCTTTTTCTTCCATTGAAGCAAATATGAAAAAAGAATCAATTTTCATTTCTTTTTCACACTTTTTTTCTCAGATATAAAGGAAGCGTAAAGACATATCATTTCAATAAAAAGAGAACTCATGTGAAAGATACATAGTTAAATATGTAATTGGAAACAAAGAAGCAAGATCAAAATTAAATTTACATGTATTGTAAGAACACAATGGGCAATTTATTAACAATAACACAAATTTAAAAGAAGATGAAAAGAACGATATTACTTTCCTAGTGTAGTTGGATTTCGAAAATGCGTAGGTCTTTTGCTCTGTCTCTGAGAATCGTGTCTTTTATTGTCAAATTTTATGAATTTTGGGGAAAAATTATAGGTGAAATAACATCTAAATTGGTAGCAGGAGGCAAGTAGCATATGCAAGGAGAGGTAAGGTGTTATATTAGATAAACTAATATACCGTTTGATAGAGAATATTGATTAAAAATATAAACTAGTTTATACTAATTTATAATGAGAATATAAACTAACTTATATTAGCTCACCAAACTCTATTTCAAACGTCAAACAGTTTCAGCTTTAAAAGTTTGTGCAATGGTAGATAGATATACATGTTGTAATATTTTACATTTACGACAAGATAAGATTTTGTGAGATTGTGTTTTTCAAATTACCCTTGCTTATCTCATATAATATCATGGTGTAGACCCGGCCAAGGTTCCGGTTCGGAATCGGAACCGAACCGGTTGGAACCGATTTGAATTTATATAATAATTTTTTTTATATTTTTTTAGATAAGAATATTATTTGTAATTTAATGTAATTGTATTATATAAATTCAAATTCATAATTTTAAATTATATTGATTTATCAACCTTAATTTTTTATTTTTAGTAAAGCAAAAAAAAAACAAAACAAAAAAAAAACCGAATGGAACCGGAACCGGAACCAGAACCGAACGATTCGGTTCCGGTTTGGAACCGAACCGAACCGCCGACCGGATCTATCATGGTGTTTTGATTTTTCTCATATAATTATCATCTAATGTCACCGGTTCGGTTCCGGTTCCGCACTAAATGTGGAACCGGAACCGGACGGAACCGCCGGCCGAGTCTATCGTGGCAATTTATTTTTATTTATTTTATTATCTTCATTTTCATTGTCAATTTGGCTTGAAAGTTGAAACATATAAAAAATAAAAATAAAAATAAAAATACATACTGGCTCAATTTTACAGTACAATGATTGTATTGGATTAGAATTTTCAAATTTTTATGTTCAATGAACTGATCTCCATTTTTGATTTTCTTGTGTCTTCAATCCTCCAGTTGTTTCACTTCATCCTAAAACCTGGAGTCTTAATTTTCCTGGCATTGATATATAACTATGTATTGGTTGTGGACTTCACTTGCTCTTGCTGCAATTTTCTTTTTCCTCAAAGCAGCATTTTCTTGGAAAACAAACACAAAGAAGAAGAAGAAATTACCCAATATTCGGATGGCTTCATTTGTTAGGGCAATACGGTTCCTTCCTATTGGCGAACAATCCGAAAAAAAATGTACAATAGAGCTGCTGTTTAGTAATGTGAAGATCAATTATTTTCATCCCATGAGGAAAGAAGAGGCTTTGATTGATTGATACATCAAAGAGGCGGGCGCTGATTTAAGTAGCAAGGTTTCATATCTGGTGTTTGGGGATGATGATAAGAGGGACTGTGTCTGTGATTCAAGACAAGAGGCAATAATGGAATTGGCAGCAAATACCTAATTTGCAGGGGTTGAGGTTGAGGGAATATAATGTTGCCATGCCACATGACAGAGAGGAGTTTTAAAGTCTTGTAACTCCCATGTAGGGCCAACCAATCATCTTTTTAGCTATATCCCTAGTTATTCGGGTGTATATGTCATCTCTCTCACAACAGTTGAGTCCCACGACTGTTTGATTTGTGGATTAGCCAAAAGGTAGTTACTAGTTATTAAGAAAACAAAAACACAATAAACAATTTAAAATCATTTTATTGTAAATTGTGATAATAATTTATCCCATTTATTTGCCATGCCTCTCATGTCATTAAACAAAGCGCCAACACAACACAGACTTGGAATAATTTTCAATCGAAGATCAAACTCAAAACACTGTTAAAATTTATCAATGGTGGAGGAGGTGTTCTTTACAAGGACAAGGAAATTTTCAGTGAAACAAAAAGGATAAGAGATAATCAGCCCGAAACGGGAAGGCCAAACAAATTAATGGAAAATAAAATAATAAGGGATTTTTAAAAAAAAAACACACACACACACAAGGATTGGGTCAAGGAACAAGGAAAAATACATAATTCCAAGACACGTGTACAAAATTTCATGCAGATATGGAACAAAGAAGATCAAAGACTTGTTTGATGTTAGGCCTTTCATTTACAGGGAGAATGCACCTGAGTGATATGGCTAGCAGATCGTCCATTGCTTTCGAGGATTCTTCCCCGCTGGCAATGTCTCTATCGATGCAGTCCATTCCACGCCCTTCTTGATTCCAGAGCCGAACCCAGTCGGTGAGATCTACGGCTCCCGACTGGCCGGATATTATGTCACCGGCACTTCTTCTGGTTAACAGTTCCATTAGTATTACTCCAAGTGCATACACATCAGCCTTGAATGAGGGCATTGGTTTTGATGCAGAGGCGAGTTCTGGGGCACGGTACCCAAATGCTCCCAGATTCAGCATCTGCTCAGCAATGCCAGCTGGGGTCATAAGGCGGTGAAGACTGTAATCAGTAAGGCGAACATTGCAATCGGGGCCTTCCAGGAGGACGTTCGTAGGCTTCAGATTTCCATGTGGCAGGCCTCTATCGTGTAGGTATAACAGACATCGAGCAACATCCACAGCGACTTTTAGTCTTTGAATGAATGACAATGGGGAGTACCTCCGAGGAGTAGTCTCTGCATTGACACGAGAATTAAATAATCAAAAAATCTAAGAGAAAAGTGTGTGTTCATAGCAATTCAAATGACTCCTGCACACATAATGATGAAACACATATAAATCAGCTAGGAAAAAGGATAATTCCAAGGAAGAACTACAAGTTAAATCAATATGGTATAAGTGTCCAAGTTTATTACATCTTCCGATCTCCCCCATTAGAGAAATGGAGGCTCTGTATGGAAAGACCTTATTCAAGAAGCTTGTATAGGACAAAGCATCAACATGCACTGGGAGCACAAAGCATCTTTAGGGAACCATTCAGAATTCATACAATATTTATAACACAGATGGTTGAAATATGCAAGTTAACTGCAGAAAGTTGGTAGGAAATGATAATTAAAAGACGATACCAAAATGCCCTTAGAATTCTTACCATAAAGATGTAGTGCCAAGCTATCTCCCCGGATATAGTCTGCAAGAAGAAGCCTCTCTTGTTCTCTAGGCCCCCAATAGTATGCTCGCAATGGAACGATATTTGGATGCTTCATAGATCCTATCTTTCTAACTTCCTTGGCAAATTCTTTCTTATGTTTGACCAGTCCTACCCCCAACCATTTCACAGTCAACATATGCCCACTATCCAGTGTAGCTTTATATAAAGTTCCATGGCTGCTTCTGCCAAGCACTTCTGCTGGGGCACGAGATAATTCTTCAGCAGTGAATGCTAGTGAAGCATCCAGGAAGAACAGTTCTCCAGCCAACCGATCTGGTGAGTACACATCCAACATCACAGGTTGTTCACAGGCCTCAATGAAACGGGGAGAGGAAGACAATGGGGAACCTGGCAAGGACTTTCTACCAGAAGTTGCAGGATGATTATCAAGCAAATTAGCATTCATAGATGCAGAACTGGCAGTCCCTCCCCCAGTTTGCTCAATAATTTCTGTTATAAACTCTGCCTGCCCAGACAACGACCTTGAATTTGAAGTAAGCAAGTGATCATTTGAAAAGCTCAAGGAAGTTGGTGGGTGTTGAACATTTGAGTTGAAATTGAAAAGGGAAGGCCGTGGAAATATCCCTTCCTTAATATCCCTCCCTGTAGTTTGGCCACTAAATTTAGTTCTTCCATGATTAAGACGAGTCCTATGGTAGGCCAGTAAAACAAAAACAATCATCACAACAGCTCCAACAGAGGCCACAATGATTGCTACTCTAATACTGTTTTTTGAACTATGATGTTTCCCTCCAGCAAAATTCTGACCTTGAGCATTATTTGCTGATGATGGCATGCCATCCGGGAAGATTAACAAGGCATTCCCAGGAAGGAATGAAGACTTAGGGAAGTTTCTCAAATTTTCTGGAATAGGGCCTGATAGATCGTTATATGACACATTAAATTCATTAAGTCTCGATGAAAGCTTATCAGGGATTTTACCCTTGAACTGGTTTCCAGATAAATCAAGGTACTCCAAGGCACCAAGTTTATTCAATTCACTTGGTAGCTTTCCCAATAAGTGATTGTTTGCAAGCCTCAGCAATTTCAGTCTCCCCATATTACTAATGTCTGAGGGCAAGACACCTGTTAAGGCATTACGAGAGAGATCAAGAGACTCCAAAGGCGGATAAGAAGGGAGAACTAATAATTCACTTGCATGTGAGCTTCGAAGAGGAATAGGGCCAGTAAAACCATTTCCTGAAAGATTCAGGTTTGTCAAGGTCATTGAGGCGAAAAAACTACCAGGAATGGGCCCATTAATTTGATTCAAACTGACATCAACAGCGACCAATCTCGGAGAGGTCTCCAGTAGAGAAGGCAAGGTGCCTGCTAAGGAATTATTCCCGAGATTTAAAGTACTTAACCGATAAAACTGAGAAGTCAAGTTTGGTAAGCTTCCAGACAGCTTGTTTGAACTTAAATCAAGAATCTCCAAATTGCCTTCCCAATTCTGCATAATAGAGATGTCACCAGAGATCATATTTCTGCTCAAATCCAACATTGCACAGCTTTTCAAAGAAGTGGGCAAAGTGCCCGACAAACTATTTGATGACAGATTCAAAACACTCAACGTCATAGAGTTAATTCCATGAATCGAACCTGTACACGTGACTTGAGAATATTAGAAACTTAGATCAAGCATGAATTCTATATTATCATTGAAAAACAGAACTACAAATGGATAACTGCTTGAGTTTTGATATTTAAACACGAGTCTTTAAACAATATAAATAGGACACAATATTTTTAGTCTTTATCCCTACAAGCAAAACAACACAAGTGAGAATACACAACTAAAAATATATATTTGCCATGCAACATAGGAATACCAATGATCAATCCAAACATAAACCAGCATGAATCTTCTTTTATACCACACATAATATGGCTACATATTAAATGATTCTGCTGGTAAAGGGAAAAACGAAAATAGAAGAGTGAGCTAGAAAGCAATGTAAATTACAAACACTTCTTCTGTTCATGGCCATAGAGTTCCTGGAGTAATTAAATGTGCCGTTCAAAGCTACGCGAGTAAAAGTGTTCATGGAGCAATATATAAAGACTTAAATTCAGGTCAGAGTACTTCATTTCTCAATGCAATGAACAGTCAAATGTTTTAACAAATCTA